>VZRW01008859.1:95419-179669 GCA_013398125.1 Aegotheles bennettii | reverse complement strand
CGCGGGGCGGGGGAGCGCACACAGAGCGCTTTGGGGCAAGGGCAGAGTCGTTTTCCTGCTCTACCTTTCCTTTTAACCACGGGTCGTGTTTTACCCCCTGCCCAGGTGCCGGTGCCCGAGCCACTGCCACACTTACTCCCAAGGTAAGGCCTCGCCTGTGTCCCCAGAGCAGTTCTGCGGGAGGCCGTGGCCCTGCGGAGCCGCAGGTGTCGGTGTGGCCGGGGCAGAGGGTGCAGTGACAGGCAGGGTGAGGTGAGCTGTGGGTCACTGTACAGCTGTACGGTGCTGCTGGGTTTTGTTGGAGAGAGTCACTGTTTCCACATAAGCCGACACTAATGTGTCCTGTCCCTCCCTCCCCATACCGACAGGCAGGTTGGTCCGAAACCTGCTCTGGCTGCTACTGCTGCTGCCATCTCCTGAGCCATCTCAGCTTTGGATCTGCTTTTCGGGGACAAATACACATCTGTTACATTAGGAAAGAAACAGGAAGCAGTACGGATAACAAAGGAGCTATTCACAGAGGTCTGCTTTGGCTTGGGCAATGTAATCTCCGTAGGCTTTCTATACCATCAGTCCCCAGGACGCAGCTCACTTAAGCCAGGGTTGTGGAGTAAGAGCAGGAGAGCTGTGCCAAGTGACCGAATCACCTGGTAGGAATTTCTGTTTGCATTGCCTGTGGGGAGACTATGGGAACAGCGATCTGTGTGCCCTCAGGATCCAGATCTCCTTCGCTGAAGACATTCAAAACCCGCCTGGATGCGTTCCTGTGTGATGTACTCTAGGTGACCCTGCTCTGGCAGGGGGGTTGGACTAGGTGATCTTTCGAGGTCCCTTCCAACCCCTTAGATTCTGTGATTCTGTAATTTCAGCTACATGTAATTCTGAGTGGCTTGGTTTCACATGCTTTACTTAAGATGCTTTTCAAAGAATTACCATTTTACATATGGAAAAGCAGTATGTGTGTTCAGGTATTCATTTTGCCCAGGACCATCATACAGCACAACTGAGAAACAGAATCTCATTCTACTGCTTGTCTGCTTGATGACCTACTCGGTCAAATCAAACTAAGTCCTTGCTAAGTAGAAATCTTTATTAATAACCCTGTCTGTCAGTTTCAGGCAGTAATTGACTCTATAACGTAGCAAGATGGTATCAGCTCAGTAAGTCTCTAAATAGCAGGAATTGATTTAACAGTGACCATCGCAGAAAAAAAATGTTCATTGTGTTTTTTGGTAGTGTTTGAGGAAATAGTGCAATTTTCCAACTCAGTAAAATTCTTTCTGAGTGTTAAGTTTGGCTCAAGAATATAACAGCAGGGCACATATTATACTATCAAAAAGTAAGAATGTAAATGGCTTGGACGTGTTCTTGGCCTGTCAAATCAATGACCGGGAGTACAGCAGACTCAAACTCCAGCAGAGGTCAAACATGTACAGCCTGGCAAGAGATGGCGATGAAAGAGCTGATAGCAGCTGGCCTGAGCTTGAATAGAAAGTGCATAAAGGGTTTTAATACATCTATCTGTTACTGTCGTGGGCCAGTGCTTCAGTGCACCCCAGAGTGCTGTAAGACTCGTTATCGTGGCTTCGCTCATTGGATCTGAATCCAAATCTCATATTGTCAATTAATACAGCAGACAGAAGGTGTGACTTCATCAGGAAGAGCAGAACGCCTCATCTGATCTTTTCTCAGAGAAGAATGGGCTGTTTCAGTGGATGCAGTTTGTTTCACTTGGTAGCAAAATTAGGATATGCAAGAAATTCAGTGTTTTGTGGTAATTCATGCAAGAACGACATGGCAGAGAGAGGATGTGACTGAAATACTATCCTTATCACATCTTCTCTCTTCTGCTAAATAAAGTTAATAGTGACACACCAGTTCTTACTAAAACTCTGTTTGTTATTAAAATACACGCAGTTTCTTGATTTTCAAGCAAGCAATTCGGTGTCACCTACTAGTTCAGGACTAGGCAGAAGTGAAAGGAAGTGTAAAAACCTGTCAGTGTTACTCTCACGCATACAAAAGATGTCATCTATCCGGGTGAATATGGAGGGTGTCTCGTGGATTTGTCTTAAAAGTTGTTCTGAAGATTGTCATGTAGTCCCTACATATTTATGGCACCTGTTAGAAGTGTAAAATAAAAAGCAGTAAAAATGTAGCAGCCTGCGTGTTTTGCAGATACTCAGTTCTACTTACAATGTGCTGTTCTGGTGTTTGCAGACTGCAGGCAAATTCTCATGCAAACTTCCTGCTAACTTGCTCAGTTTTTATGGGAAAGAAATGAAAAAAGGAAAAAACACACCTGGTTTGCTGAATTATATGAATAAAATTAAGTGCCTAGATCACTTAATCTCACCAACAAGGGCTGGAACGGGTGACTGTTACCAAGACAAGCCAAGATGACATGTGCAAATGTATTAGTGATTTTAAAAGCAAAAGAATCTGTCAACTTTAGTATGGAGATACAGATTGAAGTCACTTTTTGTTCCCTAACTTTACTGTTCCATTTCCATTCCAGTTCCCGAACGGCCTATCCTGGGAAATACAGACTATGCGTTTGAGGTAGATTTAATAATAAAATATATTTGATTTAAAAGTAGTATTTTGTATACTTCCAAATATGACATTTAACAGATATTTACATTAGTAAATATTTATATTTCACTTTGACTGCTTGGGACTAAATGCCATTTATCCATTTTTCCAGAAAAAAAAAAGTTCTCTTTTTTGTAGATGGCTGTTTCAAACATCCGATATGGAGAAGGAGTTACTAAAGAGATTGGCATGGTAAGCTGCTGTACTGTAAGTCCGTCAGTGGTGGAAAGGTGTTCTCTAAAGGGCTGCTGGTGCTATCAATCCATTTTATAAAGGAAAGCTTATATATGGTGTGTCAGAATCTCTGCTGCTTTGCAGTATGTGTAGTCACGTATACCAGTGTAAAAAGGTCAGAAAATACTGTTGGGCAAAGAACAGAAGCGTGTTACATCAGTGTTGCTGTGTTATAAGTGATTACATGAAATGCAGATCAATGGATAATTAGATCTTGCTAGGATTATGCAACAGTGTTTTTCTCTGACAGGGAAGTTAATTCATAAAGTTTTGAATCCTGATGACTCACAGGATTTTCTCAAGATCACTTTCATCTCTTCTAGTGCTCATTAAAATGAATCAGAGACGTTCCATTAGATTAGGTGGATATTTGTTCAGCTCTGAGTTTGCACTGTGAAAGTGCAGAATTTTTGTTTTAATGCGATGATTCACCTGAGAACATTGTTCCAGTTTGTCTTTATCATTTGTTTTTCTCGCCACTTTTTCTCTCTCTTCTTGGCATTTATGGCATTAACAATTCTCTTTTTCATTTGCAAATTGGTAAATTAATAGTCAGATAGTAAATGAAGTTAGACAGAACTTCTGTCTTTAAACAGCATTAGGATTATTTAGAACTGCGTGTATTGTGTAGCTATTGTGACAATTAATTTAGCAAAGGTTAGGATGTAGTATTATTTTTCTTCTTTTTGCCACCTTATTTTGATTTTTCATCAATAAATTAATATTCAGTATTAAATTTTCAAGATTTTAATGCCAGTTAGGGGAGACCCAACCTGTGGAAAAGCCTTTTTATGTCACAGGAATTGTGTAGGAAAAAAACATTTTGAAAAAATGTTTTACGTTTTACTGTAGTTTTAAGTGGTTCCATATGGTTTTCACTTGTTCAACATCCTTATCATTCGTCTTCTTCTATCATAAGACTTCAACTGTATGAGTTTGACAGCTTTATACTTTGTGCTGTTTTCTGTATCCTGTGTGTATGTGGTTAATCCTCTTTTTCTTTAGCTGATACCGTTTCAAAAATTTTACAATAACCAACTATTTTTAGGTTGTGATTTTTGTTGTTATTAAATGGTTCAGTTGATTTGGATTGCTATTTAAATAGTTCGGCTTATGATTTTATACCAGTTGTTTGTTTTTCAATTTCATTGTTATTGTAGGACCTGCAGAATCTTGGTGCTAGAAGAGTTTGTTTAATGACAGATAAAAACCTCTCACAACTCCCTCCTGTAAATGCAGTACTGAATTCCTTGGCAAAATATGGTATAAACTTTCAGATGTATGATAATGTCCGGGTGGAACCAACAGACCAAAGGTACTGCCTCCAACAGTGCGCTTCTTGAAGTAGTGCCTAGGCTCTTACAGCATGCCATGCAGCTGTTTAAACACCTCCATGTGACCTGTACCCTGGCCTTAATATTTAGTTTCTCTATGTGCTGTTTTCCTCCTGACTAATTGGAAAGCTTTTCTTGTTTTCCAAGTTTCCTGGATGCCATTAAATTTGCTAAAAAGGGAGAGTTTGATGCCTATGTTGCTGTTGGAGGTGGGTCTGTCATGGACACCTGTAAAGCTGCCAACCTGTACGCGTCCAGCCCTACATCAGCCTTCTTGGATTATGTCAATGCTCCTATTGGGAAAGGGAAGCCTGTCACTGTGCCCCTCAAGCCACTTATTGCAGGTAAAGCAGGAGGGGGTTGTGTGTAGAGTGTGGGTTAGGAGAAGGGGACTCATTCTGCACTCTGTATGATACTTCTGCTGAAATCAGTTTACCATGACTGTTTCAGCTTCCTTTGGTCTTACTTCTTCTCTAGCTGTATTCAGCAGCAGTTTTGCTATTTACTTCAGTGAAAGTAAAATAACAGTTTTTGTCATTAGTTTGTCTTGTTTAGCTGAGTTTGACTCCTTTTACTGAGAAAAGAGAGCAAAGTGTCAGTTTCTCTTTGACCTGTTGGCTTCAGATCAGGGATACCTCCAAGATTTCCTGGATCCTGTATTTTTGGTGGTATTACTATTGTGGTTTTATTTATTTATTTATTTTGCAGTTATTATGTATTGCTTATTATTTGTTGTCATCCCCATTCTTCCTTTTAAGTTCCCACAACAGCTGGAACTGGGAGTGAAACCACTGGTGTTGCCATTTTTGACTTCAAAGAACTAAAAGTAAAAACTGGTGAGAGATAATTTTTTTTCTGTCTGCTATTCAGGACAATTGCTTTTCCAATGTCTTCATGATTTCCCTGCCTTGATAGAAAGGGATACTGTATGTCATTTCAGGTGTCATTTTATTTGATTCAACCGCCACAGGCAAATTTCAAGAGCTGAAAGATTTCCTCCTTCAATTAAATTTATAGCATATTAACATAATGAAATATCTATGTAATACAGTGGATTATAGTTTGAAGGCAAAACAGGAAACTAAAATCTTTCAAGTTCTTAAATGGCAGAAATTGTTAATTGCAAAGGAAATTTCTACTTATATTCAGGGTCAGCCAACTGTTTCTTATTTCCTCTGGATTTTTGTTTCTGCTTTTGAGACCTCTGGTTCTTTGTTGTGTAATTGCAACCAAATGTTCCTTTCTCTGACTTTGGAAACCTCCGGCCTGAGATGCTGTGCGAGTGAGGGGCACTGTCTTCCTTTGGCCTTTTCATCCCTGGCAAATCAAGATTAGGGCCAAGATGTCATCTTAAGCTTCATAGCTGTTTTGTGGTCTTAATTCCAAATGTGTGGATTTTATATGCCACGCAGTCTTGAGTACATGAGACCCAAATGGGTGTGCTAAGGAGCTCTGACCGTAGCTCAGTTTTCTAGTCTGTATGTAGTCAGTCAGTCTGCTTGTGTGTCTGTCTCTCAAAGCTACATGTGTGCCCCCTTAACCAAATATGAAGACATAGTTACTACAGATGCTGAAGACAGCAATTAGCAATAGCAGTTGATTGCAGATGCAAACCAGTCTTGCCCTCTGATTGTTCACAGAAGATACAAATCTAAGAATAATGTTGCAGATGCCATTCAGCACAGACATTTGGAAAGTATAGGCTGCTCAGAGAGTTACTAATAGAGTCTCATATAATTGTTGTCTCCTATAATTCACTTCAGGCAGCAGTCTCAAATCACATAACTCTCTTACAGGGACTTCATCATCAGTAAGACTTAGATCCATAGATACTCTTTATTCTGCCTTCCCCCTCTTTGCTTTTTTCTTCATAGTTTCAAATAATTTCTCCTCATTATTGTTATGTTTTGAACCTTCAGTTTGTCTTGTCCTATTTTGTTGCAAAAGATCTTTAACTCATTTTCCTCACTCAAATATTGCAGGTATTGCTTCAAGAGCCATCAAGCCAACATTAGGCATCATTGATCCTTTACACACACTGTCTATGCCTGAGCGAGTAGTGGCCAACAGTGGCTTTGATGTGCTTTGGTGAGTTTTCTGTGTAGGCTGCTGCTTGAATTTATTACACTTTTGTATTTTTACCAAGATGATTGTAGAAAAAATGTATTTTAGGAGCAGAAAAGGATGATCTTCTTTCTTCTCTTTTTCCTGTTCTTGCTAAGGTGGTCTCAGTTATACTTTCCTCTTAATTAATTTCACTACCTCCCTGAGAATGCATGGAAACAAATCACTCATTTGCAGAAATTTTCATTTTTTGCCAGTGCACTGGAGAAGCTGTCGTCTTCCAGGATGGTTGTTGTCAGGGAAGAGAGCCCAGGTGTCCCTTCTTAAGAGATCATGTAGATGATTAATCACAATTGTGACACCATTTATAATGTCTCAAGAGACATGATGGAATAGAGGAAAAGGATTTTCTAATAAAAGTCACGATGTGTCAACAAAAATTTGTGAGGGTTGGCAAGTCTTAGCCCAGTTATGACCATCTTCAGAACCTCTCTCATAATGTGCTTTTCACTTGGCACAAAATTTTCTTCATTTTAAACCTGCAGCTTTTAACTGCACAAAATGCATGCACCTGTTCAGAGGTAGGCCAGAGCTTAATTTGCTTCTGGGTGCTGTGTGTATTAAAGTAATAGTTCAACAAAGGGAAGTACAATGTCCTGCACTTAGGTCAGGGCAACCCTTGATATCGATACTGGCTGGGGGATCAAGGGATTAAAAGCAGCTCTGCTGAGAAGGTCTTGGGGATACTGGTAGATGAAAGGCTGGACACGAGCCAGCAATGTGCCCTCACAGCCCAGGTGGCCAACTGTACCCTGGGCTGCATCAGAAGAACTGTGACCATCAGACTGAGAGAGGTGATTGTGCCCCTCTACTCTGCTCTGGTAAGACCTCTCCTGGAGTACTGCATCCAGGTCTGGAACCCTGAGCACAAGAAGAACATGGACCTGTTGGAATGAGTCCAGAGAAGAGCCACAAAAATGATCAGAGACCTGGAACACCTGTCGTACAAGGAAAGGCTGAGAGAGTTGAGGCTGTTCAGCTTGGAGAAGAGAAGGCTCCAAGGAGACCTCATTGCCGCCTTTCAATACCTAGAGGGGGCCTATAAGAAAGCTGGGGACAGGCTTTTTAGCAGAGCTAAACTGAAGGAGGGTAGGTTTAGGTTAGATACAAGGAAGAAGTTTTTCACTATGAGGGTGGTGAAACACTGGAACAGGTTGCTCAGAGGGGTGGTGTATTCCCCATCCCTGGAGACGTTCAAGGCCAGGTTAGATGGGGTCCTGAGCAACCTGGTCTAGTGGGGGATGTCCCTGCCCATGGCAGCGGGGTTGGACTAGGTGACCTTTGACGTCCCTTCCAACTCAAACTGTTCTGTGGTTCTGTGAAACTGTGTGATTTCTCAAGCTTGGTGAAGTATCCTGAAAAGTATCCTGAACTACAATGCCTGTAATGGAATTGAGGCATTTGTTCATAAAAGTAAGTGGTTTGTCTGTAGTTGTGTTCACCTAAACGTAACATGGTAGGCAGTGCCCCTTCTTTATGTAGTCAGATTCACGAGTATCTGGGACATGAGACTGTTGACAGTTCCACTTAGCTTAAACATCATACTCCTAATTTTTTAAAGGCAAATACTTTTAAAAGAAAGTTACCTTACAATGACTCCAGTGCTAAAGTTTCTGAAGGTTCTTGTCCTACAGAAAGGAAATGCACCCACTGCAGTTGCACGGTGCTCTTCAGTGGAAAACATTATACCCCAAGATGCCAGTTCATCCAACCTAACTTTAAGCATGGAGTGAGCTGATAGATGGTGACTGTGTTTGAATTGCCTTCTATGTATGTGTCTCTTGGATAGTGAAAAGCTCTGGAGGTGCCTGTCCAGCATTCTCCCAGTTATCTATGAGATTGTGTTTATATTTTTGGCAGCCGTTAAACACCAGAAATGAAGAAGAACAAAGGATGAGTTCTTCAAGGCAGTGAAATGAAGCTCTCCCACTTAAATAATTTGTTTTTAATCTTTCTTTTAGCCATGCTCTAGAATCATACACTGCTCTTCCTTACAACATGCGCAGTCCCTGCCCTTCAAATCCAATCAACCGACCAGCTTACCAAGGCAGCAACCCCATTAGTGATGTTTGGGCTCTTCATGCTCTGCGTATAGTGGCTAAATATTTGAAAAGGTAATACATTTAACAGCCACCCTCCCTTGCACTGTGTTTAGTTTTCAATGCCCGAAAAGGGTTGCTTAGAGAACTTGAATTTTAGGTGAAAATAGGCAAACATTAAACCTTTATTTTCTACGCTGGATTTCTCTTAAATAAAGCAAAAAGGTTTTCAAATAAAATTACAGTTACTAGGTTGTCTTGAGGAGGTAGCTTTTTAATGCCTCTATGAATATATATTTTAGGTTCTCAGGTAAAGGTATTTCAAGATGCTCAGCTAATATGGGAGCAGCATTCAAATATTTTTTCAATAATCCCCCTTCTATGACCGTATAAGGGGAGTATGTAACAAACTGAATGAAATGCTGCTGGTGTAATTTCTGTGTTTGTCAGTGTGAATTCATATACTTACATACATCCATCAAGAAGGTAACCATATGCACTTATGAATGCATTTACTGAAAACTAGTTCATACTTAGAAGACCTCCAATTTAGATTAAGTTTTGAGTTCACTGGGGGTTGGTTTTGATCCCTACCAATAAAGTTTTAGCCTGTATACAGCCTTTGTATACCATATTCATCTCTATTAGATATCAATGTGGGTTTTTTTCTAAAAGACTTTATACAGTACCTAGCTAGTCAAAATAGCTGTTTATTATTCCTATAGCATCTATTCATCAGACTTTTTTCTCCATGTTGTCAAACTGCACAAGCCGTCTGATGCATAGGAAGGCAATGAACCCTGTCCTCTTCCTGCACAGATGGTGGGGTCCAGACCACTACCTAATGAGATGGTGAGAAAGCTGGAGTGATCTTAGAGCCATACATAGGCTTGCCAAAGTTGCTAAGTAGAATTGTTTAAACCACACTTCGCTGAGCTGAATATGACTCTATATATGACTGCAATTCACTCTATTTGTTCAGTTTTTGGAAAAGTGAAAGCAAACATGCCCTTCACTGAACCAGTTTGATCTACTTACTGATCCAGAAGTAGAATTGTTCTCTAACTGGAGTGTGACTTGATTCTATTTCCAGCATTTTTATCTCAACTTAGAGGTTTCTGTATATCTGTCCATAAAGAAGCCCTCTCTCCTTTTTCTGTCCTGAATTACTAATCCGTTTGTGAATTCACTGGTACCATTGTCTCTGTGACACACAGAGCCATCAGAAATCCTGAAGACCGTGAAGCAAGAGCCAACATGCACCTAGCAAGTGCTTTTGCTGGTATTGGTTTTGGCAATGCTGGTGTTCATCTCTGGTGAGTACAGAAAAATGTTAACCCCATCCAAGGTCAGCTTCTAGCTAGCGTTTGTTTCAGATTGTCAAAGACATCTCTGCCTTTGTTGCTGAATATATAGTAAGACATTGTAGCCTGGCCTGTGATGTGGAGGGAGCCATGTGTTATGAGAAATCGATGGACTCTTGGCATTTACGTGTACAAGGATTGTGTATTCTGGCTTGTGATACTCAAATCCAGTCATGAAAATTCAAAAATGTGGCCTTCTTTACCTTTCTTAATAGTAAAAGCCATAGTTAGGAAAAAAACCCACAACATCAATGCTATTTAAAATGTTGGATTTCATGCCAGCTGTTCTGCAATGAAAGAGAAATGAGGTAATGTCATGCCACTCTCGAGCTGATGCAATTTTCTGTAAGCTTGTCTGTGGGGTAGGCATTCAGCAGGCTGAAATGAGCTGTAATTATTATTGCAAGGCAATGTAGTTTTATCTGGGTGAAAATCTCAGAGAAGCAAAGCCTAAGCCTGAAAATGTGTGAAGTAATTAGCAGTCATTCTCTTCAGAGACCATTCCTTTTGTTTGAGCAAATCCACTCTTCAATTATACTTTAAAATGAATTAATGTTTATTTTTCTCAGGCAATGTGATCAGGTAGGGATGCAGATTACACTGGTTTTGGCATATCTATTACTTCAATAACTGAGTGTCTTTCAGTCCAGTCAGTGAAGTAATAAAACTTCACAGTTGCAAAGTAAGGAGGTACTCTTTTTTTTCAGCTAGGCCTCCAGGGTGCAGAGGGATGAGGGTTGTCTATACCTAATATCCATACCATATCTGTACCTAAATACCTGTTGGGCACTTGTGCCTGAGAGACTTGCATACAGAAGACTGACCCCAGAAAGGACTGAAAACAAATTTGCCAAATACCGAGGGAGCTGCCCTAACTACTTTCTCTCTACTCTCTGTTCCAGCCATGGAATGTCTTACCCTATTTCTGGTTTGGTGAAAACTTACAAAGCAAAGGATTATAATGTGGATCACTCTTTAGTGGTAAAACTTGGTTTATCATTGTTTTCATAGTATACATTTCAATTCTCTATTATCTCACATTTGTGAGCATTAAAGCACATTGAACTTGAAAATACATGTCCTGTTGATGTGATTTTATTCTTTTTTCTTTTTCCTTTTTTTTATTTCCCCAGCCACATGGCCTTTCTGTGGTGCTGACATCCCCAGCAGTGTTTGCTTTCACAGCACAGATACATCCTGAGCGGCACTTGGAAGCTGCAGAGATACTAGGTAGGAATCTCTGTGGATACAACTTATTCATACAAAATGGAATTCTTTCCAAAATGTCTTTTTGGGTGGAAAAAAATATGTGTGCAAGCAATTTTAGTTGGTTGTTGCAGTGGTTTTAAGTTTAAAATAAGACTCCTGAGTCTGACTGAGTTACACATAGTGTGAACTTAGGTAAAATAATGCTAAATTTTGATACTGGATGATGTAGTTAGAGAAGCAATTGGAGAAATCTGCTTCTTGGCTAGAAAACTGGACAGCTGAAATTAACTGTAGATCTGTTACGAATCAGTAGAGGGTAGCTGTGATAGGTATGTCTCTTGGTGCTTTATGGAGAGTAGTTACTTTAGAGTAGATACCATAAAACAAGTCAGTACTCGGGTGCATCTGTCAGCTAAAAGGAAGCATTTTGCTTAACAAATTCCCTGCTGTGACAATGAATTAGGACAGAACAATGTTCTGAATCGCTCCTGCTCTTCTTCTGTGGCACACAACTATATGTTTCAGTCTTTCTAATGTAGGCCTAAGCTTGTTTGTAGGTGTTGGAATTTCTCAGTGACCGATGTCAAGTACCCGTTCTGTGGACACATCTGTGATGGCTCAGAAGTGGGTTAATGATCAAAGTGGCCTTTTCTGCTTCTTACTGAATAAAAGTAAATGCTGCAAGCTGACAGCTCATTTAAAGGTTACCTTTTCATACAGTGCTTCATTATCTGAGCAACCCATCACTGGAGGGTGTCCTAGAGAAAGGATACTTCTTCATTGCACCCCCAGGGTGACTGTGTTTAATCTCAGAGCTGTTAGCAGTCTAGCTGTGACAGCATGGCTCGGCAGTAGGCTAATTTATTTATATCTAAGGTCAGGTTTTGTCTGCACTGGTGTGTTTTAGCTAAACTGCTGCTAGTACCCATGTTCCCTAACGAGCAATCACAGTCATACACACAGCAGTGTAGAGAGTAGAGAGAAAGTGGTTAGGGCAATGCTCCTGGTATTTGTAAAACTGCTGCCGTAAATTCTGCCTCTAAAAGCTCTGTTAATTTCCTCGGTCGAAATTTAAACTATGTTATTGTCTGCCTTGCTGTAAAGGGACTCTGCTGAAAACATGTCACATGGAATTGAATTTGTTAATTCCCACCTGGGGTGTTTACTTCTGATTCCAGTCCAGAGTCCAACTGACTATGGTAGCTGATTCAAATCTGTCATGTTGCTAAATGCAATGACTAAGAAGGTATTTAATCACATGAAGCAGATTACTAAATAGTTATGTTGTGTGTATGTACAGCTGCAAATTTGGGTACAGCCAGAAAAAGCTTGATACCTCCCTAGGTGGATTCTTAAACAGTCGAAATAGGTGTGCATGTGGCCAGAAATTTTCTAAGTGCAATCAGACTGATGTATCCTTTAGTCTGAGCAAAAAGAAAGTACTAGAACTGTAGCAGTATTTTAAAACTGCCTTTCATATTTACTGACCTTTTTTTCCCTCCTCCCTTTCCCTTTTACTTTACTGTCTGAAGGTACTGGACTTATGTCCCAGTAACTTCTCTGCAGCAAAACCCAGGATAAACTCAGACTGCATGGCATGATCCAAATAACTTAAGACTTCATACAAGACTCTGTCATACCTCATTTATCAATTTCTCCCAGACATTATCTGCTACAGTACTGCAAGTCTTACTGCCCAAATATATGAGATTCTCAAATGGGCTTGTTGGTCTCCTGTTCACTTACCTCCCTTTGAATGGTCCCTTCCAACCTTACCGATTCTGTGATTCTGTGATTCTGTGAATGTTACACTGAACTGCATGAGGATCACAGAAAATATTTTTCCTGTAGCTATGTTGTGGTCTTACTCATCTCTCAGTATGGCACTTGGACCTAGCATAGTTCTGGAGTAACATCATTGAGGTTACACAGAGAACAAATTTAGCTCAGCTTACTTTGAAAAGAAATCATATGGTGGAACTTGAGTCATCCATCTAGAGATGGTTTTATTATTGCTTTTGAATAAGTCCTGACCATTCATTGAGGAAGGGCAAGCAAGCTGTTCTGTGAGAAATCTTGATAATCTTTCAATTTATGTTGATGCTTTCATTACTGTTCAGTAAATATTTCAAAGATGCGAGGTCCTCCTCTTCATTTCGACATTATCTTACACAAGTCAGCACATACTCAAATAGCATTAGGTTTAGGATTTACTTAAACCCCTTGAACACTGCCCTGCTATCTCCTGTCTTCCTCAGTCTGCATGCTCTAGTCCTCTCTTGGAATGTGTGATTGAACAGAAGAGTCAGTGGTTTCCATGTCCTCTAGATGTCAGCAAACTCAAGGCCTTAAAATAAAGTTAACGTTTGGCACACTGTCCATAAAAATAACTACCACTGACGTTCATGAGTTAGCTTCTTTCCTCCCAGCAGTTAGTTAGACTGAGAAGTGCTTCTCCCTGTAAGCACAGAGGGAAAGGAAGTTAACCTCATGTGGCAGTTAGTCTTTCTGGCAGCAGTTGCCTGCTTCTCCTTGTCTTGTTTTGTATCATCTTTTACAAACTATTCCAACTGTAAAATGAAGACTGATTCCTTTTTTTTACTTCATGTTGCTTTTAGGGCAGTGACTGTTATGTATGGATATGTATTCAGCTGATATTATGATTAAATTAAGTCCAGAACAGGCTTCCTCCGCTCTCTCCACCCTACAGTCATGGCATTATGTCTTATTTTAGGAGCTGACATCCGCACTGCCAGAATCAAAGATGCAGGGTTTATTTTGGCAGACACGCTCCGGAAATTCCTATTTGATCTGAATGTTGATGATGGCTTAGCTGCAATTGGTTATTCTAAAGCAGACATCCCTGCATTAGTCAAAGGCACTCTGCCTCAGGTAAGACAGAAAGCAAAACAGTTTTTCTTGTCAAATAAAATAGAACAGAATTTTGAGGAAACAGAAGTGTTTCTTTTCAAGCAAATGTTATTTCTGGTCCTACCTGAAAACAATTAAAATGGAGAAGATTATGGATAGTCAACTGCATTTTGTCTCTCTACATGGTTTAGGTTTTTCTTTTCAATGAGATGGAGTGCATGCTGCAGTCTGTTCTTCACATGGATTCAGAAAGGATGGCTAGGTGTTTTTTAAAACCTCACGTCTTTTAAAAAGAGGATGTTTTTCATAGACCTTTGATCTTTGTAGAAGATACTGCTGCTTTTTCATAACTGTCTCTGTTAATTATGTATGTAGGATGGGCTATAGATAAACCCATAATACCAAGTGCTATCTGGGAAGAATGATCAAGCTCACTTTGTATTAAACTTTTCCATATTGAGAAGTTGCACTTTTCTTTCCAGATGGCTTTTTTGTTCCATCGACCCCCATCAGAATTTGAAATAAGGTCCTCTGGGATGATATAGATTAAACTTGTAATACTTTCTATTGTTTCAGTGCTCACAAAGACACTGCAAAAAGCAACACACCACTCCAAAACACAACACTCCAAAAGCAAAACCCAGTATCTTCCTTGTAAAAAGACACTTTTATTTAAATGCCCTGGACTGTTCTGTCTACTTATGATTTATTTCCTCTGAGTAGCAAGGGAAATAAACACTATGGAGAAAATGAAAATTTTGTAGGCTGAAAGGTTATTCACTTATTTACAGCAGAACCTCTTACCGTGTCTAGTTCTTCTCATTCATAAATCTCGAGGCAATTTATAACAGAGGGTAAATATTAATAATACTATTTTATACCTGAGAAAATGACACTAACGTGTAACTACTTAGGATCACACACAACAGAGTAATAACAAAGCCAGGAAGAAAACTAAGGTCTCTGGGCACCTGTCAAATAGGTTATGCACACAAATTGTTACGGGGCATTTTGGAGGTTTGTTTTGATAAATATATTCCTTTAAAACAATTGGGTTTGGGTCATCACAAGCATGACATCTCATTAAAGACATGTTTTGCATAGCTGGGGGAGGGGAAGATATCAAAAGATACTGAAGGGGTTTCTTGTTTGTTTGTTAGCTCAAATTGACTTTTAATTCATTTACTGTGTCATCTCACAGGATTGATGATTAATTGTACTGTATAAAATGAGATGACCTGATAGTTTCTCAAAGCTCATTTTTGTATATGAGATGTAGCATGATGAAAATGTATTAGTGTACCTTAATAGACTATTATTACCCACAGAGGTAGTCCATCCAGTTTCATCTTTGGTATATTTTTTCTTTTCATCTTGTGGTATGTTTTCTTTGGAATACAGCACTGACCCATTCACATTGGCTAGGCAATGTGGTGCAGTGGTGATAGCACTGTTGAGTGTACCAGGTGTATTCCACACTGTGAAGTGCAGACTCTGGGAAAACAAACCTAATCTACTCTAATTGCTGGGATTAGGGGTGGGAACTCTACTGGGGTGAACATTTATTCTTGAAGTTAAAACAGAATTTTATTTTCCTTTCCAAGTGAGTCTACTGAAATTGATCCTGTTTACAGACAGTGAAGATGTTGTCACAAGGTCTAAGGTGGTCGGCCCTGTGGTTGTGTTTGAGAGGAGATGGGGAGGACTGAAAATGAGAGATGGTGGAAGGCCTGCTCTGTAGCCCACCCCACCCCCTGCAGACATCCCAGAGGCAGCTACAGGGGCTGAACCACTGAAGAGCCCGGAGCTGCTCAGTTTGCTCAGCTGCCATTTGGCACTAGACCAGAATGCACCAAGTCAGACTGAGGGAGCCGGGCCTGACCTTGCTGCCTGGGCACCAGCAAATATCAGCAGGCTTGTGCAGAGGAAGTGCAAGTGCCTCTCTGTCTCTCTGTTGAGGCGTACAGGAGGAGCATCCGTTTGCAGCCTTCTGTCAATACAGCTGGGAAATGCTGCAGTCTGTCAGGGTGATGGTCCCCTGTCACCCCATGTGACTTTACAGATAACTCTGCCCATCTCTGTGCACAGGGCTACAAAACTGTAATTTGGCCCAGAGTGTCCACATATAAGCCTGATGAATTTACTGGGTACTTGAGCACTGAGTTGCTATATTTTATGTATTGTGAGTGAAAAAAACAACATCCCATTGCCCTAGTGCTGTTTAATTTTCCATTTGGTTTCAAAACTGCACAGAAGAATCTTAGCCTTTTCTTTGGCTGCATCTGTGTGCATAGCAGCATTGGTCAGGGATGGGGAAAGAGATATCACTTGATTGCTACTGCTGTAGCAGCAAAGCTTCTCATGTAGGTAAAGTTATGCACGCAAAGCTGCACTTTTCAGACCCCTCACAATCTGTGCTAACCATGCTGAGAGTGATTATGGACTCTGAGTGTCTCACAGCTGACTTCCTCACCGTGCTAGACCAACGTTTCACATGTTAAGTTCACAGTGCGGTGGCCACCCTTGCTGTGTTACCACATCCAGGCTGTCCACAAGTCACAGCCCCGGGGGCTGGGAGGGAAGTGGGGCAGCTGCAGCATTGCACTACAGCATTGCGCTGTGGTGGCACTGCGTGCTCTGCTCCAGAGGGCATCGGAGCTGAGCCTCCCCCTGGGGGAGGGGGCTGGAGGAGACCCTTCCCCAGCATCCAACTCAGTGTGTGAGGCAAGGCCCTAGCAAATGGCATCCACTGTCTCACATGTGCAAAAGGGGGGGAAGCATTTAGAGCTTTTACTGGGACGGCCTCATCCGTGAGGGAGATGCTGAAACAGGTTGTAGCAGAAGAAACTTCGCCTTGTCAAAATACACCACATTCATCTAAAGATAATGTGTTCCTAGTGTAGGCCTTGCCTCTATCTTTGCAGGTGTTTGTATCTCTCTCTAGTCTTCCAGTAAATGTTAAAACCATTGGTTGTTGAAAGCATAGAGATACTAATCACAACCAGTATGAGTACCTCCATATTAGGCCCTTTCAGCTGTGTTTGTGCAGTAACTGAATACCTATGTCAGTACAGCTTCTCATCCTCAGTAGCGCGGGGCTTTTCTGAATTGCCATCCCTGCCTTTGTGGTTATTTTGTCAAGCAGATCAGTGAAGCATACACCCGAGTTTCATTTCAGTTGGTGGGTCTGCAGCACCTAAAAATTGTGTTGAATCACAGTCCAAATGTAGACCAGCCACAACTGTTTTGTATTCTGATTCCAAAGTGTCGGGCTATTTACTAAGCAGTTTCACTACCATCCCTTGCTGTGTCTCCTTTTTTGGAGTCTGAGTGGCGAGCACTGTTTGCTCTCCCCATCTGGGGAGTTCCTGGGCTTTGACAGATGTTGTATTTTGAAAATCTTGGTCCCTAAAAATCGACCTCTAAGTTCCAATGCTGGCAATTGAATTTTAAAATAGACTGTATTCCCAGGATACCACCCACCACCGTGCTGACATCTGTGGCTGACAAGACCTGTGTTTGAAGTACTTGACTTTGCGACTGAACTGCATTTTAATCTTGCTTCTGTGTATTTAATTATAGGCAATTTAAACTAATATATTCCTGAAAGTACTGTACAGTTGATGATACTTCAGCCTTAATTACTTGATTACTTATTTGCAAAACCTTTTTATTCTCTGTGAAGGACGTTAGTACAAAGGCACATAGTTCAGCTACTGTTTGATTAATTTTATTGGCAACCTTCTGTAATCCAGTTTTTCTTTAATCTTGCAGGAGAGAGTGACTAAACTATCACCACGTCCCCAAACAGAAGAAGACTTATCTGCCCTCTTTGAGGCTTCCATGAAGCTTTATTAGCTTAAACGTTTTGTTCTAAAAAGTGTGCTCTGTTCTAACATAAAGGTAATTTCTTAGAGATATGGGCCTGAATTTGTTTAGAGAATGGAAGAACTTGTCTTTGACTTCTGTTCCATTGTACACTGCCAAAAGGTCAAGTAATTCATCTTTAACTAAATATTGCTCTGAAGTGAAGGCTTGGCTGTGGTTTTATTTCTTGCTCAGTAGTCACTGGTATTGCATAAAAGTTGAAGCAGACTTCTCACTTTACTGAAGGCTTTCTTGTGCTTTAGAGGTGGTGAAAGGTGGAAAAATGTTTTAAGGGATATTCCAAAATATTTTACAAATTACGGTTTTTATTAAAATTGTGATTTTGTTTTAAAGAGTCGTGTGATTTAAGAAATAGTAGGGGGCATTTTAATACAGGGAAGGGGAGTTACCTTGTGGAAAATGTCAGCTTGCTGTATTCTGTTCCACCTTATCATCTTTTTGCCATCTGGCTTTTCACTGAGAAGGCTATTGGACTGAGGTACTTTTTGTTGTTTGGTTAAGAAAAAACCTACACACTTCATACCCATTTAGAAAAGGCTTCCTGAAAGTTTGCTTTAAGTTAAAATTTTCATGGAATCACAGAATAGCTGGAGTTGAAAGGAACCTTAAAGGTCATCTAGTCCAACTCCCTGGCCATGGGCAGGGATATCCTCCACTGGACCAGGTTGCTCAAGACCCCATCTAACCTGGCCTTGAGGCCAAAATACATTTTGACATGTATTGTGAGATTTTTATCTTTCCTTTTAAGATCTATATTAAGTGTTCATAGGAGTAGCAAAACCAGAGTAAAGCATGGTCACATGCTCAACAGGAACCACATAACAGCAAGACATCATCTACCCTGGTCATTTTGTGTCTGTGGAGGCAACAGGTCCCTTTTCCTGCCATGTTCCTTGGAAAAAAGCTATCAACTGTATCTTGTTTCTCTGTGAAGCAGTTGCTTCTGCTGAGCTCCTGCAGGTGCTGTCACTCAGAGTGCAGCCACCAGCGGAAGGAAGTGGCAGTGTGCTGTGGTTCAATATTGAAAAGGGGTGGTGTAGCATATGGCTGCACAGTGCCCCACTGGGAGCACTGGTTAAACGTGGGAATGAGTGTGCACGTTCAGAGCAGTTAACCAGCTGGTTGACTGTCAACTGAGAAAGGGAAGTGGGAAAGGGAGAAATGAAACTAAAATTTTAGTACTATTTTTCTTTTTTTAGAAAGTGCACGTGGTTGTGTGTACAGTTCATTTAAATCAGATTCTGCTTCATGTTGGACCCTTTCAGCATCTGATTCATGCAGCTATCACAGCACAAGACAAACACAAGAACCCCATAACCTCTGTTGTGCTAATTTCTTTATAGGGAAGAAGCACTTTTCAGTCACCTTATTGGCGTAGAAGGCTCTATACTTACACCTTTGCATTCTTATGTTTGATTAAGCTAGGGCTATCCTAGAATCTGAGGACATGTGAACTGGATATTGACATGGGATCTGTTTTAATGCTCAGTTAAAACAGGTGGATGGGTACTGGTTGAAGACTGGAGGTTTTGGTTTTAACCACAGAATGGGTTTAGTGGCCGTAGGGACTATACTGCCAGTATGCCTCAGCCTGTGCTGGGACATACATTTGATTTCCACGTCCTTCTGAATCTTGTCCTCTGCTGAAGTTGCCCACATGAACCTTTGTCACGAATGTCGTAATAGCAAGGGGTGAGGGATTCACTTTATTGTATTGTGCAAAACTGCCATGTTTGAAAAAACCATCAAACCCTTTTGTATATCATCTTTTGGCCTGTTTCATCTTGCCACTCCTGTCTTTCTCCATGACAGAGTCCTGAAGAGAGAATCTTTTTTCCAGAAGCCTAAATCATGGCAGCCATGTTGTATTTGAGGAGAATATGCTTTCTGGGGAACTGAACAGCGCGTGGGTCTCATCACTGCAGCAGAGCACTTTGATGGGCGTGTTAGGAATGTAGGGTATTTCCTTCCAGCACACTTTTTATTTGCCATTTATGCAGTACAGCAGTCATTAGCAGGCTGCATTTTCAGCTGACAGAACCTTGCACTTAACTTCCTATACCAGATAACTCAGAGCTCTTGCTAGGTTTTAAGTTAAGCCTCACACCCGTCTCCGATATAGCGGTTTTATCCATGTTTTATAGATCAGAAAAAGGGTTTGATGTAATACCTGACCCAACATAAGCAGATGGTGCTGTGAGAAGGGCTATGTCTGTTCCCCACACCCCTTCAGCAGCATCAGGGTCTTCAACTGGCTTAACCTGGGTTGCTCAAGTCACTCATGGACATCAGCTACACAATTTGTTGTCCCACCAGTTGTCCCACCAGTTAGTTACTACTGGAAATTTTCTAAGGAAAAATCGGGGACCTCAAGCCACGCCGCAGTGCGGTCTTTCAAGTAGTGACAGCGCGACAGGGAGTCACGCCCTGCCTCCCAGGCAGTGGGAGTTTGATTCACAACTGAAGAGTTACCAGGGTTTTCCATGTATTATCTTACTAAATTACACTGTACTGAGACAACCTAGTTGGTCAAGTATATCTGTATCTTCAAACATGGCTACTTTGTGCACAAGCCTGGCATTTGTATGGAGAGCTGGGGTGACACTAATTGTGAGTGTCTGGCAGTGGTTGGGCATGTGTGTGAAATCTGGGAAGCTTGTTCTTGTGGCTCCTGTTACTGCTCTGTTACTCAAGCCCTCCATGACGGATCTGTTACTGCCTTTAGAAGATAGTGAAATGTAAATAACAAATAATAGTGTACTTGCTATAAACACAAGTATAGTTTTACCTGGACTACAAAATGGAAAGTCCACCGCCCTTTGAAGATACTCAGAGCTCGCATCAGTAGAAGTGGGGGCAGCTGATAGGGTAGTTCATCTGTCCCCTCTTTTCCTTTGGCTCTTCCTATTCCAGTGCTGATTTTCCCAGCAGTTAAAGCACAAAGAGGATGAAGCAAAAAATACATAACCAATGCGCCTAAATCTACAAAACTCTCACTGTCATCCTGTGTGAATGAACTTGGAAGAAGCCGCAGGTAGGTTAGTGTGTATGCTCATTCCTCGCTGCACCATCTTCACTTTAAGGCAATGTGCCAAGGCTGTCATCTTCTGTCTTATGGTTGGCTTTCCATCCCCTTGAGACCTGGAAAATGGGTGAGAAAGAGTGATGGTGAAGCACCACGGTGCCCAAGTGTGTGCAGTGTGCATTGGGTTCAACAAGTCCAACCTAATAAATCCATCACTGCATTAAGCGTGTCTGTGGAGAAGGGGCAAGGCCAACCTGATGCGCTGCAGCGGGAGGCCTAAAGGTATGGTCTCCATTTTTCCTCAGAGCATCCCTGTGTGCTTCCTAAATAAAAAGGAGCTTAATTTAAATTCAGACATCAGCTAGTGAATACAGAAAGTGGTGCAACCATCTTCCTGACCTCTCCAGGAGCTGTAGCTCATGCAGTGGTGCACAAGCTGCTTTTCTGCCACATTGTCAGCCCTGGGTAGTGAGAAGAGGGTCTTCCACAGCTACCCAGCCCTGCTAATCCTGCCTAGAAACCTGGTTCCATCTTTCACTCATCGCCAGGCCACCTGTAGAAGAAGAGGTTCCTCTTTGAGCAATAGTGTGGCAGGACTATCTGTGACTGAATTTGTGGAGGTCTCGGCTCTCGTTGTGCATGTGGTTTTCCACAGGCAGTTACCTTTGTACTTACCTGCAGAGTACATGTGAGAAATGATGCAGGCACAATTTGTTACAAAATGTTTAGTGCATATTTTTTATGTGTAGTTGTCCATGAGAAGCAGAAGCTTCTACCATGGCTATGAATTTCTCAGTGAAACTGAGATAGAAAAAAATCCAAACCTGGGCTATCACTGGGAAGGCTGCAGTTCCCTTGGATGCAACATTTCTGAATGCAGTTTTATATTTTGCCAGTTCTAGGCTCCATTAAATAACCCACTAAAATGTTATTTCAGTTCCTTTTATCCCCATTGTACTGAAACAGCTGCCACGAGTGAGTTGGTACAAAATGTTGTACAGCCAAAATAATAACAATAAGAGGAAGAACTATTTGACACAGCTCAATGGAATGTTAATCAGGGTCTTAAGTTGACTGCTAGGAGAAGGGATGAAAAAAGTACTTTCCATCTTTGTTTTTTTTTTTTTAAATTACTTGTACACCGTTTTCAGAGAGCATTAAATACAACAAATGGCAGCAGGTATTTTCCTTATTTCTCTGAACATGGGAATTAAAGGGGGGAACATTAATGAACGCCCATGAGGTGGCACACTTAAGTGAAAGCAGAGGAAATGTGATCCGTATCCTTTGGAGAGCCGTGTTAATTCACGTCACGCTGTAGAGCCACAGAGCGTGGTTCTGGAGCCATGTATACTGGCAGCACATACACCTCCAAAGTCAACCGAGTGGCAACAGAAAGACAGCTGTGCCCACACTGTCACCTGAGCTCCAGTAAATGTTTAATTTAACCTCATATGACTGTATCATGAAATATATATATCGTAGCACAAACACTGGTTTATTGATGTGGAACTTTTCCTCTATGTTCCCTGACTTGTGGCGACTTTGACCTACTTTAAATAATGCACTTGTGCTTTTCCTGGGGTACTCTATTTGGATGTTTGACCATGCAGCCTTAAACTAGCAACTTGACATTGAAATGCTGATTTACACCTGCAGTCAAATGGATAACACATGTTAAAGACTGATTGTCAGCAGCTCCAATACCTTACCGCTTCATTCTGTGGTATTGTCACTTGCCTTTATGGGATTTAAGGACACCATTGTGTGGCATTGTTGGTATGGCTATGGACACAGCTGTGGGGGGCTGACACTGTGTGTGGACTCTGTCATCTGTCTAAAAGCTGACATCACTTTTGAAAAATCACTGTGGAAGTTTGGATGTTTAAGTGTTGCTTTATACTTTAAGACAACGTTGGAAATAAAGATGCTTTTTTGCTGGCATAAAAAGCAGTTAACATTGAATAACTTGCTCTTCTGACCTTTTCACCTTAAGGAAGATTAATGGTCATTTAGATCAGAACTTCCCCCCTGGTCAGGAGTCTGAATGCTTTGGGGATTCAGGCAGACAAAGAAAGTCTTTTCACCGCTAGGTCACCAGCACAGACCTGTTGTCAGTTACTCTAGTGACCATTAGATGGTTGCTCACTATTTTATGTGCGAGACTCAGTGGTCTTAATCCATTTTCCAATGAACAGGTCCCTGCCTCGTGAAAGCTGTCACTACATATTTATCTGAGCAGCAAGGGACGGGAATTAACATGAACAGAGCCTGAATTGCATTTGCTTTGCACTACTAAAACCACAGAGCCTCTGTAGCACTTGTTTCAGTGGGTCAGCCTTCTCCAGAGTTGCCTTTCCAAACTAGGAAGGGTTGATGCTGTGTCAGTGCTGTACTGTGAATGGTGGCACTTCGGTGTTGCCACCTGGAGTGCTGCAGCCTCTGTTCCCACTTCTGGAGCAGATAGGTCCAGTTCAGACACAAGAGTGGCACCACTTGCATTTCTGGCAGGTAGGACATCGTAGAAGAACACGTCCCCCAGCCTCCATGTAGCTGTCTCCCAAGTTTAGTTCCTCGTGCGGTCAAGCCAATGTACTTCTATATTTGATTGAAGTCCTAAAATTAGGACTACTCAGTTGGTAAAACTGAGCACAGTTAGGGGACAGATTTTGACAGTAGAGTACCATTTATGACTCCTTGTGTCAGAAATTATAATGTCATCAGCTGTAAAGCACAGTTCAGGGACCTGCCCCACAGATCTGAGCTGAAAGCACCAACCTGCTGAACAAAGGCAGCACAGGGTCTGCTGATGGGTGCTGAAGGTCTAAGCGCATCCTTCACTGGTGAAATCTGCATGTGCATAGCAAACAAGGCATTGGTAAAAAAACTGATGTGTGTGCAGACATATGTATACAGTTCCCTACAGCTGAGACATTGAACCTGAATATGTAACGTGGCTACAGTCTAGAGAGGACAAAAAGTTGAAGAGCTAGGATCTAGGAGCCTACCTCTTTTTGGCTAACCAAGTTGAGACATTATAGAAACATCAGGGGAACATCTAAGATGAGAATACGCATTTTCCAAAACACTGTAGAAACTCCAAGTATGTAGAATCTAAAACTATATAGTTATTAAGGAGAATGTGCCATGTCTATTGCAAAGCTGCCGAAAACTCTTTCCTGTTCCCTTTTGGTTTTCTCTCTCCTAGGGTTACCTCTGTACTGCATGTGCCATGTAGCGGACAGTGCAACTGAACAGATTACAACCTGAACTGAATTAATAAAGGTGAAAGTTTAAGTGTAAAGGTTAGCGGGACAGAGGAAAAAGACAAGTAAAGGTCATCAGTTCTGTGAAATCAAAGATCTCAGAGGCTGTGTGACTTGAAAAGGACTGACTTAGTGTAGCTTATGAGCTTGAAAATCCTCTCCTATGTATTTGCAGCATTAATTTCTCTAGTTATCTGAGGTGATCTACTTTAATCAGATTCCTAGACACAAGCCAGGTACTTAAAGCAGAAGATCTTTGGCACTCCTGCTGGCAGCATCAGTAGAGAGGCCAAAGACCAAACCAGCAGGGAGACCAGATAACCTGCTTCATCTCTCCAAAACTTTTCAGGGTAATTGACATCAGAGGGAGTTCCCCAGTTTCCCGTTCCAGACCCATAGCTGTACAGTGTGTGGCCATTTAACATACTTGTCACAGAAAAGCTACTTCAAAAGTCTCACATTTCCAAGATGCAGCAATTCTGACCTGGTGTTCCCACTCCATTCTAAAACCTCCTGTGTCACGGTGCCATCTTGTTGCTTCGTGCAGGCACCAAAACTTAAATCTGGGGCAGAAGTGGTCTCATAAATTTGGTCCTGCTTCTGTGCTTTTAGTGCAGCTTCTCCTACTCCCTATTCCTGTTTTATAAGTTGCTAGCACAGGGGGCTCTGAATGCCAATAATGATGGTCTTTATTTTAAATCCAATCTCATTTTCACACGGAACTTAGGCCAGACAAGGCAATGCCATCTGATACCCTCCAAAGACCTTCATCCCACAGACCACATGTGTTGCACTTTGCGAAAGCAGCTTCATGGGTACATGAGGACACTAAAGACAAATAAGGTAACAGTTCAGATTGCTTCATTCTTTAGACTTATCCATGGAAGGAATCCTAAGTAGTTTGTGCCTGGTTATCCAAGCAGTGGATTTTCCTCTGTATGGTGTAAGACATAATATCCAGTTGCAGGAAGAGAGCTACCACTGCACAAATCCAGGAACCACAGGACAACATTTAATTAATGTGCTTGTTTGTCCAAAAATGGTTGGGTTCACATCAGAAGCCAATAGCCAAAATAATCTTAAAATGTTTTAAAGGAAAAAATTGGGAGTGAAAAAGCCCCATCCAAAATGATTGCACTGTATCAGGGGAATAGAGACCTCCCTGATGAATTAGCTTGAAAAATGAATTAATCAAGGAGAAATGTAATTAAAGTTCAGCATCTTAATAAGCTGTTGTTGTGACAGCCCAATTTGGACATATCGCTCTTTTATTGACATTTCTAATGCTTTCTGTGGATTACCAGTACATGACCAGCACATGAAAGCTTGTTAAGCCTCCACGTGCTCAGCCTGGCCCTAGCTTTAATGCTGGCTCAGTGCAATCCCTGCTGCTGGCACGGGCTCTGCAGGACTTGAACCTTGCAGTGCTGGGCATTGTGCTTCTCACTAATCATTGTATGGACTTACTCAAGTGTGTTTTACAAGCTTAGGGCAAATTTGTGAATGTCCAATTATCTATTTGTAACTTTTTTAAGAGGAGCCAACCCGGCTTCTGGGTTTTTTTCTCAGGATCCAGCAGTAACTTTCTGTAACTGGTGGGGGGATGCTTTCAGGCTAGCTCCCAGGTCTGACTGGTATTTCCTTTCCTGATCAGCAGAGAAGTCTTCACACTAGCGCTTCCAAACTGCACAACACTTGCATTCCTCTCCCCTGGTGCCCATCAGTGAATGTAAAGTTCAGAACATTTCTAAGTGCCTTCACCTTATTCCCCTTTGGGTAAAATCTGTAACAACAGCTTCCAGCCAGATGCAAATTAAAATGTTACTTTTGAAAATTCTTCTCTTATTCACAGGCCTTTCAGCCATGCAGTGCTACTTTAATTTTGAGCTAGTTTTGGAGACAGCCGTAAGTATGAGGTGAAGTTATTGATAGCATATCAACAAAATCTCTCTCTTCCTTGCATCTAGAGAAAAAGGAGAGATTATGTAGGAGAAGCTCACTTTATATTTTGCTTTTTTTAGTCATTGTCAGTCACAATTTTGTGGCCCTAAAATGAAACAAAGCTATTTTCCTTCCACAAAAAATGCTGCTTGCATTGCATTGCACAGAAATGTTTTAGAGTATATGTCCACAGCATGCATGTGCTGGTTTGTCCCATCTTATTTTTAAATGGTTAACTGTGCATACCTCTGGTTTACAATCCTATTCCAAAAATACCTGGGGTCTATCCTTATCATATTGCCTAGCTAATAGTAAGAAATAGGCTCAAGTGGCTCAGTACGGATTAGATTTGCCTCTTATGCAACAGGGTACGAGGTCCAGGGAGAAGCCAGAGAATTGCCTCAGGAAGAGCTCTGTCCTCTGCCAGCAAGGGAATCCCTTGGCCACATCCCTCAGCCATATCCCTCGCGTAAACTGAGAGTACCAGGGTGCTTCCCACTGATTTAACTGGAAGAAAATGCTGCACTGGAAAGGCATTAATTTATTTACAAAGGCCAGGATAAATAAGGTCTAGAGGTTTCTGGTACTTAGCTGAAATCAGTTAAAGTTTTAATTACAGGTTTTGTAACCATTTTATTTATTTATTTATTTCCTTTTAAGTTTGCCAACTCTGGCATACTTGGTAAACAGGACAAGCATCTACACTTGCTCCTTCCAAATGTGGCTGGACAGATCCAGCCCATAGGAAAAGCACCCTCGCCACCTCCCCAGAGGGACATTTCTCTAGTTTATGGGATTTTGTGCCATGTTGACAAGGTTTGTTGAGCCTTCTGCTGTTTTCACCAGTTGTTTTTGCCTCAGCCTCAGTATACGGCTCTTTCTCTTCTCCACCTTTTCCTCCTTTCTGCCCACATTCCATAAAATCAAATACCTTCCCAGTACCAGACCTGCAGTTCAGGTTAGATGGATGTTTTGTCAGACACCATATGTCTGTTCTTGTGCCCTGAGTTGTCCTCCTCAGTTGTCCCCTCTCACCTTTGTTGGCCAAGTTCTTGCACCAGCAAATGTACTGATCATTTACTGACAACACTGAGAGTTCAGGTATTTGAAACAGCTATATCACAGCCCACAGTGAGGTGGCATTTGGATCCCACATATTAGCTTGGGAGTCTTCAGTCAAAGATACACCCCAGTGCAAAAACCTTTCTGGGTCTTACGGCTGCAGTGGCATCATGTGAATTAAATTAACAGCTTACTCATTGTGTTTAGCAATGAGGGAAAAATTAAGCCTATTTTCTAGATATTTTGTGCAATTTGGGAAATAACAAAAGGATTCATAGGTTCAATAAACTATTGGTATCCTGCTCCCACCACAGACAAAACTCCTTCTAGGTCAGTAAGGAGCTGAAGGGAGTTGCTATGTGAAACCATCTGATGTGATTCTACAAGAAGCTCCTAGGATGAACAGCGTGGAGAGTGTCTTCCTCAAGTCTAAAATTACTGCCTGTTGCTCTTCAGCAGGTTGCATGCAGTTAAGCTTTGTTAGTACACTGCCTTGGCAGGTGTTATCACACCTATTTTTGTATCTAGATAAACCGAGACATTTGTCCAAAATAATTCATGGACAGCTAGAAAAAGGTAGCCCAATATGTGTTGTCCTTCTCTTGAAGCCACATTAAGATTTCCTGCAAAACCCTGGGCATTCATAGTGCCCAACTACCCTGTAAGATCTGGGCAGAATGAAGCAGCAAACTCCCTTTCTTGAACAGGAGAAGATTGATTCCAAGATGAGACAGACTATAATTGGCCCTACCAAGCCCTATTTTTCTGTGGAAGCGATGTGAGAGCCTTTTTCCAGCTCTCTGCACAGAGTGACTCATCCCCAGAACATCATTTCCCTTGTAAAGATAGGTGTTCAAAGCCTACCTGCTCAAAACCTAACCAATAATGCAATGATTACAAGCAGTCTTGAGTTTCGTTTCAGTTTCCACATCTCCACCACCCCTTAACATGATGAAACACCAAATATTTTTTCTAATGTTGAACCCCAGCTACGATTTTAAAATATCTCAAAGTCATACGTATAATGAGGAAAACCGTGACACAGATCCAAAAGTGCCTCTTACAGGGCTCTGAATATCCAAAGGTGAAATAATGGGTGGGTTAGATTTGTTATAGGTTTTCTTTTTTTTTTTTTTGGTCAACTATTCAGTGTTGCTCTTCATTATTTTTTTTTATCCTTTTGAAAGCTTTACAGCCTCCCTGCATAACCGCCTCTGCTCCATTCACCGCTGAATGGACGGTGCGCTGATCTTTTTCTCGGTGGGTAATGGATTTGGTTTGATTGCTTGACACAGGAACAATAGGGGGATAAACAATTGCATTGGCGCCCGTGCAGCTCCCATCTGTTGAGTGTGTGCGCCTTCAGAGGGAGTCGGGCAGGGACAGATGAACACGCCAGCCGAGCCTGATGTTAATGACATCAGTCATACAAGCAGAACATGTGGCGCAATAAATCAAAAACTAATTGAACTTTTGCTTGATTATCTTGCCATCCCACCGCCCATTTCAAACATGGCATGGTTTCCTGGGACACTGCCCCCAGCCCCACAATGGCTTTCCTGCCCTTGGACAGCAGGATGCTGCCCTGGGAGGTGACAAGTGATACCAGCTTCTCTTCACTCATTTCTTTCTTGAAACAGTGACACCTTCCACACAACCAAAATGCTTCCAGGTTCAGTAAGGGTATTTGACCAGTATTTGTTATTTCAAAGAAGAAATGTGACATGAAGATGACAGTGACAGCCCATGTTTGCTGGCACTTTCCATCTGGGACTGTTGGTGGCAGACATCTATAGGAGAAGACAGTACTAGTTTTTGTGTTAATTGCAACACACGTGCCAGTAATCAAGGCTATTCACTAGACCGATATAATTTAATATAATTATTTACACGTGGAAGTGTTTCTGCTACATCAGTTGCTGGAGCTTGCAAACCAAAACTTCTGAGCTTAGGTGTCCATGGCAGCAGCAAGTCACCAGAAGCTGAGGGGGCTGATTTTCATAGATGCAGAAAGGAACAATTTCTGATGGGAACATTAAGGAATGAAAAGCTTTGGCAAGAAAAACCCTTTATTAAAGTGCATAAATATGGAATTAGGCCCCAGAACTATCAAGTCATGTAGGAATTCATCTATGACTGAGCCATCTGCCCTCCCTCTGCAACCCCTGAAGTGTAGGGGCATGTAGACTTACGTACCTCTGCCTGACGTGCCCTTCTTTAGTCATCTGCATTTGAAAATTTACACTAAAGTGACCAGGATTCAGATACTAGCTTACAAACTTACAAGGTAAAGCACAAAATGCTGTCCTTAATACACCTAGAATCAGCTTCTCATTATATGGGAGGAGTAAATTTTTACGATAAATGTGTTGAAGTACACAAATTATTAACCAAACATTTTAAAAATCCTTGCAGTACTTCTGTAAATGTTTATTTGCCTATACAGAACAGACTTTAATTATTAGCCATTTATTGTAGAGGATTCTCCAAACTGGTAAAAAGGAGACTTAAAATAAAATGCTCCCGATTAGAGGCTTAAGTAACAGCTAAATTAAATCTTTGCATTAATAGTATTCATAGAAAGGCAGATGGGAGCAGAAAATGTTGCAATGAAGAATATGGAATGAGATGAGATCACAGCATCAGTCTGTCCTTTGTAGATCTGGACAATGATCACAGACCCAGATTGGATTAGTGAAACCTATTTACCAGAAGTTCAGAGCAGTTGCATGAAGCTGAAGGGCGGTCAGGAGGGAGAGGTGGAAAATGCACCAGATTTACAGCTGCAGCGACGAAAACTTAGAAGTTTTCACCACTGTGATTTCATCCAAATGTGAGTACATCAGAAATTTAACAACCACTACGGCGTTGTCTGTTTTAGATAGATGGGGTGTTTGGCACGAGGGAAATCTCTGAAGTGAGCAGCTTATCTGTTCTGCCGCGCTGTGCCGTGCTCTGCTCGCAGTCCAGTGCTTGCTGCTTGTTTCTGGATCTAATCCATGCAGGTGCTTCGACATTGTGGTTGTGTAAAATCTCTGCGCCTGCAAATTTGGGAGATCTGGAATCAGCGTTGATATACCTATGAGGTAATTGCTAAAGTGACAGCTTGCAACTGTGTGGCTATTCTGTGTAATAGAAAAGAAAATGAAGTTCTGCGAGCAGTTAGCAGCTCAGATGAACTGGGTGAACCGCATGAATGTTGAATTTAAGTCTGCTGGCTCAGTAAGTGGAACATTTCCAAAGCCATGCCCTGGAAATGAATGCATGATTAACATTAATTGCTTGTAATGAAGAGTAAGAACCGGACAAAGCCCAGTCTGCATTTGATTGAACAAATTAGTTTAAACTCAATGGCTGCATATTTCAGCATCAAGAAAAAGAAAGCAGGTAAAAGCAGGGAAAACAAATTGTGGGGCCAGATCAGATCTTTACTTGCAAGCTGTGAGCATGAGCTTTCAGCTGCTTAATTTCAGAATATAAGTGGAAATGATAAACTGAACCATCACTGTAATTGTTTTTGTTGCCTGAAAGCTGGGCTGCACATACAAGCATCCTTTTGCGAGCAAATCCAGAATCATCATCTGCAAGAATTCATTCTTCCCTTCCTGCTCCCACTCCCTGCAGAAAATCCTGTTTGCAGGGAGAGCCCTGCAGCCCCACTGTTTGCATTGCTGCCATTGTATTCCTGCGCGAGTGGGTCACTTCTGGCTACGTCCATGATTCATTCTTCGTTCAATAGCTATTGAAGTAATTGCATGTTTGCTGGTGCTGTGACTTCCCTTTTGTGCCTTGCCTTTCTTCAGCCCCTGTAAGCCATTTGCCACTCCCTCTGGCAGACGACAGGCAGCGAGTTGGACTGTGGATCATAGGTACTCTGAAAATATGCAAATTTAGTGCCATTAGGCACATTTATGCCTTGTGCACCATGATGCCTGGCTACCAATAATAGCACAACAGTACATGCTTCTGGTAGAAATCTGTATAAGCTGTGCTGCTCACACTGTCCCATAAAATACATAAAATACCAGGGAGCCAAGAAGATGATTCCTTGCATCACTGAACTTCTCTACACTTGAGTGTTTTGCTTGTCAGTAATTAGTTTAGTCCTCACACGATGAAATTCCAGAAGTAAAGGTGATTGCAGCAGCTTTAAAAACAAGTTACAACATATTCCTAGGAAAAAACCCACCTTCATTATGTTTGTCTGTTTTTCATCCTACACTCACCATGGTTTAAAATATAAAACATGTCCTGCAGGAGAAGTCAGCAGGGATCCCTGCGGATATCACACCAAGCAAAACAGACCGTAATCAAACTGACAGCTTAGCACATTCTCAGGCTCTATACATGCAGATATGCTCCTCGTGATGAGTTTCAGGTTTATCACCTCCCACCTTACTGACCTGTTTCATTGTGGGCAGAGAACAGGCCACAGCTTTATGTTTATCCACCAGGGTCCTAATGCTCAGCACTTACACCCTCACTGGGGTACTGAGGGGTGGCATTTAGGCAAACGCAAGCTGTCTAGGAAAAGTGACTTCAGTCCCACTGCCAGCTCTGCTTGTACCGGAGCCCTGGAAAGCCCAGTTGCTTGTTATTGCTGCTGTCAGAAGAGAGGAGTTTGGCTGGAGCAGCAAGCAGCCTTGGGTGATCTCCAGCTGCTTCCACAGCTGCAGAACTCTTTGCCAACATTAATACATAGCAGTGATAAGCACTGCAACTCCTGGAGTTGTATGTATGCCAAAAGTGAAAAGGAAATCTCACCTGGAGAGTAAGAGTCACCTGTCATCATCCCGTAACAAACCTTCCTGGGTCTTCAAAGTCTTTGGATTATACATGGAGCCTGAATAGGAAACCCCTATTCACATGCCTTACCCTCAGGGCCAGACCCTGGAATCAGAGTTAATTCTTGGAATTTGGCAGATTTTTGCAGGCCTGTTTCTGTCACTGGCTGCTAAATCCTGTAGTCATGACTCCTACTCCTGTATCCTGAACACAGGGGAGGGTAATAATTTTAAAGAGCAAAGGCTAAGATATGATGAGAGGGAGACCCAGGAGTATCACAGAGTTTTTCAGGCCAGTTTCAAGTCAAACTGAAACAACAAGTGTTTAAACAGTCTTCACTTGGTCCAAAAAGATGTCACCCCAAACCTGTTGTTTCAGTCCAGTCAAAGGTACTGGTATCTTGTGTGTCCAGTGTCAAGCAATACTGTTTTGTCTGTGATTTTGGTGTCTTCATAGGTCTAAGAAATAATATTGAACAACAAATTTTAATCAAAATGCCCCAAGTTAAAGAACTGAATGGGTCATTTTGAGAATTGAAAAAGAAAATATTTGGCTTAGTGCGAGTGTTGTGCTTTGGACACCATCCAGTAAAACAGGAATGATGTCACGAAGCAGTCTGAGATTATTGAAAAATAGTGTCCAGATAAAATGTTACTTCTCTCCAAAGTTAGTGTCTACACTAGTCATATTTGAAAGTGACTGGTTGGAAAGAGAAGCTCATTTCCTTCTGAAACATCGACAGGTGGGAGGCCAGATTGTAGCTCAGAAAAGAGAAGGATTGTTCCTCCTGGAAGCCTATGGAAGAGGTGCAGAAACTTGGGGAAGGCTGTTGTCCTGCCCCTAGGAATATCTGCATTGCATAGCTAGGTTATGTTCTCTGAGGTGACCTTAAAAGGGCTACCGTTAAGGCCTTCCAGCCCTGCCTCCTGCATGAGGGTCCACTTACGGTGTCCTAAAAGCTTCATCCTGACCAGCACTTCCAGCGGGCAGCGTTATTGAGTGTTGTTTGGGTTTGTCTGCTGCTGCTACACCCTGACTGTGTTCCTGTTCTTCTTTTTGCAGCATGTAGTCCTGCCCGAAGACAAGCCAAAAGTACACAGCACATCCTAACAAAGACCGTAAGAAAAATCTCCCTTTCTCTCACTCCCTCTTTTTTTATTTTTTAATTCTAGTTGGCTAAACTTAAAAATGTCGTGGGTAAATGGGAAGCACATCTTTCAGACAGAGAAATGCACTGGTGTTTGATGCAGGGAGTGGGGTGGGAAATTGAAAGGGGAGTTTCTGTAAAGCTACAGTTTATTTACAGAAGTGCTTTGAAACTTCAAAAAATACTATCCATCTGTGCAGAGCCAGTCAAAATGAACAAAACAGCTTATCAACATGGGTCATCTGAGGGAATCACAGACTTAATTCTTATCCATAAAGCCCTAGTGCCAGAGGGATAGGCAAGAAGTAAAAGCAAACAAATCATATCAATACATACATGCTTTAGTTAAGGAGCCGATATCACATTCCCCAGGGAATTTGGGAAAAGCCACGAGGCAATGGACTGTAACCTTGACTCAAAAGGATGGCTCTGAAAGAGTCACAGGAGGATGCTTGTCCCTTGATCTCAGCAGCTCTTGCCTGTCCTCGAATCACCCTGGTATGCCAGCACAGAGGGCACAACCAGAGCTTTCCCTACTTCCTGCAGGTGAGGTATCACCCCAAATTCAATAAGCCAAGCTCCCAACTGGAAGCACCTTGACTCCGTTTTCTACTCTGCCCGCCCTTCACAATCACAGAGAAAAACTGAAAACTGAGCTCTCTGTCAGTAAGTGGCTTGATGTTTTTAATCCTGAAGGCAAGGTGTGCACAGCCCTGGAGAAGCGCCAGTTCCCCCTTTCCTCTCCCACAGATGCTGCTGGCACACGAGCCGTTTTCATGGCCCTCATACAAAGGAGCCCAACCAAACGGCCCAGGGTCAACCTGCAGCTAAAGAGCAGGATGGCTTGCAGCTGGGCATGAGCATGGGCATGGCCCTCTACTCCCCACCCATGCACGCCTGGCCCCAGCACCCAGCACAGCCATCTCAGCTGCAGCACTCTGAGGTGCAGTCTCAGCTCTTCCCTCCTCCCTCCCCATTTTCCTTTCACTGTATGAGTCACTCTTGTTCCATGCAATTTTTGTCAATAAGTCTGAGCATATTTTTGCCCCCAATTATGATGACTAAATAAATAATAATAAGAGCAACAGTAGAAGAACTGAACATTTTTCATACTCTGAGAAAATGTTTTCTGAATTTGGACACTTCAACACATTGGTTTGGGCTTGAGGTTTCTTGTCTTCAGAGCTAGTCTTCCCTCCTTAAATCCACTTGGCTCATTCACAACCACTTCCCCGATCCCTTTATTGCAGTTCTGACTTGCAGGAATGACAGCCTCTTGTGCATGTCAAAGCACTTTTTACAAGCATCGAGACTCTTCTGCAAAAGCAAAAAAAAAAAATCTCACTACAGACCTGTCTCTTCTCTAGCACTGCTTTTGTAGAAGTATTTTGCTCCATGGCTTTTCTTTTTCCCATGCCCTATCCCACTTCCCGGCTCCATCCTCATTTGTAAATAGCCTCCTCTTCATATTCCTGATTCCCTAATCTCCCCACAGCACCAATAGTCTCCCCTGCTTGCCACACTTACCCATGCACTGTAAAAAACCTTGCCATGTTCACTCCTGTCCCCTCTCTTGGTTATTAAAGTGGAACACAGGATCCCAGCACTTCACAGGATGCCTGAAGTGGCCCCCGGAAGGGTCAATAACATGCCTGTGGCGTTTGAGTAAAAATTAAGTATCTGTGTGTTTTCTCAAATTTTGAAAATCTTATTTTCATCCTATAACTCAGGCTGAGGTTTCAAAATGACTCTTCATTCCAAATGAGGATGAAAGTCAGCGTGCTGGAGTGTTACTCAAAATAAGCCATTTTGAGATACCCCTTTTTTATTTGTTATGCCTTTGGTGTATTTTATTTGTCACTTAATGTAAAAGTAGCTCAAAGCAAAAGTGAACTATTCTGACTTAATAAAACAGAATGCTCAGATAATTTATTTCTTTTTTTTTTTTACAAAACAGATAACTTTTTCAACAAAATGCCCAATTTCTTCTAACCAAAACTTTCTCATAAAACTATTCAGCTGGAAAATTTTCGGCTACCTTTCATGGCAATTTAGGGCAACTGTGAGTCTGTTACGATGTTCCAAATCTCAGCAGATAGTTGTTTCTGCTGAGTGGGAGACTACTAATTAATTTGAATTGCATCAGCTACTCTAGCAGCACTGTTTTCATAAGGGTCTAAGAAAATAAGATAAGAAAGTCTCTGGTTTGTTGCTGTGTTTTTATAGTTGTTTTGGTTTTTTTTCCTTTGGGGCTTCCTGACCCCAATTAAAGATGTCCTTTGATTGGCCCTTAGCCGTGGTGCAGTCAGGATCATATTAGCAGTGGTAGCACCAAGCCTGAGGAATGGTCTGCAGCTCCAGCTAAGACAACAAGCAAGGCTCTAAAACCAAAGCAACTCACACTGCCAGTTGTAAACTTGTGCAATCCCCTTCTTCAGTGTGATGCAGCTGCTCAAAGCTCATGCGCAAGCATTCAAATAAAGGGTGCATGCCAGAACATACATGCCTCTGAGGAAGTCGTGATTGCCAATTTCTAGACCCACACAAAAAGTAGCAGAATGATTATTTCTCTTTCCTTTGTACCTCTGCACCTGCAGTCACTTCTGCAGAAGTGCTTCAGCTAACATGAAATCTTCTGCTCTGGTGAGTGCAGTGGATGCACAACTTTAATCCTCAGCAAGGGCAAAAATAGCAAGCAACATGGACATCTGTCAGCCTTTTTTTTCATGGCAGAAAAACTCAAGCAGTGTAGCATTAAGTGATTTAACATTCAGGTGACTGACCTCGGGGGATAACTTCCATCACATCCAAGAACCTGTCCCAAAAGCACGATCACGACTGTGGAAGAGTGAAAGAAAGGGGGAAGCACCTTCTTTTTTTTTAATCGAGTGTTTCACAAACATGCATTTTTGCAGTTCTTTTTTCCCTATTAAGAGTTATTTCCAGGAACAGTAGGTCCTTCCCTTCTCTTCCTTTACTATCCCAGCCCCAAAATCCTTTGGTTAAAACTCTAAAATCAGTCTGGACAACAGTACCTGGCTGCTTTGCAGAAAAATGGCAAATCTCTCTGTATATGCTAGTACTGCCACATTAAAAATTAAATCAGCATTAGACCATCAAAAAGAGCTTAACTCTACAAATCTGTCATTTCCTCCACTAACAATAACTTCATTGTTCAGCCTCTAAGCTTCAAAATTTTACCCAAAGCCAAATGTTTAATTGTCACCTTTTCTGGTTGTTTGTTTGTTTGGCGTTGGGATTTCGGGTTGAGAAGCACTGACTGGGTTGTTGGAACATCCCCTGCACTGCTCAGCAACCCTCCGGTGTCCTCTGTGCTCCCCACTTAACATGGCTAATTCCAACAGTGGCTATGCCAACCGTGAAATCCACAAAAAAAGAGACTTTGCTGAGCTATAAAGTCAGAGTTGGTGTCCTGCAAACAGACTGAGCCAGTCAAGGGACTTGCAAATTCTAAAAACAGTAGTTATTTAGAGAGCAGGTTGCTAATTCTGCATAGTTTGGCTGACTCTGCCATTCAGAATCAAATTCCCTGGTACCTCTAGAAAAGAAAAGTGTCTTCCAGCTGATCCTTCTGCCTTACCCTAGGTACCCTAGAGAAATGTCAGCTCCGGTTTAGATCAAAACTGTGCTACAGCAGGTTTAGTTCCCTGACCTAGATAAGTCTTTACATATTACAGCAATGAGTGAGGCAGCCAAAGTCACGGTGAAATCCTGAATTAGGAGATAAGAAACTCCAAAAGTGTAGCGCAGCCAAATGTTGCAAACAAAGATGTTAACTGCAGATGTGCTGTAGAGATTGCACTGTTGTCTCCAGCTGTCGTGGAAAAACGACATTGCAACTTATTTATACAGATTCTGCTTGAAGGTGTTTTGGCTTTACTGGTATGACACGTAACAAGGAATCTTGAAAACAGACAATGTGCCTAAATAATTCCTGCTATTAACAGAGTTAAAAATCCTGCTTCCTTTCCACAGACTATATTTGATCCTTTGCAATACATAGGCAGTTGTTAAGCTTCAAGTCATTGGTAGTTTACACGGATCAAATAAGCCACCACCAGGATTAGAGATGGCTGCAGCCAGCATCCTACTTACCAAAAATGCTCTTTCTGTGAACATGCAAAAGTAGTGACCTCAGGGGCCTCAGTAGCAGAGGGTCGTAGACATTTTCTGTCACACACCAAAGCAGACTGTGACCAAGAGCCCTGCACTTATTTCAAGAGCTGGTGGGAAAGGTGAGCTTTGTAGTGTTCCTTGAAAGTCAGAAGAGCTTGGCTCATGCAAGGCAGACTCCAAGGGCCACCTGCCAGCCATAATCTCATCATATTTGCAATGAAAACAAGTGTCTCCACTGATGTCACTGTGGTGATGGGGGGTAATGCCTCTGGTAAGCAGGTTGCAAGGTTTGGGTAGGCAGGGCATGCATGGACACAGAAGTCTGCAGCCTGAAAGGAGCTGCTGCAGAGGGATGGGGAGGTCCCAGAACTGCTGCAGGGGCAGCTAGCTGGGAGAGAGCCAATGCCAAATGCTTAAGCAGCAACAGGAGGTCTCTCAGCACCAGCATCATCCTTGTTTCTGAATTATCAGAGCAATGCTGAGGCTCGTCTCTGTCCGGCACCACCAGATTTGTGGGCAGTGGAGCTTGGCCCCAGCTTCAGACCCTTTTAGCACATGGTTTTCTTCAAGGACACCAGTAGTCCCTTTGACTTTAACTTGACACTGGACATGTCCTTAAGTAGCTTATGGAGCAGGGACTGTGTTAGGCTGAGTGCCAAAATCCACAGAAATTAGAGAAAACCCCTCATAGGTCTTGGATTAGGCTTCAGTTACCTCACCAGCCCTTTCCAGCAGCATTGTTGCCTGCTGTTGGCAGTTTCTGCTCCTTGTCCTGATGGTCAGTAGGATCTTGGTCACGTAGCCTTCTCCAGACTCCTGAGGGTACATGGAGCCAAAAGAGTAAAGAGCAGCCAGATTGGGGTGCTTCCTCTTTTCTGTTTTGGAAAACATTTGTTTGCCTGTTTTTAGTATCTGTGTAAATATTCACGTACACGGAACGTTAACGGCAAAATTAATTAAAAATTACTTAAGAAAAATGGACAATTTTGCATGAGAGGACATGCTTGAATGCCGCCTTGGTTTTCTCTTGAGTGTGGAAGGCAGAACAATAAATGGAAGTAAGGGTCTTTGCTATGCCAGCAGTGGGCTGGTCAGTTGCTGCTTGAGGCAAAATAATTATTTATATATAAAACACATAGATGGCAACTATCAGTCATCAGTTAGATGCAAGTAAATGCTTTTCTCCTGGTCTTCCAACATAAGATCAATGTAAATCTAACAGGAAACAGTGAAAATAATTGCCACATGTCTTGTTTCCTTGCTAGTTTGGATCTTCACCCTGTTTAACTTGTTCTTTGTATGACAGTACAAGTCTTCAGGGAAGAACAGAAAAAAAAAAACAAAACACAAAGTGTGAAACACTCCCTTCTGTTGGGACTTTAATCTTGAGAAAATTGTTTCGGGACCATCCTGGAAAAGAGTCCTGATGGATCCACCTGCTTGGAGCCGATCCCTGTTTTTTTAAGCTCACATTATCTCTGGCCTCCCCAGGTGCCTTTGGCAGCACAGTGAGTGCCATGGTTTAGTTGTTATCGATGTAGAAAAGACCTTGATTTTCCTTATGTTTGTTTTTAGGGAGTCTGTTTGAGACACAAGGGGCCTAATGCTCAAAGGTGCAGCTCTCAGTGAGTTTTGTTTGTGTGAGCTAATGTTTGTGAGAATTAATCTCTAGAAGAACAATTATTCACCGCCTTGTATCCTCTGTAGTCGTTTCCTAGGTATAAAATGTAAATAAGTCCAAAAGACAGGAGAGGCCATGAAGAAATAGCATTCATAATTCACTTTGTGTGAGTTTAACTGATTGCCCAAGATATGACACAATAAGAAATTAAATTTGAGCTGGCTCAAAGTCAGGTCCTATTCAGTAGATCTTGAAAAGGGCCACATTTCATTCTTCTGAGGAGAGTACAGAAAGGTGCAAGTAGTTAGATGAGTCCCAGAGAGACTACACTTGGTTTTTCCATACTTTTTTACATCTCATGCACTGAGGCAGGACCCAAATGAAACAAACACCTCAAATCCTACAGTCTCCACCCAACAAAATCCCATTTGGATGACAATAAAGCAGTGGGAAGAGCAAGCGCCGTGCTGTTCCACTGTGACCTTGTCAGACCACCTAATCCCCAAAGCCAGGTGTAACGGGATGGTTTTCCCTCTTCCCTGTAGGTGGTCGTCGCATCTGATCATCGGCCCCACAGGACAGAGAAGCTGCAGCCCCGCCAGCATGATCTCCTCCAGGTGCTGTACAACGAAGACACGGCACGGGGCCTGGGCCACCTGCAGAGTGGGCAGTGGGGACCCTGCCTCGCCCAGGGCACTGCCCAGCATGGTAAGTCCACTGAAGTGGCTTTATTTCTTTATTTAGATATTACAGAGTTTCCAGTTTGCAGAGAACCAGGCACTTTGTTACGTACCTGAAGGATACTTCCATGCTTAAAATGTCCAGTGGAATTAATAAGAGAATTGCAGAGAATCACCGAATCACAGAATGTTAGGGGTTGGAAGGGACCTCGAAAGATCATCTAATCCAACCCCCAGGCTCTCACTTTATTCAGAATAGAGTCATAAACTCGCTTTATCTGGAGTCATAAATGCTCCCTTTCCAAAGGCTGACAACATTTTAGAGATGATAGATTGCACATTACTGAGTTTGCCTGAGTCATCTTATATAATAAGATCCCCGCTCAGGTGCTTAGAACTTGCCAGAACATAATTATTTGGAATGAAATTTTAGATTCTGGATGTCTGCCACAGACCTGATTTTTTTTTTCCAACCAAAACTTGTTCAGCGCATTCATATCTAATGAAGGAAAAATAGAGTTTGCCAGTGCAAAACCAAGGAAATGAGTAAACATAAATAGACTGGTCATTCAGCACTGGTGTGTTATGCTTGGAAGATCGAAACTGGAGCAGGGCCATGCAGTTTGGCAAAGGCTGGCCTTTTAATCAAAAACGCATCTTTTGCTCACCCTTGAAAAAACACCTAGATGCAGTCAAGTCATAAGCCTTTGAAAAAACCCCATAAGACACGTTTTTGGTAGAAACATTGAACATCTAGGTGTTAAAAGATGCTAAATATGTAAAGCAGATACTACCATGAAGATGCATGTTCTGCACACCACCGATCTACAGCTGCACTGCTCCTAAGCCATCCCATCTGAACACAGACCAGACAAGAGCGGGGCCCAGGAAGCTGAAAAGGAAGAAGCTGAGCTTGGGACCATAGGGAAAGATCTCAAACTGGGACTGAAGCCAAAATGTGGCTGAACAAAGAGCTGGGGCTTAGGGGCTGGAGAGGGGAGGTGGGACCAGCTGTGGGGTAGTGGGTGGCAGAGAGCCAGCGTGGGAGAAAGGAAGGACTGCTGGTCTCTGCTCTTAGGGGCAACAAGAGGTAAAGGATGACAGGTAGGTGAGAACAGGAGAAAAGATGTAGGACTCTGAAAAGGGGGGAAACTGGGATGGTAAATGGGAAAGAGGAAGAAACTAAGTTTAAATGAGAACAAAAGAAAGACAAAAAGGACTGACGGAGGAATGGAAGGAAGGAGCGAGGAGAATAGGCCACAACAAACTCACCAGGAGCATCTGGGCAAGACAAGAGAGGTACTGCAGGGCTGCCTAAACCTATGCAGCATGGTGAGGCTCTTTGCCGGATCCCTGTTCCCCACAGCACAGAATGTGCTCAGGGACCACAATGATCAGCAGCACAGAAAAGCACCTGAAAATATTAATAGTTCTGTCCTCAGAGGACTCGCTGGTGGGTATAAGTACAGGACTGTGCACAGAGAAATTAAAGCCAAGGATGAACAACTGCTTTCTGAGTGAACACTGTCTATATAAGTGAAGCAGTGGAAGTCTGTGGAGAAATGGTTTCTGGTCACAAATTAGAGACTGAATCTCAATGTCTAGATCCTTGGGGGCAATGAAATAACCTTGATCCATTACCTGGTGCTTCATAACTTTTGAGTGCCTGATTTTACAGATTTAACATTTTAAGAGGAGGAAAGTAGAAGTGTTTGTAAATATTTGTATGTAAATAAAAATAGTGCTTTGTTATGATGTGCTGCAGTGTCTGGTTTCGGTACACGCTGTACTAATAATACCTACACAGAGAATAGAGTGCCATGACAGAGTCCAGGAACGTTTCTCCAGCTGTTTCTCAACAGTTGGAGAATCAGCATAATGTGATATGGAGTGAAATATATATACGGATGTGTATTGTCTGTTTTCATTAACCTCTGTACAAATTTGACCTCCACGCAAATTTCACCCTTCAAAAACGTCCTTCAACTTTCTTACTGGAAATCATTGTGCCTGTAGAGTTTTACCTGCTTACTCCATAGATAAATACTGTGGAGTATTGAAGAGATTTGGTAAAACACAAGGTGAAATCTCAGTAATTGACTGAACAGTTCAATTTCCAGAGAAAAGGAAAAACATGTAAACAAGAGCACAGATGAGAGCATCAGCACATTTGTTGCTAGCATCAGAAACGTTACACAAGTATCAAAGCACAAGGACAGTCCATTCCAGCATGCCAAGTAAAGGTAGAGGGAGGTCACAACAAGAATCTCCTGACTGCACCCAAAGCTGTGCTTTGATTCACAGGATCAATATATTTTTTAAAATTGGACTTATTCTCCAGGGAAGAAGTACTCCATTTTGTATCAAGTTTTTGTACAAGCACTCATCTTGGAAACACAGGGCAAGTCAGAGTAATCGATGTGGAGTAACTCTTGTCCCAGGCTTGGGCATCCATAGCACCTTCTGGAAGTGGAATTCACCTGGCACCCAGCCACCACTGTCCTGAGGAGCACTTATGAACCTGAAGCCATGAGGTTTTGCTTAGATATTTTGCTAAAAGTTTACCAGAACATTTTCTATATCCAGTAAGAACAGGGACAGGCTGAAGGGAAGAATTAGACAATATAAGAGCAAACAAAACAAAACAAAAACAACAACAACAACAACAACAACAAAAAGAGAAAAATTATGGACATTAGCTGAAGCTCTGATGCCTGGAGCCACTTGCTGAATACTGTTAGTACCTAATATGCAAGATGAGAGGAGGTAATTAAATTAAACTTTGACATGAGGGATACAGTTAGGTACCTAATGGAATTACTGGGGGAGGGTGGAGAATGGGGGGAGAGGCTAGTTAAGATTTTTATCATGGTCAAATATTGCCCCCAGAAGGAGATGACAGTTCTAACTGGGAACTCATGCTGGAAACAGCACTATAAGCAGCACCTTGGCTATTTCTGATGTTTGCTGTCATTATTTATATTCCATTGGTCACGGAAGTTGTGAATCATATTGTACCCTCTGTCTTGGTGAATCCTGGTGAATCCTTTGTGAATCTTGGTAGATCCTTGCTTTTTGCTTACCTGAATCCCTTTGAAAAACCAGCAGACAACTGAAAATGGCTAGGAACAGAAAGGAAGAGAGATCCACATTCCCACAGCCAAGTGGGAGGATTTAGCTCCATGAGAAAAAATCTGGAATCCCTCACTCATTTATTTCCTCAGCACAACTAGCAGGAATGTCAATGAGCATTTATCCATGGATAAGTTATCAGCTGAGCGCTCACTTGTAACTGAAAGGTAGCCTCCAGATTTGAGGACAGCAGAGAGAGGTGCCACTCAGCCATGGGCAGACAAAAGGTTAAAATCCTTTCCTGTGAGGGGATGGATGTAGCACACATCAATGCCCAGGTAAGAATAACCCCCGGGGCAATCCATAAAGGAGAATGACCTCCTAGACAGGACAGACCTGGCAGTGGGGGCTCCAAGATACACAGAAACTGCATTACCAAACCTCTGCTGAGGAGCAGCAGATGGACCCTCTTTGCATATACATGCACAGGAGTGCCCACAGAGGGGGAAGGGCTCCCTTAGCTTGATCTGCCAAGAACAGTTATCATCTCATTTGAAAAGTCAAGGAGCAAGCAGTTGAGTCACTTTCCATAATGACTTAGGCAATTCCAAAATAATTTCTTTTGACATCACATTAGATGATCATAATAAACAAACTTCTGCACTTTTGGCTATAATCAAATCTAGTGGGACCATAACCTGAATCTGGGCTCTGTTTGTATCTGGGTTCAACTGCATGGAGAGATGCTTTTAATACAAGCTGTGCCAATAGGGTAATTACCGATAATGCCATGTTTCTTATGCTTTGCAGTGGGAATTACTGAACGAGAGTCATCCAAATCCTGTAACCACATGTTGGATGGAAAATCTTCAGTAAGTAAATACAGCAAGACCAACAACCACTGTCTGCTAGATCTTAAAACCTAGTACATGTCAGCATGTCCCACATTAACAGCATGTCAGTCTGTTGCAGTACCTGCAGATTTCACAGTCTTTGTTAAGGCTTTGAGATGTGATTTATGCCAGAGGATCCTTAGCTGGGAGCAGAGACTAGCACAGGACAGGTGCTCCTCAGAGAATCAGAACGGGCTGTGGGATGGAAACAGGTGGGCTCCCGTTCTGGATGCTCAGCCACCTTCAAGAGCTGGGAGGAATTAGCCTCTTGTTTCTCAGGGGCTTTCACAAATTGGGAAAAAATAATTTCTAAAGTGAAACAAGCATCAAATAACTCATATTCTCCAGAATGCCAACCTGATATGATAATCAAATCAAAAATCTTAATAGAGTTGATGGGAAAATCACCATACATAAACCAAAAATCTGTTCTGCAACATTTAAAATGTTTTGGTTACAAATGACTCAGCTTTACTAAAACATTTCCCCTCCCTTCTTTTTCTTACTAAAAAACAATTTACAAAGGCCCTACATTGTATAGAAACTAGGTTTTAAAATAGAAAATTGTCCTTTGACAAGTTTCTGACCAATACCAGACCGTGCTATAGAAACGTTATTGCTGCAAACGCTTCTTTGGATAGCTGCAATATACTCACCTTTATATATAGCTGCAATATACTTGCTGGCTGGCAGCTAGGCTGCACTCAAGAAAAATGACTGTATAATATTGAAGGATGGTCAATGTTAATGGTATTCGGTGTAATGAAACTAATTGCACCTACCAATAATTAACCCAGTTAAATTTCAAAGGATGCTTGCAAAAGTGATTTCTAACACTTTTAAGTCTTGAGATATTGCAGAGCACACCTAAAAGTATCTAGTCTTAGGTTAATCCCAGGGAAAAAGCCCTAGACAACTGAAGACCAGTTATAATAGTGACAATAATATGAAGAATTCTTCAGTATCACCAGTAAAATAAGTGTGTTTATTGCCTGAAATGACAAGAACACATCACAATTTTTGATGTTTTTTTTCTATTTCTGGGCAACCCACACTTTAGCTTACCATCTTGGAGTATATGCCAGTTTCAGTGGCCTGTTTACAAGAAAACGTGACTCAGTTCCAGCAGACAATTTCTGATCAAATAAAACAAGGAGGAAGTCAATGATATAGGGCCCCCCACACCACAGAGCAGCACCCAGCAAAACAGGGAAATGTTTCTGAATGCTCAAGAAGCGGCAATGTCCGGGACAGTTGCTCCCCAGCCAGCGGCAGAGGTGGCCTGTGAAGAGCCGAAAGAGGCAGACTGCTCCACCAGCACACAGCCTCGCCTCCTCAGGCAGCCAGACATAAATAATAGGGAATAGAAAGGTCTGCAGACCTCCCTCCTTCGATGGGAGGTGTAATATTTGCTCATACAAGCTTTGTGTCAAGCTCAGTGAGACGGTTCATGTGAGCAGAAAGCATTTATGTGGGTAAGAGTCGGGCAGTCATGTCCTCAACCTGCTTTCTCTTATTAAGAAATGTGCAATATTTATTGATTTTCCTGAAACAGCCTCTTTTCTCAGACAAACCTGGGGTCCATACTTGTCAGCAGCATTTCCTGATGACGTGCTTTTCTCTCCCGCAGCTCCCGCCATCACCAGTTGCCCATATCACAATGAAGGCAGCGGCTGTCACAAACTCACCTGCAGGTGACGGCACTTCTACAGATGAGTAAGTTCCTTCCCACCCCTCAGCCAAGCTGGGGAGGCTGCGCCTGGTGCACTGCTGGGCAGGGAAGGGGATGGGGCACCTTTGCCAGGGGTCACCCTCTCCCCAGAAACACAAAGAAGTGCTCAGCTACAGATCTCTGAATTGGAGCTGTAAAACCTTGGTGATTTATGGTAAAGCCATGCTGCTTGCTTCCCAGAGACAGGCAGAGGTGGGCTAAAGGGCATGCTGATTGTATCATCAGCCGTGGCCATATATACAGCTGCCTCGGTGCCAGTTACAGCTCTGTTTTATCACTAGAAAGAAAAGCATCTAAATTCAAAATTTAAGTAGTTTCCCCCTAAGAAGTCAATTTGCCTTAAGGCAGTTTAGAAAATGTAATTAAATATTTTTTTAAACCAAGCTTTGTTGTCCTTAAGTGTAATCAAGGAACAACTTGATCATAGCTCAAATGCACTCGTCAGCAGACAGTCAACCCAGGCACAGATCGAGGTGGTTTGAGGTGCGACCATTGCCACCTTGGTTTTCAGTGGCCAGTCATCATAAGCAGGGAAGGAAGGCTATGGAGATGAATGCTTATGTGTCTGTGCTTTGTTTGCTAGCCACAGGCAGCGCTGGAGGAAGACAGCAGAGTATGACCTGACCCTGACACCAAGAGCAGAAGCTTCCCTACCACTGACAGGAGGTAGCCTGTGTGGGACACCCAGCCTCCTGAGGAAGATGTGGATGAAGCACAAGAAGAAGTCAGAGTATCTGGGGGCAACAAACAGCGCCTTTGAGGCAGACTGATAAGGCTCAGCATCAGTTTTTCCAAGACAGAAGGTCCTTCAGCCTGGACAAGGTGCTTCAGGATCGATGAAGGAACGGACACAGCACATCTCATCCAGGAAAACAATATCCTTTTTTATTACTTGATGCCATTGCCCCAGAACGGTGAGAGAAAGGCTAATTAGGGTAAATAGTGAACGTGGTGCAATTCACCGGCCTTTCTTCGTTGATCCCAAGAACCCCACTAGATTTAGGTCTTGATTCAATGATGCTGAAACTACTGTTGGTCCATTCAACATTTTACATTGTCCTGTCTGAATTAGCTCAGACTCACAACAAGAAAACCCTATCAAGATGTTTGTGTATTCCTGCAAGGCAACAGATAGATTACAGGGTGCCATGAAATCCCAGGGCTCTGCTCATGGTGTACCACTGCTTGTCCTCTTCCCCCTCTCATATCGTGACATAAAAAACACATCTTATGATATTCTTGGTTGAATGACACATGCTGAACATCTTTTTTTCTTCAGTTTTGATGTTTCAAGACTGGAGTAAAAGATGCAACTGGTGAGTCAATACTGAGCAAGTTTGCAAACACACATTTTCCAAACTTTGCTGTGTGGCAAGTGATTGGTGTTTCAAAGTGTCCTGCGAGATCAAACTATGAACTGGATAACCTCAAGAGATACTTTCTTCCATAGAACTTGCTTACATGTTAATTGGTAGTCAAGAACTTACTCTCTACCTATGGTACAGGGTAGTTCAGTAAGTGCACTAAACACTAGGAGGAAATAAAATACGTAAATGATGCAACTAGGCTACTAAACATGAGATATTTGCATATAGGAAACCTGTGCTTATGAGCCACTGCATCTAATGGAATTTGCTTAAAAATTTTCTCAATCATTTTTTTCAATTTAGAAATTGCTGATTATGGTCCCTTGGTTTTCCCTCTTAAAGAAAAAAGTTTTGCAAAAAAGATTTCACCAGTATTACAGACAATATTAGTCAAGAACTATACTTGCCTCATGTGAGTGCTCCCTTGGTTATCATAAAAGACACCAGTTTGCCTAAATACAGAAAATTGGAGGAAATGTGTCTCCTGTAGCTCACAGTAATGACGATCTTCTCTAATCTAACTGCCAGTGCCCTAAAGCATATATGAAAAATAAAGTTTGCACTTGATGACAGAGACAGAGGAAAGAATCTCCCATCTGAAGCTTGCTTGCCTGCAGTCAGCATATTAAAACATACTGAGATGCCATCATGCAGTGCCACAGTACCATGGCTCAATAGCCACAAACCCACCAAAGGTCTGAACGCTACGTCAGCAGCGTTAACAGCGGTTACAGCTCCTTCCCCTCCTACCACAATCACCTTGGCAACTTCTGCACTTGGGGTACCTGCTGGCTTCATCCACTGCTTGTGTTAAGCTCATCTTCAATATAGAATCATAGAATCATTTAGGCTGAAAAAGACCTTTAAGATCATCAAGTCCAATTGTTAACCTAGCACTGTCAAGTCCACCACTAAACCATGCCCCTAAACCATGGACTTAGAAAAAAGCATATTCTGAATTTCTCTTACAGCACAGGACTGAGGGAGCCTTGGATTACAGTCTGCAGAACTGCAGGCTTGGGCAGTTATCTCTGATCAGGGGCCACCAGCTCAGAGGTACCAGGGTACCTCCTGGGAGGGAGGAAAAGGCTACTAAAGCAGCCAGCTCTGCTGGCTTTGAATTCACAGCTTGACAACCTAAGCAACCAAAGTCTACAGGATGGGAACGCAACTGGAGGTGCCCAGTAGCTGGCTTGCTTTAGAGAGCAAATGTACCTGGTGGCTCCAAGGAGGGTGGCAGGGGACACTTACCTGGGGCTGGATGTGCCGAAGAAGGTGGTGGGATTGAGATGGAAGTGCTTGTTTCAATTTTGTATGGACAAAACCAACCCAGTCCAGAGTCTGCCAAGGAGGGGAGAGGCACTAGATCTCTATAAAATACCCCGGTCAGCCCTCATGTTCAGCTGTCCATCCCTGCTTCAGCCACATGCTTCTCCTTCAGAGGTGCTCCACAAGGTCAACAGAGGATAGCCTTACAGATAGAAGTCACACAGGCTCTCCCTTCTCCTCCTTACCCAAGGCAAAAGTCCTTCTCTGGCCCAGCAGCCTGACAGAGGGATGAACTGCTCTCCTGCTTTTGTTTCTGCCTCCTAGGAAAGGAGGAGCACACAGCTCCTTGCTAACTGCTTGCTGAAAGGCCCTGGCTGCTGGCAAGGCAAGGAGAAGAGGCGATCTATTGTGGTACCTACCCTTGAAGTGAACCTCACCCACTGAGCACCCAACACACAGTCCAGGACAGCAAGAGTTTTGTCTGTCGAGAGAGCTGTACCTTAGTATTTAATTTGTTAATTAATAGCTTTAAGCAGTATGAGGATGGAGAAGAAGAGATGATCAATGTTTCTACCTAGTAATTGTTGTATCTTGAAATGTGTATTTATGGTTTTCTTATTTATTTAATTTATCATTTGAGTCTATGAGATGAGGAGATATTCACAAGAAGCATATTTAATTTCTCTGTATTCCAGGAACTTTCATGGAGATTTCGTGTATGTAGTAGTTACCTGTTTTACTGATTCAAATAAAGTATGTCCTATTCAAAAAAAAAAAAAAAAGAAAAACAACAAAGAAACAAATGGCATCTGGTACTATACAGGTCTTGGTGACTTAGACACTTTTGGGAAGGATTTAGTGGAAAGTAAGGGCAGGGTCTGTGATACTGAACACCCAATGACAAAAACCTCAAGTTTTGCTCCCCACAGGGAGAGCCTGGAACTGTATGTTTGTGAGCAGCTCAGATATTTTATGGGTGGTGGAATCATTATTTGTTATCAGATACTCAGAGAAAAGCCCTGCCACTGTCCAGAGGAGTTAGACATTAGATACACATTTACACACCTGTCTTCAAGTGTGTTACGGACACGATGTTTAGTCTCACTGTGGCCCTTGGAGGTGAGCAGTGTCACCTCCCTCCCTCCTTCCTATCAAATAAAAACACCAAGACAGAGACTCCTCAAGGGTAGCTAAGGCTCTGGTAGAGAATAAAACCAAGTGTTCCCCATCTTCAGTCCTACCAGTTGATAACAAAGTCACTTAACTTACCTCAAACACAACATGGTCTTCAGAGACTCTATGCTCAACCGTGGCCCAAGCCGGGTGGGTTGCACAGGGACGCAGGAGCCCATGCTAGGGGAGTTGACTCAAGACTGCAAGGGGAAAGACTTTAAGATACAAGGAAAGAAAACCTACGGTGTTGGCATCCCCCACCAACCCAGACTTCGGAAAGCCCTTTCATTAGAGGTTGGCTTGTCTGCCTGCCTGCCACACTGCCTGTACCCCGCGCAGCTTGTGTGAAAAGCTGCCACATTCTTGCTCCTTTCATCACAAAGAGTGTCTACATTTAAAATGAACAACCGGGGAGTGTCGTCTCAATGAGCGTCCACATCGCAGGCCTTGGCACAGACTTTTTCTGGGACATAGGGTAACAGCCTGGCCTCTGCTGGGTACCTCTCTGCGAATACCAGAACCTTAGTCATGTGTTAAAAATATTGGCATGAGTGTGAAAGAGGATGTGGATATGCAACACATTTTCCAGATGAAAATGTACGGAAAGCAACGTTGGGTCAGCTCCAGCGAACCATCAGAAAAATATGAAATGGTGATTAAAAAAACAAGTGAAATGTAGCATTTTTCCATCAAAGGCAGAAGAGTTGTTAACTGTGCAGCTGAAGCATCACCTCTGGCACTGCCTGACACACGCATATTGTCATACCTTATAACATCTGTGAGAAGATGCACTTTTCAGACGTGTTTTGTGTCATTTTACAGTTTTGGGCTTCCTGGAACTGGAGACTAACTGGTGCACTGACCTGACTGAAATAGATGGCATGATGACAGTCCATCATGCTTACAATACTTTATATTTAATTTACAAAATAGGTTTCTAATTTCTTCTCACCATTTCAAAAACATCTTTGTGATAGAGATACTCACTAAAATATCCATCATTCCTTTGCATACCACTTCATTTAAATAAACTGTAGAGAATTTAAAACTATGCTACTATATAAAATAATTCCTACTGATGCATAAAAAAAATCATCTCAGATATGTTTTGCCTGCCTTTCTTCCCCTTTTGTACTCACTTTACTGATCTTGCAGCACACAGGTTTGCCAGAAGAGTTAATTACGGACACATCACTGTTTGGGGGAACACCATACACTTTTTACAGAAAACATTTTCAACTCAAACACTGGCATCTGCACAGTAATTTCACGTCTGAGAGTTACCCAGACAGAAAAGTTGCAGTATCAGGACTTGGACACACAAAGAAAAATTAAGCAAGCCACGTTTCTCAAATGAAACCCTGTATGTGAACTCTACAAACAATGCAGATGTCAAATAGCAAATAGCCATCAATATTTTATGAGAGATTTTTAAAATCTCACTATTAATTCCATAGATTATTCACAAGTGAGCAGCTCTACCCTACGTGGCATTGAAAACCCTTTTTTTAAGTGGCAGGACTGTTATTTAAATGAATGGGCACACAGACCACTAAAACAAAAAGTGAAGCATTTAGAAGGAAAAAAGTGAGTTGAATATATAATAACTTTAGATGAAGACCTATAAAAACCATGCAGCTGAGCTCAAAGGGACAATTCAGGCTGAAGTGGAAGCCCATGTGAATGATGTCCCTCTTCTCAGCAGTCAGATTGGATTCACTACAAAAAAAGGCATCAATTTTAACAGCCTTATTAATAAGCCTTACAGAGCCGCCAGGGGCCCTACAGCTGACCCGAAGGCAGGAGATGAGCCCAGAGACCCTCTGGCAGCCCCCAGTCCCAGCCAGGTGTTTCACCCCATCAGACCTCCCGCCCTGCAGATTCACCTGCCCTAACAGTTTACTCCACTTTATTTTAGACCAACATTTTCCTACTGCAGCATCACATTTTGCATAGCAGTGAAATAGTAAGAGGCAACACAAGTTGGCCTGATGCCCCCTTTTTTGGCAGGGACAGGGTGCACCAGACCATAAAGCAGAAGAGACATGCAAAGGGCCCCGCAGCGTGCACGGTCCTTCCCCACCACCACTGACAAGGCACTTTTTGGTGAAGTGAGCCCTCTGTGCAGCCGGGCCAGGACCTGACAGTGCAAAACCGGGTGCTCTGCCAAGGCGTTTTCTGCTCCTGCACTGGGCCAGCAAAAGCAAAGGTGGGGTTCAGGAAGCAACAGCATACTCATCAAAACAGTTGTCCGAGTAACAAGGACAACTAAACACACAGCAAAAACTTCAGCAGTTACAGGCTAGTTTAGCCCCAGAGTGCAGTGAGAAGCCTATGAAGACTGTACTTAACTGCTAGAATGCACAGAAACTCTGCAAGTGATTTTTTCTAATAAAAACATTAACCTTTCCTGTGAAAACTGCAACTCTATTTCCTTATAACTCTATCCCAGAGCCCTCGTAATACTGGGTATTTGACGTTTGTCCCTGTAAGTTAGGATGCAAGTAGATTTTTTGATTACATTTGAAGCAAGTTTGATAAAGATTTATCTATAATGAACCCTTATAAATGGGGTTCATCAGCACTCAGACTCTTGCAATGTCTATTCTTTTAATCACAATGGTAGTATCTAAAATCCAAGCTTGGCTAATCATTCCTTTAATGGTTTACATTATAAATAGAAATATTAGGTTGTTTAGCTGACTACCATATGTTTGAGGTGGGTTAACCCATTAGCGGTAGAGATGCAAATATTCTAGGGGGAAAAAAAAAAAGAATATGAAATAAGCCTCTGATCATTTTCCTCCATGGACAGACCCTCTGACACAGAAGGCACCAGCAGCCGGCACACCAGGCTCCTGTGCCTCAGTGCACCAGCCACATGCAGCAAAGGCAAAGGTCTGTGAAAAGCCACCGTGTAGCAGACAAAGATGTGAACACATGATGCTATCATCCAGCCTAGGCTTTTGCAAAACAGCTTTTATTTTGTGACCACTGCACCCACCTCAGCTGTGTGGGTACAGCAGTGATGTACTGTAGGTGAACCTGCTCCGGCAGGGGGGTTGGACTAGATGATCTTTCTAGGTCCCTTCCAACCCTAGAATTCTGTGATTCTGTGATTCTGTGAAATCATCAGGTCAACACCAAAAACCCCTTGGTAGTTCTCCCACACACCCAAGTCATCTCCTCCACATCCAGTTGTTCTTCCAGCTGGAGGGTTGTTAGTTTAAGCAGAATATTTCAGAGGGGAAGTAGCATGTGCATAAAACCCCTGTAATGGCCTCTGCAGCACAGGACAAACCAGCTGCCTTGTGGACAGATGCAGGCAGCACCTAAGAGAAACACTTCACACAACGAAGGAAACCTTCTTGTCTCACTTGGCACCTAGAGGGGTACGTTTTGTACAAAACCACCCAGTGATCAGCACATCTCCTGCTGTGGCTTGACACCTGCTCCCAACACAAGGTGCTGAAAGGCTGGCAGGGTCTCTCTGGGGCCCAGCTCCACACCCTCCCTGCCAGTGCTCGGAGCAACCCTGCCACCAAACTACCACCACCCGCTGCAAAAGAAATTGCTTTATTTCCTTCTATTTAACATAAGAAAACAGCATAAAATCCATCTTATCAAGGCAAACAAACAGAGCTATGATCAAGTTTTATTGCATCTTGATAACCAGCGCAGATGCAGGGACCTGGCAGATGCCATACACTGGGAAACGAAAGGACCAGGGTCACAGATTGACTAGAGCCACTGGGTTAGTCAGGGGTCTGGAGAATCTCTCCTACGAGGGAAGGCTGAGGGAGCTGGGCTGAGCTATTCAGCCTCAGGAAGAGGCGACTGAGAGGGGACCTCATTAATGTGTATAAATACCTAAAAGGGGATGAAGCCAGGCTCTTATCAGTAGCGCCAACTGACAGAATGAGAGGCAATGGGCAGAAACTGATGCACAGGAAGTTCCACCTGAACACGAGGAAGAACTTCTTTACTGTGCAAGTTCCCACACACTGGAACAGGTTGTCCAGAGAAGTTGTGGAGTCTCCCTCACTGGAGATACTCAAGAACTGTCTGGATGCAATCCTGTGCCATGTGCTCTAGGATGACCCTGCTTGGGCAAGGAGATTGGACTAGATGACCCACTGTGGCCCCTTACAAGTTCTGTGATTCTGTGACAGAGCACTGGAACAGGCTGCCCAGAGAGGTTGTGGAGTCTCCTTCGCTGGAGACATTCAAAACCTGCCTGGATGCGTTCCTGTGTGATGTACTCTAGGCGACCCTGCTCTGGCAGGGGGGGTGGACTAGATGATCTTTCGAGGTCCCTTCCAACCCCTAGGATTCTGTGATTCTGTGACTGTGCACAGTGCCTCACAGTCAGCGCAACACCTCGGGACACCCAGGCCGCTCCTGTACCGCATGCTGCAGGGGAAGGAAAGCACACCAAAACTCCCACCCCGTGTCTGTGACCATGTGAACAGCTGGCTCCAAGGCTCTGTTATGTTTTACTCGCGTGAGGCAAACCTTGGCTAATTCTCAGCATGTGGTCCATGTATGCAAACTCCCCACGGGAAACACCGTTTCACACAGCAAGGCATGATGAGGAAAACATTCCTCTTCCCCCCAAATGCTTTAACATCTTCCAGCACCATAAGGCATCCAGTTGTGGATTTAAACTACTTTAAAAAGTAAAACCTAAATATTTTCAAGTTTCCTTTTGCACAGGCTCCGGGCTACATCTGGCAGCACAGCCCCAAGGTAATGCCTGTGCCCCTCAGCTCCCCAGTTCATTTCAACCCTTCATCAGACTTTCTGAACCAAAATCCTCCTTTGTCATTTGCATCAAACCCAAGCAGAGATTTTAACATCGCTGCCTGAATACTGCTGAGTATGAGGCCACAACAAGGCATCCTGAGCAGGGAACAATTCTGGCAACTAACACAACTGAATGAAAGTCACTGCTGTAAAGTAAAGCTTTTGAGGTGGCTGAAAGTAATTTTTTCCAAGATCTATGTTCCACCTGCTCTGCAGCTGTCATATTGCTTAAGTAAATCCATAGCTGATAGCTTTATTCATGTTCAGTAAAGAGTCAGAAAGACTTTTTGTTCTGAGGTTATTCACAGAATAAAAACCGAGGTCCATAATCCTCATGCTGTGATGTGATCACATCTATCCTGCCATCACCCACTTTATGAATCAAAAAATTGCAACAAGCACTGCCTGAAAATAGTCTGCCCATAATCATTAGACAAAAAACCTCGTATCTCCCAAATGATCTCTCAGAATTCCCAAATTAAAACAACAACAACAAAAAAAAATCTAAGAGAAAAAAAAAGGTGTTACCAGGGTACAACGACAAGTGCTTTGGTCCAGCCACCACCTGAACTTCAGGGGTCTGTGCTTGTAGATTCAGCTTCACACTTCATGACATCTGTCCTGAACAGGCAGATCCACAGTCCTGCTAATATCAGCACTTGGGTGGCACACAGAGATGCTGGCACTTGAGGGTGCCACTGGTCCTGCTTGCTTAGGTCTAGAGATTTTAAATAAATTAATATTATCTTTTTCTCCCATCCTATCAGTCAGATCTTGTACATTCATGGTGAATTTTTCCAAGATTTTTCATTATTTACATTTTTTGGCTGTTTCAGCAGGGTTGGCTCCAGGCACCTTCACAGAACATGCCTTTGCTATGAACACAAGTGGTCTCTAGCAATAGTTTGAAGGAGGTAGAAGGACAAGGTAGACCAGGACTGCTGCCAACAGCCAGACCCACTGATGGCTTTCCCACCTGCAGAGCTGGGCTGTCATGGGACAGGGAGGTGGGCTGGAAAGGGGGTGTTCATGCTGCCCTTGATGCAGAGCTTTGCACCAAACCATAGCAAGAGAGAAGCTGAAAAGGATCAGAGGCTGCAGGTGCTTCTCCCCTGAAATTTCTCTTGCAACCACTAATTCCCTTCAGGGCAACATTTCTCTTCTTACTTTGCTGTTACCTGCTCATTTAAAGCTGGAAATGAATCACACATGCTTACTCCCACCTTCCCCAAGGGCAAAGAACATGATGCTAACCTGTGCAGGGCCAGGCTGGGTTATAAACACAGACCCCAGTGAGTTCTGGGCAAACCTTTGCCAGCAGAAACGTCTGATGTAAAACTACTGACTGCATCTGTGTGAGCTGAACTGAGGCTCTAGACCTAAAAACTCTTGAACATGATTTCCAGAGGTGGATTCAAGCTCTGCAGCTATTTACAGACATTGCTGAGTGCCATTCACTGTACGCGTGAGCTGAGAATACCTCAGGTACAGAGAAATTCCCCCCTGCTATGTATTTATATCCCGGTTTGTTACTGAGCCAGTGCTGAGGGAGGGAGTCGGATGCCTCCCGCTGTCACCGAGCTCCTTAGGAGCTGCGCAGGGGCAGAAGCATCTGCTGCCAACCAGCCCTGCACTTCAGCCAGTGCTGGCTCTTGCCTCCGGGGTCAGCACCAATGGGAGCCCCTGTTCCTGCTCAGACCTTTGCTGTCTCCAGCTGTGCCCCAAAAGTGCGACCTCAAGCGACCCAGGCCACAGTTGCCATTTTTCCCCAGCCAGCAGGACAAAAGCAATGGAAGATGTAATACGTTTTACACATTTGCCCAATGCAATTAGCGACAGGCTCTCGGTTGAGGGGCTGTATTGTCACACTCAGCTGGAGACAGTTAAGCTGATTTGTCCAGGCTCGCAAAACTCCCCTTTCACAGGCCAGTGACTATGGTCAAAGGACGGACTGACAAGGTCCCATCTCGGCCCCAGCTGTCAAAAGGTCCAGCCCTCCACCTGGCCCTACAGGGAGGTGGGTAGTCTTGTAGAGCACTGGGTTGTTTTCTCCCCCAGGCTCCCTGTTGGATGACCAGATCCGTGCTGGAGGATTTTCCAGGCTCCTTCATTCCGCTGTCCTGGGTTGGAGGTCTCGCACCCCAGCCTGGCTTGCCAAGCTGCTAAAACATCCGTGCCAGCACTGCAGGCCAGTATTTGCAAACTACACAACATACAAACGCAAGTGTAACCATTGCTTACTGCTGGCCAAGGAAAAACGCTTGCACTCCTGTAAGCACCAGCAAGGGCACAATTAGAGCATAAATTCAGCAAACGGAGGATGCTCCATACCCACTCACTGCAAGTTGGCTGAAGGCGAGGTTGTATTAACAACAACAACAACAAAAAGGGGGGGGATGCGGGGAGAAAAGAAAAAGCTCTCCTCTTCCCGCCAAAAATTATGCGGCAGCAGGTCCACAGAGTGTCTGCCAGATGACCTGCTTGTCACACTCATAATTGCTTCCCATCTGGTGTCTGGAGCACACAAAGCCTGGCCATTTGCCAGCGCAGGACGACGCACAAACTGGCCTACTTCTGGTGACACAGGCCCTCCAGACACCGCTGATCCGCTCCTTTCCGTATGGCTGAGGAGAACGTGGCATTCATTTGTAAATTGCCAGCGGCTGATTTATCCTGCTATTCGGGCTCGCCGCTCAGAGCGTGCCAGTGCCGGGGCAAGTCCTCTCCGGCACCAAGTTGCCACAAACGCATGCTTGCCGGCGTGAGAAGTAGGCAAACAAGGATGCTGTCCTCCTGTATGCTACTCAGCTGTAAGATGTGTGCATAAAGATGTACATGAGAACACCTCAGCTGCTCCAATTTACAAAGCTGATTGCTGTTCCAAACCTTGTCTTTCCATCTAATGCATACATATGCACAGTTCATTTTGTTCATATAGTTCCTACAAAGACTTTTGAGGCACTTTATATCACTGTTGATGAGCATGGTCTTTCAACGAGCAGTTTTCTCTGCATTTTCTTTGTCCGTTTTATAGGTTTGTGCTATTTACGTGACTTTCAAAAAAATGTTTTCTATTTGATGCTTACTGGTGTAAGAAAACTGAGCAAATATTTCTTAACCTGTGGGATAGACCATTTTAAAGCAGAGCACACAACAAACACTACAGCATGCTCTAAAATTCCCTTGGTTGTGCAACCACCAAACATCACTTTTACAGGGAGTAACTAAGACCGAGCAACAGGCCAACAGTCAGTGGGGAAGTAAATGCTGAGTAAGCAGAGTTCTACTTCCCCAAAATACAAAAGCATCCTTTCCCCTCAGACTGTGACAGAGGGCAGTTGCAGACGTACATCACTGCCAGGCAATATACAGCCCATTCCCATCTTGCATGTGCTAAGGCCATTAACATCCATCCTCTCTGTAGTCAGAGAGTGTGATGACACAGGAAATCAGAAATCAGGCAACCCAGAGGGCTCTCTAAAAATAAACTCAAAGAAGAAACTCAAATTTCTGCAGAAGGTAGTGGCGGGTAGACAGACCTCCTTTTGCAATAGCACTTGCATCAGTGGGGTGACACAGTCCAACAGCAGGCACTGTCAAAGGAGTCCTTTCAGTTCTGTAGCTCACAAAAAGCACACACAGCAATTAAGTGGAAGAGAAAGTGAAATTAAAAAAGAAAACCAAACCACCAACACAAGTTGATACTGAAGAATGCCATATTGCACATTTCTTGTGCCAGATGCAAACGGAAGCTGCATTGTTGGGGTTTCTTCGTAATCATTAAGATGGAACACACTGGGTGTGAGCATCTCAATTTTTACTTTCTACAAAAATGTAAGATTATGTATAAATGTCCAAAGCTTACCTGTTCTTCCAACACACCATGCTAGCAGAACTACAAGGATCCTATTGTTCCCTTCAGCTGCAGGGCAAGAATCCAACCCACTCAAGGGATAAGCTGGCTGTCTCCAGGGGAAGCCACACAGACCAGTATGCTGCAGCTTCAAGAGGGACCAATCTTTTGACTGAGCTGGCACAGAAACGGTAATCCACAGCTTCCTCATGAAAGTAAGCATTTAAGCCTGGAAAGCTTCAGCTTATCCATGGTCAAGGAAATTTATGAGAAAAAAAAATAAATGAGGTCTAGCATTTAGAAGGCATTGGTGTATTTTCTGCCTAGGTACTGAACCTTTATCTGAATGTTTGTCACAAAACCAAATGCAAGAATCAATTCCAGTTTCAGAATTTTTGTTGTTTGCATTGTGTTGGACCTTGGTCACAGGCATGGTGCAACTGGGTTAATTAACTGGGTTAATATCCAGTGTTAAAACCTTTGTTTCATGAAGCTTGATTCACTCTCAGCATTGCATCAGTTCTAGTGCGGTGCAAGTCTAGTAAAGTTATTCTGATGCAAAAGCAGAGTAATAGGAACCGGGCTTACTCTCCCCAATCAATTCCTTAAAGACCTTTTCTTCCAAGTAAAAGCCAGGCCCATGAGTAAAGCTTCCAGGCTCTTCACATAATCAAACTTAGGGTTGTAGCTTCTCCCAAGTTTGGCTTACTGGCTGTCCACCTACTCTACTTTCTTTGACTGAGCAAAGTTGACATAGAAAAATGAACTAGCGACATCATCAGAGACTTCACTTCCATCTATCTACACATTGCCCAATTTCAGATGTCAGCCACCAGCCACAAGAACAAATACTCTAGAGTCAGCCCATTTCGCTTGTCCCGAGCTATGGAAAACTTCACACATGGAAACGCAAGCAGGTCTGCAAGATATTCATTGATTGGTCTGGCTGTGACAGCCAGAACCCCAACACAGCCCCAGTCACAGTCTTAGATTGCCTGTACAGCTCAAAGGTAGGTGATGCAAATTCCCAGGGCATATTTCTGAAGAATTGGCTTGTGTTATAGAATCAGAGAATCACAGTTTTGGTTGGAGAAGACCTTTAAGATCAAGTCCAAACATTAACTTAACTCTACCTAGAGTCCAGTGCTAAACCATATCCTTAAGCACCACATCTACATGCCTTTTAAACACCTTCAGGGATGGTGACTCCACCACCTCTCTGGGCAGCCTGTGCCAGTGCCTGGCAACCCTTTCAGTGAAAAAATTTCTTCTAATATCCAATCTAAATCTCCCCTGGCACAACTTGAGGCCATTTCCTCTTGTCCTGTCATTTGCTGCTTAGAAGGGACTGACCCATACCTCACGACAACCTCCTTCCAGGCAGTTGTAGAGAGTGATAAGGTCTTCCCTCAGCCTCTTTCTCCACGCTAAACAATCTCAGCCGCTCCTCACAAGACTTGTTCTCCAGAGCCTTCACCAGCTTTGTTGCCTTTCTTTGGACACGCTTCAGCATCTCAACGTCCTTCTTGTAGTGAGGGGCCCAAAACATGGGATTTGAGCGGCAGCCTCACCAGTGCCAAGTACAGGGGGATGATCACTGCCCTAGTCCTGCTGGCCATGCTATTGCTGATACAAGCCAGAATGCTGTTGGTCGCCTTGGCCACCTGGGCACTCTGCAGCTCATATTCAGCTGTCTGTAGATCAACACCCCCAAGGTGTTAGTGTCTTTCTGCCAGGCAGCTTTGCAGCCACTCTTCCCCATGCCTGTATCTTTGCATGGGGTTGTTGTGACCCAAGTGCAGGACCTGGCCTTGTTGAACCTCATCCCGTTTGCCTCAGCCCATCGAGCCTGTCCAGATCCCTCTGCAGAGCCTTCCTACCTTCAGGCAGATGAACACTCCTGCCCAACTTGGTGTCATCTGCAAACTTACTGAGAGTGCACTCGATCCCCTCATCCAGATCACTGACAAAGATATTAAAGAGAACTGGCCCCAGTACTGAGCCCTGGGGAACACCACTTGTGACTGGCCACCAACTGGATTTAACTCCATTCACCACAATTCTTTGGGCCCAGCCATCCAGCCAGTTAGTGTTTTACCCAGTGAAGCGTACACCCATCCAAGCCATAAGCGGCCAGTTTCTCCAGGAGAATGCTGTGGGAAACGGTGTTGAAGGCTTTACTGAAGTCCAAGTAAACAATATCCACAGCCTTTCCCTCATCCACCAAGCAGGACACCTTGTCATACAAGGAGATCAGGTTGGTCAAGCAGGACCTGCCTTTCACGAGCCCATGCTGACCGGGCCCAATCGCCTGGTTGTCCTGCATGTGCCACGTGATGGCACTCAAGATGATCTGCTCCATAACCTTCCCTGGCACCAAGGTCAGGCTGTTAGCCCCTCTTGTCCTTCTCCTTCAACAGGTTATCTTATTTTATATTTTGTTACAAATCTGGGAAAAGCAATAGATATTATCTACTGAATGCCCATATTTCTAGCAAAATAAGAGTCAAAGTCTAACACTAATTCAGATTAATACATGTTTGTGAATACTAGTTAGGGGAAGAAAAAAAATAAAAACAAGAAAACATCACACTGTGCAGCTTACACTTTACCTCCCAAGACCCACAGCGCACACACTAAATACCACTTCTACCATACAAATGAAAGGAACGTTTAAGAGTTTTACAGTAGCATCATTCTTCACCCCTCAAGTTGTCTCCTGTACATAAATATTTGTGTTAAAGCTGTGAGAGACAAATACAAACTGTTAACCAAGCACACCTAGGCTTACACATAGGTCGGGTTGAAGCACGTATTGTCAAGGGACTCCATCCTGCTGTGTAACCTCCCGATTCCCACCACTGCTGTTTGTCTCTGCCCAGTCTACCAGAGGTAAGTTTCTTGCAGTTTCACACACCCACATACACACATGTTGCTTCAATGAGCACCAAGTGTTTAAGTTCTCAAAGAAAAGGCACTTACAGTAACCTGGTACATAGATGCTTTATTTCTGACATTAATATGGTCTGTATTGTATGTGAGATCCTCTTACATAAAAAAAAGTTTGTAGTACAACAAAAACTAAGATAAGGCATTTGTTGCACATTATGTCAAACCTTAAAAATACGGAGTAATATGTATTTAGGTTTCATGCAAGTTTGGCTGCTGCATGTACAATCTACTTATAAACTGAAAGAAATGCAATGCACAAAACATTCAAAAAGTAATAGAAGATGCCTGACATATGAAAGATTAAAACCTTCCCACTAAAGCAACAAACTAAGAGTTAACTAAACGATCCAACCAATACAAATACTACTTACCATAAATCTATGCTTAAACTTGGTATAGGCAGTTTTGGTGATACCACTTCTACTGAAATATACCATCCAGATTCTAGATATTAATTTTCTCTCGATGTCTTATTTCATTTTTTGTGAATTAAATGCTGTCTCCAGCATTAAATGTCACTGTTAAATCCACTCTGGTAATGCACACCTAAATCTACTCCTGCCAAGTATTCCAATTGTCTCCTCTCAGTTTTCACAGTTGAGGAGTAATCCTGGCATGATGATTTTCTTATTCCCTTGCTTATATAGGATTCCCCCCCCCCTAAAATTTTTATGAATGAAAAAATGCTAAAAATGTTTATGCCTACTGCTATCATAGCCAGGCAAATATTTAATATCAAAAAGCTTCTAAAAATAAGGATTGTATAAGCTTTGAGATGTTTAAAAAAATTTAATAACCCATTACCTTCCTTGTGTCACTCATCACGTTAAAATTCTCCATTAATAAATTATTCTCTACCATCTTTGATATTAAAGTGATAGGAATACTTTCCACACCCTGCATAGTACTGGTTGATCTCATAAAGTTAACTAGAGAACCTGACATTTTTGTTATTTTACATACAGTGCATATGATGCTCGCTCTTTCCATCTCTCATAGCAGCAAGCCGATTCTGCCACTATCTGTAGCAGCACACCCGGGAGTGGAGAGGAAGAGTGTCTGAATTATAAATAACTAAAACTACAGTGTACAATTCTATTTACCTGTCAGTATTTGTTGAGAGCACACCACTATAACTTGCTCAAAATTAACTACATAAAAACCTCTACAACAAAAGCAAACCAAAACATTCCTTCAAAAACAAAAAAAAGACATAAAATAAGTGCAAATACCTAAAGTAGGCAACTAAAGCAACTGTTGTGACCTGTATACCTTTAAATAAGGACAAAGATTTTTCATAAATAAAAGAATGTTCTCTTTGCTCTTCAAACATTTAGTAAGTATATAATGGTCAAACTTAAGTGCAGATACAATTGTTTTGAGATCCAAGGTGCCAAGTTTCTTTTTTTTTTTTTTTTATAAAAAAAATAAAATATATATATTTAAAATGCATTAGTTTTCAGTTCCTATGCAGGATGAAGTACTCCTGGGTCACGTACAGGACCCCACCATTCCTTTCTAAATATATTTAAACAAGGTACAGGAACAGTTGCTGTATAATACATATACCTTGTAATTATTTTGTAGACCAACATGATTTAAGGGTTATAGTGCAACCTTTAAGTAGATGTAACACACAGTATAGATTTGTATACTTCACCACTGTAATTATTCTGCTACTCCATACTTTAAATCTGTCCTTTTTTTCATTTTAGCTGTTTTAACAGGAAACAACGTTGGCTTCTAGACAACCTGCATACATATAAATATCTACATTTAAGCTTTAAAATGAAAATAAATTATAAAAACAGACTCCTTTCCAATTTACAGAATTTTCCCTGTTCCTACATACTGTACAATACATTCAACAATTATCTCATTTTGAGATTTATGAAGAAAATACTGATGCTTTACACTAAAACCTAATTCACCCCCCTCTGCCTACTTCTAGTACCATTTGCAAATAAATATATTTAACACTGTAGTTAATTTTGTTGTTTTGCAGCATACCAAAAAAATTAGTAGTGCAACTTTCTATCCTTCCTTTATACTCCTTTCCATTGTGTTTCTTTATATACTAGAAAAATGCTACATAAGCAGAAGCACATTCAGTCATGTATGTTTCTCATTTGGAAACCAGTAACAACCTATAAACCTACTCTATATTGAAAATGCACTAACAGAAAAAAAGCAATGCAAGTTAAAAGAATAAATATGAAAAATAGACCTAAAACTGTATGTTGTCTGTACTACAATGCATTTTACCATTCTTTATCATATTTTAGGGTGTTACTTTTATAATATTTAAGAAATTCATTGCAGAACAGTTTGTACTATCCCTTTGTAGAGAATACGAGAGCTTCATGTCTGGTTTTTGTCAGTCAAAAGAAGAAAGGAAGCTTTAAGGTAGCTTTAAGGTTTCCCCTGGCAGACTGTCTCAAAGTAAAGACTTAATTCATGAGTATTGTGCTGGAATCGCCTTCAACATTGTGTCAGTTTCAATGGAAAGAGATGGTTGTCAGTTGCAGTGACCATCACAGTATCAGAGCCCTTGAAGTGCTGCTGGTAGCTGTGTATGTGCTCAGATATCTTCTTGCTTGTTCAGTCATGATAAGCTGGTCTTCTGTTTTTCCGTAAACAACTGCTTCCCATTCACAATTTGACTGCACAAAATAAAATTCAGTTAAAAAGATTATTTTAACTAACTAAAATATATGAACAATTCTTGTACAACCTTTCAGAATAAATGATCAAAGTCTAGCAATGCTGTATTTTACTGAGAAGGATTCAGTTCTGCTATACAATACCTAAAACCTGTGACAAAGCTCCCTCTCCCCCCTTAATCCAGCTCCCCGGCAGTGCATTTGTGTAACACTTGAAGTTATAACACACAAAATGAAAAACACTCTTAAAAGAGACTAGTTCAACAATTGATACATAAAAGGGAAGTTAATTAAGTCATCTTCTCTTTGGATATCTTCCCCTTTAAATGTGCTAAGTTCAGCAGGCAGAAAAATACATTATTGACAGCTGTCTGGAGACACTGAGCAAGGCAAAATGGTTTGGCAGCCGAAAAAGAACACTGTGAAGGACTTCACTGAACCGACGTGACAGCTGTGGAAGAACGGTTAGATGTTTTGGGAATATATTAGAAATGGCAAAGGAATTAGGAATAAAAATAATGAATGGAAGAATAATTGAGCCACTAGCGCTGCTTCTTCCATGAAGCAAACCTTGCACATTTACATGATTTATTGAATCTCAAGCTGATTTGTAGCAGCTCTAAATTGGACCTGACACTAGCAGATTGTAACATAATGAAGAATGCAAGATTCTCTCCCTCCCACATGGAGCTAGAAACTGATCCAAAGGATCAGTTCCACATATAGATGCACAGAGAAAATTAAGTCATTTGAGTTTCTCCAGGTTTAGAGGACTTGATTGATGGAAGGGACACATGGTTAGAGAGGCCATTTTCTCAGGGGAAAGAGCAAAAAGAGAAAGACGGTTCAACGAGAATATTTGTGAGTATAGTATGACTTAAGCTCTTCTTTTAAGCACTCTTAAGAGCATAGTTCTGGGCCAGACAGATGCATTCACCTTTGCTACAATTCACAGCAGTTAATTCTTTTTCTCAAGTATCGCAACTAAATTAGGTTTGTCCTTTCTTCTCATAAGAAAGGATTAGAAAGTAATACTGTTGTCTCTGCACTTAAAAAAGACATCATCGTTAACGCAATTAAGCGGGACATGGAATATCAGGCTCCAGGTGCCCTCCTTTTTTTTTTTATTAATAGAGAGCTGTAGATATTCAGAGAAGACACAAACACTTTATACGTTAACTCCCTATAGGGCAAACTGGACCAGACACCAAGTCAGGTCAAAGAGAATCCCTTCCTAAACCTGATGGTCAAGACACACACACAGAGGAAGAACTAGGTTCCACAGTTTTAACAGTAGGAAAAACATATGGATGTACAAGAATAGGCACACTACAAAACCGATTACCAAACAGAACCTGTGGATGAACTCTGATTAATGAATCCAAATGGACTTATTATGAAGCAAGCACCAGTCAAATTTGAGAAACTTTGGTGCTACAGAGGTTTAGTTTGCACCAAATCAAGTTCTCTTACTGCTAGACTTGGGTACTCAAACCTGTTTTGTAGGTCTACCCTATCCTGATTTTTTTTCTCCACATTTTAATCTGAGGCCACCCAGTGAAACATCAAGCTTGTATTTAAAGAACTTAGCTATGAATAAACACTTCATGAGCAAATGACCAACTTACAAGAATAAGGATCATGGAAACACTGACCAAAACTAGATCATTGAATTGAACAATTCTAGCTATTAGTACAAGACAGAAACCAAAGAGAAATTCTTTGTTAACGTGCTAACAAAACTAACAGAATTCTTTGCATCCAGACCTGAAGAGCTTTCTCCATTTTCACATTTTTTGAAGCACATGCGTTCAGTTTCTTCTTAATTACTACATTTGCTTTGTTTGCTGGATTTGTATCCTGGGTTTCTGATGTCAGGTTACATCTGTTGTCATGTATTTCCAACAACGGTATCATTAATAATGATGTGGCATATGCATTTTCTGACTATTGACAAAAAAGAGGGTGGGGAACAGGAATAATAATTAGTATTTAATATAAAAAAAGTCTTCAACTGCTGTGATCAGAGAAGCCAAAATGTAAACAAAGCAAATACTATCAGAAAGAGCCTAAGAAATAATCTGAAAAGAAAAAGTAATGAACAGCATATGAAGAACTAGCCTGGTCTGTACTGGGATTCACAATCAATACTGAGCACAGTTAAAAAAAGCCGCTGTGAGCACAATTTAGGCATTACTGAGGAGACAGTTTCTTTCATTAAAGTCACGCTACAGATGATTACATGTTGTTAAGAACAAGACTTGATAAAACGGTAACTACAGAACAGTTTTAAAGAAAAGAGCTTGTAATTCACTTCTAGCACAACCCTTGTGAAAGTAAGCACAAGGAGACTGGAGTATCAGGAGGAGGAACTGCTTTAAGAACTGAAATAAGCACTGGGTTGATCATTCTGGAAGAGTTTTATATGCTGATAATGTTTATCAAAATCAAACGAAATTAATCCAGCTTCATTATAGCAAAGCAAAAGAAAGGTATATGGCAACTTCAGAGAGCTAAATGAGATGAGAATAACAGTGGCACATGTACCCATTTGCTTACAAAACCTCCCTATTTAACTGAGTTAAACTACCTTTACATATTTATTCTACCTCAGAACTTACTCCTAACTTATTGCCACATGGACACACAATTTCTACTTAAGGATTGGTATATTTTTAATTTTTAAATCAGATACTACAAATATTTCTCTTGCTAGGAGCAAATGTTCCTGTTGCATCAGCATTTCTCATTAAAATGGAGGAAAAGCAATTTTTTTCCCAGTCCACTGCCTTTAATATACCACAATGTGATGTTGTATCTTGGTTTTAGTTTAATAACCTGAACATCAGTGATGCACAGTACACCATGGCATGACAAGACATCACTAAGAGAGCACCAGGCAGGTTGTTACTGTTTTGAACGGCTGCAGCAATGCTGCTCCCCACAAGGCAAGGATACTCTTGGGGAAGCAGGGAATTCCCACTAGGCAACAGAGCACCTAACATCCAGCAGACAGACACCTAGGCTGGGCACAGACTCTAGGAGGCATTTAAGAAGGGAATTTAGAAAACCAGTTACAATAATCAGAAAGCAGTATGACTTAAGCACCTCTTCTTTTCAGGTACTTTGGCTCCAACCTCTTAAATATAGCTTTGTATCTGACCAAGAGTGACAGACATTCGCTCTTTCAGAATTAAAAACATACGTACATTCATTTAAGAACCAGATTAGAATAAAGTGTTCCGACAAACTACAAGACTAAAGATTAATCTATACAATCACTCAGCTAGAAAAATATTGGGCTACTTTTTAAAGGAATGAGGGACCAAAACGGTTCCATCTCTGAACTCTTGATGTCTAGGTTGTTGAGGCAGAAGTATTCAAATTCCTTCAGGCAGAGGAAGCCCACAAACCTCATCTTCCATGTGCTTGATATTTCTTAAAAGTATTCCCCCACTATGTGAAATGGGAAAAGGAAAAACATGCTGCCTAATATGTAATTAGGTATCTTCAGAACATGTCTGCCAGACTGTCAAGCATGCAAAACACAGGGGCAAATGCCATCCTCCTGGTATATTACAGAGGTTCAGCATGCTATGTATGCTAAAGTTTATAAGTAACCAGCATGGAAGCAGCTTTGCTATAACAGCAAATCTGCAAAGCATCCACATTACTCTTCCAGTCCTGCTCTGAAGGCCTGAAAGAAAGAATTCATATATGAATTCAAGCCCAATGTTCAAGTATTGCTTAAGTACTTAAAACAGCATTTCAAACTGAAGGTGATTTTCACTTTCTAGATTTATGAATCTAGCCTCAATCCAAACACTTTATTTTAGTTGATAGAATTACTCAGTTCTGTATTAATATTGCTGTCGGTGATGCTCTTCAGTAATTAAATACTTACCTGTACATCTAAACTATTATCTTCTGTGCAGACCTGGGCACCAACCTCTTCTTTTTCCCATGGATCTAAGACCAGTGATTTTCTGACTTTTTTAGAAGAGTTGTGCTGCAATAAACATTTTGCAGAGAAAAATTGTAAAATATTATTTAAAAGCAATTATTTACTATTTGAAATTATTATTGTAATTGTATTACCTCCTGCTTGCAGCTTTTATACACAGCATCATCTTCCTCCTTGAGAAATATATCTGTTCCAGTTTCCTCTTTCAAAACTTCCCTAATGTCTTCCTCCAAGAAGGCAAGTGGTTGTGACTAAGTTAATTGAAATCGGAGAAGAAAACACAGGAAGTCTATTAGTTGCTAATTTTTACCACATTCTACTTTCAGCTAACATAGACTAGAAAAGAGATCTTGCAAAATACAGCACAGATAAAAGGATTTAAGCTGTTGTAGTTAACAACTACAGATCAACATTTCAAGTCTGTGCAGATTTTTTTAATTCATTTTACTCCACATTATTTCTAGACAGACAAAACATATACATACACTCAGTGCCTCAAAAATGCAAGGTAGCATTGAAGAAGACATACAGACTACTTGTTTACATTTAGTAGCAATGGTTTTGCACTGACAAAAGAGATAAAATACTTTATACATACTAAGCACACACATAAACACGTGTATGTATATATACATGCATACAAACATACTAAAAAACTGTATATAAGAATATGACTGTTGTTGGGAAAGGAATGTATATCAACCTTAACACAAACCTTTGAATGAGACATTGATAGTCCTAAGTACAGTACAGAATTTCACAGAAGCCATACAGATGGCTCCTTTGTGTACCAACAGGAGAAGAATTCCCTTAAGCCCTCAAAATTTGATTTTGAACAGGAGGTTAATAGTGGACAGAAACAGGAATGCCAAACCACTCCATTTGCATAGTGAGAGACTGTGAATCTATAGGGTAACACAGATGGTGCCAAGCCCTGTGGCAAAGTCTGAGCTACCTTCTGTGTTTGCAAAAAAGAAGTAGTCAATATATATCGTCTGGATTTTTTTCAGAACTTGAAAAGCATATGTCTACTGAATTCCAAAAGTTATTATGCATTAACATACCTTAGCTAGGCTATGAAGAGAGCAAAAATGAATTCATTTGGAATAAACAAACAAAAATTAACATTATCCATAGTCAACCAAAAAAAAATAATTCTGTGACAGCCAGAAGAATCCAAGGAGTCATGAATTGCTATATTACGATTTTGCTTTTTAGGATGAAGAAAATTGTAAACAACACTCAAGTAAAGCCCTAGGAAGGATAAACACTTCCAAATACCTTCCCATAAAAAAATTCTCAGAATATTAGCATGCTGTGGTAAACATCTAGTTTCAGTCCTAGCACTGTAGAAGAACCAAAACCAGGAAAAACGCCAGCTCTGAAACAGTCCAAATTATTCAAAGACAATGCAGTTTTTCAAGTCAAATGTGAAAGTTGCTTAAAATAATGAAGTCAGTCACATTTATCTGCACCAGATTGCTCTCACTAGATTATCAAGTTGTAGGACCCTCACCCATTCACTCTCTCACTTATAATTTGTCTTTTTAAAAACCAGAATGCTAAAGTATTAAACACTCAGACAATGATCTTTCCACCCTGTAAGAGGTACAGCGTTAGCCAGGCTACGTGAATTTAAAACACCTCACAAACATGGAACCAAGGGGTTTAAGATTACTATGGATCAAATAATTACATGTACTGACCACCATCCAAAAAGACAAAGCCTCCATAGTACAGTGAAGGATACCAGTCTAAGATACAAAATTTGACACATTTTTGATTCACAGCTGTTCTCTAGGACAATACGGAATGTCACTGAAACAACAGCATTGTTAGAAAATGCTTTCTGAGACCATCATGAGGCTTACAATATCTCAAAAACAAGAGGGCATTTAGAAGAAAATAAACAATGTCATCACGTACCGTAAGTTTGAGGGGACCATACTTTTTTTCCTGAGCAGCCAAAGCATTTTTGAAAGGAGTTGGCGTCCTTGGTGTTGAGCCCAAAAGAGATCTTCTAATTGTGGGAGTTCTGAAACTTCAAACATAGAAAAGCATTCACACATGCATTTTAATATTCTACTATATCAACAGTAATGTAATAAAGTGAATCTAAGAAACATTCAAAAACTTTAATTTAATTTTGTTCAGTATTTTAAAAAAGGATGTTTTAACTGCTTACAAGCCACTTTCTGTTAAGTTAAAAACAAGAAGCCAGTTTGTTTTTGCACAAGTAGTTAAGTGTTAGGTGTTTTAAAACTGATTCACGGTATGCATACAGGTAGACTAATTTCTCAATGTTTAAAAAACTTGGTTTTATTTGAGCAATACCACCAGATAGTTAATGTAATAATCCTACCCCACATTTTCCTTTTGATCCTTTGGTGTCACTTCCTTGTGTAAAGGAGTCGTAAGAAGAACTTTCTGCCCACATATTGGAGTTGATGTAAATGCAGGATTTTCAAGGTTAAATTGTTCATTTCCAGAGCAAGTGTTGAAAAACTAAGCGCAAGAGAGAAAAAAACCCTAAGCAGCCTTAAAGGACAAAACTTCACCTCTGTACTGAGAGTAAAAAAAATATGTACATATCTGAAGGGCTCTACTGACAAACCCCAGCAAACTATTGACTTATACTCCAAGACACTTGCAATATTTATTGCTGAAACCTTGATTTTCTCCTTAAAACCCCTACTGCTTAATTAGGTCACAGAGACAATAGGTCTCTATCAACAATTATTTGCATGAGAAAGTGTGAGCTGAGACACAAGTTACCATTCCCCTCCCCCCAGTTAGTCTTCAAACCAGAGAAAATAGGTTATTTAGCCATTTCTTTTTCATATATTTACCCTTATGCAGATGCTTTGAGAAGTTTTTGGACATATTTGTTTAGGCTGCAGTGTATGACTAGGGAAGAAAATACTTGTAATTTATAATCCACCCACTGTAGTCTTCACAGTTTAGCTATATTTAAAAATAAACTCACCTGTGACGGAGAAAATGGTAGTGTTTTCACTGGTGTATGCTTTAGTGCAACATTGACAGCATCATTACACAAGCCATCATTCAGATCATTAACTGGTGATTGCCCAACCCGCAACCTCTTTTTCTTTCTTAGGATAGTAGGTGGAGTGCTGAATTTAGTTAAGTTTGGAGTTGCTGGAAAAACTGTTTCTTCCCCGCCAGTGATGCTACTGTGTTTTTTGCCATCAAGCACAACGCTGACGTTATACTGGCACTCAGCAGCCCCTTCATTGTGTTGAATCCGCATTAGTTTTACTGGAGCTGGCTTGACAGGAGATGCAACAGTCTCTGAAAGCTCAAAACTGGTGACATCACTCCACGCTACAGGATCCTAAGAGGCAAAATGCAAAACACTCAAAACACTAAGCAGGCTTATCCAAGATCATTTCACAATGTCCTAGCCAATCTAGCAGCTCTCTCCCTCCAGGAGCCATATACTGAATGTATCTTACACAAAATCTTAAAACACCGAATCTTTTAAACCACAATTCTTTTAAAACAGGAAATAAAACAAATCATTCAAAACAAAACAAATGTGGGTGAAACTACAGGCAAGTACAAAATATGGTAATTTTGAGAGTATTTTACACATATTGTGTAAGATTAAGTTTCTAAATAAACATTTTTTAGAATAAATACAGACTTACAGATTCTATAAGCTCTAGCGTCTCTGCAAATTCTGGAATGGTTTGTAGAGACGTTAACATTGTATTTGCTTCCACAGCAAAGTACTTAGGTGGTGAATTCGGCTGAAGATATGTGCAGTGGGTCTCATCCATGCTGTAGAACTCACTTGTTTGTTCCCCAAAGCTATTTAGTGTATTAGACACATAATCTTCCATGACAAAACTTCCAGACCAATAAGGTAAGTTTTCAGCTTGCTAAAAAGTATAAAGAAACATGATAATCTTATTCAACTTAGAAGTTGAAAAGAGTCAATTATGTGACCATGAGGAGGGAAAAAAATGTAGTATGTGGAAAGACTAGGCAGAACTTTCAATTTTTGCTATTTCAAACACTAATTACCTGTTTGTAGTTAATCTTCTCCTTACAATAGCATACTCAACATTCTCAAATTGTGTAACATTTTTATCTTACCTCTCATTCATATCTTAAACATGCTTAGATAATTGTGGGTTGTATTGAAAGCCAGCTGTGATGCAAGTTTCCCGTGTTCCTGAACATCAGTATATTATGAAGTCATCTTGACTACAGAACACAGGTACATTTTAATATTAGAAACTATTTCTAGAATGCAAAATACTTTTAGTTTGATCCATTTTTAATGCAAATTCTGCATTGACAGTTTACTTAACTTCTACATAGATATCTCATTTAGTATACTGCTTAGTACTCAAGAAACAGATTTTAATTTTCACTGGAAATCTAGAAGCAAAGCAGGTTCCACTAGATAAGAAGAATGCTGCACTGTTTCAAGAGAATGCCAGAAATAGCTCCATCAGATAAAACTGGAAGTTCACCTGTAATTTAAATTAGTGATCAATATGCTTGGGTTGGTTAGGTGTCTGATGTTGTTCACAGCTCTCTGTTCCCAAGGAAGTAGGTGACTGTCATCTGCAAGTTTCCCCAATTCCACTGAAGTACATGTAAATTTTGTACAGTGCAAATTTATATACTGTTTATCCTGTCCAAATATGGATAGCAAGTATTGCAAGCACTCACACAGAAGTTTGATAAAAATATAATTGACAGGACATTTTGAAATAAAATAGGGCAAAATCTATGTTTTTTTCACCTTTCTCTGTTGAACAGATGGCTGACATTACTGATCTATAAAACTGAATGGCAGTGATATCAACAAACATGATACCTCCTTAAGAGGACTAAAATCCAGGGTCTTAGGAACAACTGCCAAATTGCAGGTCATATTTCTACTGCTTTCACAGTTTAGAAAACTGCACTAAAAATAATTTGTCTCAATTCTAATAGATAGACTTCATTCTACAACCCAACAATCATAGGTTTGATTTTAGAAGGTCCAGTGAAAAAACACCACAAAAACCCAAACATATCATTACTAAATTGCTGAGGATTAATCTTTATAAAGCACACTTAAATATTTACAGAAATCTAGTCCTTACAGAAGACACTCTTGTTCCTCTGATTTCATTCTCTGCTGACATAAGTAGCAATTCAAGTTCCTTTATTTTCTTTTCTTTATCAGGATCATCATCAATAAATGATTGCTGAAAAATTTAAGAAAGAAGCCATTACTATTTTCCACCTCTGCCACCCATCCACAGTAAAGATTCTGCATTACAACACAGCTACATTTTCCAGAGAAATCTATACACAGAGAGAACAGAGTTGTTCAAGTTGTGTCAGAGTTTATAATACATTAGTCGCTTCCAAGTGAAGCAACAATAACTACCAGGAGATGGATCTGATGTTATGGTGGTGTACAAGCTGATATTTTAACAGGTTTCTAATATGGTCTGTAAATGCTCAGTGCTCTATAGCACTTTTTAACCAAAAGTCATTCAGTTCTATCTCTCAATAGAAGCAACAATGTCAGCACCTTGGTAGATGTGTTTGTGTTTTCATTGTGCTTTCTAGAATTTTGAGTTGTTTATCCTGACTAAAGTGTGCAAGAAAGTGTTTCAAATCAGCATTTGCTGACAGTGTCTACACAAGCAATCTCACCTCTACCATCAGACAACTAATTGGTTTTGTTTGGTTGGCTTGTTCTGAACCTCCTTAAAACTTTCTACTATCGCTATAAATATAGGTAAGTGAGAATATATGCCATGAGTTTCAAAACTAGCTATACTCCCCGGTTTAGGGAAAACTTCGAGGAACAGAAAGTATAATATCTTTTCTGGATAGGGCAATCCAGAGTGTCAGGCTTTGTTATGATTTGTTTTCTTACACCAAGATCAGGGAAGAAAACGCAACATGAAACCGATGGCCTGCAGAGGGAAGCTTAAGGTTAGGTAGAGTTCTGCAGAATGCCTCTAACACATACAGCACAAACAAAATATGTATTATTCTCCATGTCAAAATATTTTTTTATTATTATTTTCAAATTCACTTCTTCCAGGAGGTCATACTACAAACCAAAATCTACATTCAGTCTACAACACGAGGTATTTCAGATATATTCTAAGTGAGCCCAAAGGAGCAAAAGAAAATAAATATATCCAATTTTTGGGTTTCTTTTTTTTTGTTTTAAAGTTTCTCAATACTTTAGCATTTACAATGCTCCAAAAGAGCATCTTCAACTGATTGACAGAAGTTTATTGACCAAAAAAACATAAAACCTATTGAGAAGTAGAAAGCACAGCTGTAAGTGTAAGTGACAGTAAGCTATTTGAACTGAGTCTTTCAGGGTTATATTTATTACATATACAAAGTAGCAAAATCTTGTCTTTAAATCTCAGCAGCTAGGTAATATTAACAGGTCATAATTTTAACCTAAAGATTTAACTAATAGACTATGTTTTAAGCCATACTTCTGCCAGAAATAAGCATGACAGTTGTGTTTCAAGATACATAAAGACAACCCTTTCTCCTACCTAGAACTACCAGTCAAGGTAACAAGCCTATTTACAGAGAAACACCTACATAAATTTAGATGAATGATAAATACTTAGACATTTGGAAGTTACAGGTTTTTAAACTCTTCATTTTATAGCATAATACATAGTACATTCTCTTAATTTACGATGTCCCTTAACAATTTACCTGAACTAAGTTGGAAGAAGCTGAAGGATGTTCCAGACAGCTGCCTTCTGGTGAGGCATACTGGTATGCTGGAATCTAAAAAGACATGGATAATTTTACAAACCCTAAATTAAAGGCTATAACATTACCTCTAGTTTATTGTACATAAACTATTTATTATGGCTTACAAATCCTATGCTACCACAATATCACAAAAATACTCAGCAGATCTTTATTCTTTCAGATTTGTTTCTTGTTCCAAACCAAATAAATTATTTGAAACTGGGAAATACTAATTATTCTGGATTTTGAACTTACATGTGCCTGAATAGGTATGTAAAATTGGTTCTGAGTGTGCAAGTGTTCCATAGTCAGAGAAGGTTGGGGCTGAAGTTCAGATGAATTAGCTCTTTCGGACTTTACACCATCTTGTAAATATCCTTCTTGTTCCACCTTTCTTCGCATTGTTGAATTCCAGTGATTTTTAATCGAATTATCAGTCCTAAAATTAAAGTGTACAATAGTGACTGGTTTCCATATCTCAAAGTTTAATACATGGTATAATTTACCGGGTTTGTACAGTAGGTTAATCCAAAGCCACAAATCCAGAAAGCTCCAGCAGCTTGGACTGACAGTTCTACTATCAGTAGGGTTTTGGCATAAATTTCTAGAAAGCTACTCTTTTCACAACTTCCTTCTATGAAATGTCAAGTCTGCAGGAAATTAAAAGTAGCAAAAGATAAGGCCTTGGTTCTGGCTATTATTATGGGCAAAACCCTTTTTTTCTTAGATACCTGGAATAACCACGTGTCTACTCCAATGTTACTCTGCTACAAAATTGCAGAGCATGAAGTTACTGTCCTACAGCATAAGGGCACTGTGGCTAGTGTTTGCCACTGGAACACAACTTTTTTTTTTTTTTTAAGACAGCGTGTGTTCCCAGCTCCAAGTTTTATGTGCAGTTTTGTGGAAGAACATCCCACTGCCTCTTGGTGCCCTTGATCTTGTGTGGAGGAAAGCAGTCATTGCAGAAGACCAATACCCAGTGTCACTCCCCTTGGAAAGAAACTGCCTGCAGTCTGACAAGCAGGCTGAAATACTTTTAACACTAGACAAGGCAAGAGTAGAGTACGAATGCATTACAGTCTAAAATAATAGCAATATTAGTACTAGTCTTTGACAGAGGTACACAGAAATAAAAATTGTTTTAAACTCCGTTCTTCGTTTAAGCTCAACTCCAAGAAGTATCCCCTTTTTCATCCCACTAGTGTTAGACTCTTTACAAATCTTCTAGGCCTAGGATCCAGTCTTTAGCTCGGAGTCTCATCTTGGACTTCTTTTCAGCAAATAAGTTAGTGAATTAGGAATGCCTCTGTCCTTACAAACTCATCTTCCCTCTCTGAAATTCTATTAAAATGCAATGCATTCCCTTCCCATTCCTCCAAAGGATTTCCTGTGATTGTGGGTGGATACTTAATCAAAATGTCACATTTTTAAACACACCCATCTAAGGACTCATTCTCCCAATATCACAAGTGCTGACATTCCTTAGGCACAGCTAGACAGTCACCTCTGAACACACAGATCGAATTCAGAGAGGGATGGTTTAACACTGAATTTCAATTAACAGCACAAGGTAAAATATTTATTTCATTAAACTCTTTATACACTAAAACTTTGTTTTCCACAAGCATAAGTTGGTAAAAACACTTGAAACAAAGATAAGGAGATCAATGTATACAATTCATTCTCAACATAGAGACTACATGGTAACCAACTAGCTTTGCAATGCACAACTCCTAAGCCTGGACTTACGAAGGGTTACTAAGATTTTCTTTTTCAAGTGTCCTGCTTAACAAGAAATGTTCTACAAAAAAAGGTAAAAGAATTTCTGATCCTAAACTAAAATAAAGTCCCCCCCAAATGCATATCAATGAAGGCACTTTGATATCAAGTCATAGAATATTATGGCATTTTTCCACTGTTACTTGCAATTACTCTCCTCAGCTCTACTACAGTTTTTTCTAAGTGAGCAGGAAGCTTTTTGAAGGAATCTGCAGTGTTAGAGGTCGTTTTATTGGTTTTATGGCTTGTTAAGAACACATAATCAAATGCAAAAGATCTTTTAAATTTTCACTATCTATAAAGATGTCGTAACATAAGTTTCATCATTGGAAAGAGTAGCGAGATGACCACTTTCCATATTCTAATATTTAACACAAACAGAGTTGAAAAGCACCTTCCAGGAAGAAGTTTTGCTATTTCAGCCCATCGGTTTCCCAAACGCTTGTGAGCTTCATAGATTATTCTGTCCTCCTCTTCCGTCCACGAAGACTTTTTTACCTCAGGATTGAGATGGTTATGCCATCTCTCTCTGCACTGCTTGCCTATTCTTCCTTTCAGGTGTTTTGCAATTAAAGACCAGCGCTTTGGACCATACTTCTGAACTAATTCAATAACCTGGAACACAGATGAAAGCACATTATAATTTCAAAACCTAATTTTCCTAAACAGAGACTGAGAACAATGTTAAACTCACATTTTAGAATAGGATTGTGATAGTCAACTTAATAAAATACTAGGCCTAAGGAGGCAGACAGTGACTTAGAGTTCAAAAAATTATTTTTCAAGAAATCATAAATTTGCTTATTAACTCCAAATTTACTGTGTAAGTATATACTGGCAAAAACATTCAATTGGAAGTTTCTTTTCTGTCACTCATTGCATAAGATGACATTAGGAACAACCAAAAACAAAGCTGGTAAAGATGTTTGAATTTTTTCAACAACATACATAAGAGAAAACCCACACCTCTACTCCAAACCTTCATCCCATTTCTATGTGTTTTTACACATTTAAGAAAAAGCTCAAAGACTGGTGAGAACTGTGAAAAAAGTAGATTAGGAAGACCATATTCACAAGTTCACAAATACTAGTTTTAAACTTCCTAAAGTTTTAAACAGTGGGAATAAGCAGTTGATTTGAAATATTGTATGTGAAAGCTAGATGTGCACCTCCCTACAGGGCAGTCCAGGTTTTGCAGGCAAAAAGCTGCAGCATGGATTAACAGAGACTGGGAAAAGGAATCTAAACCACCATTTCTAGCTTCTTTAACAACAGAGTATGAAATAATTTCCCTTATTCCCAACCCATTTAAGTCTGGTGGGTTTCAGGAACAAAATATGTAAATGAGACCTTTGATCTTTAGTGCTGTAAAGAAATCTCCTCTGCTTGGTAAACTAGAGTAGTTCAGCTAGCAATTCGAGCAAAGGGAAGTGAAATGCCTGAGCAGACTGTACATTCCATTTACTTAAGAGCAGCTGCATTTTCTTTCTTCTCACACAGCATGTTATGTAATTAGCTATGTCACAAGATGCATTAGACATCATCTTTGTGGAGATAAAACCTAAGAAAAAGTACACATTCTTAGCAGTCATGTGTCAATTTTTTTACAGTAAGAGTACAGTATCAACTAGTTTTTATTACCCTCTGATCTTCTTCTTTAGTCCAGGGACCTTTAATCAGTTCTGGGTTTAGTACCTTTTGCCATCGATGTTGGCACTGAAAATCCGAACGATTCTGAAATAGTTTTAGAAGACCAGTATAGCTATTAAACTCTTGAATACATAAAACTGTAAATATTAGCTAGCCAATAACTAACTATTAGCTTACTTCAAATTAAAATACTTATTCAGACTTTTGGCTTAGGTATAATAGTTAAATTCTCCCTTATTATTTCTTCTTCCGTTTGCTTATAAAAATTCTTCTCCAGAAAAAATAGCCTTGCACAAAGCCCTAATCCAAATACTTCAATATTCTTACTTAATAATCAAATTCAGAACTCACTCTTCTTTAAAGAAAAACTTAGAATTATTTTTGTCCTCATTACTCCACACTTTCTCTGAACTTTATGCGACTGACACGCTTTTGACATTATCTATAACCTACATAAGGAAAGAAATTCTTAAAGGAAATACTTTTTCTTTCAAATAAAAGAATAAACTTTTTTCTAAGTCTCAAATTAATATATTGTCAGCTCTTTACTACAGTGTTCAGGAAAACAGATTTATATCAAGTTTAACTAACACATACTAATTAAACAACACTGCTTTTACTGCTAAGGACAGATGGTGCTTTTCTAAGGAGCTTTTGAAACATCATTCCTAGTTATGAAAGAGAAGCATGCTTTCACTTAGCCTCCTAAAAACTGTCTGTAGGAAAGTTTGGGACACTCTGGGTAGTTAGTCCAATCCTTAGAAATATGCAGATAAGAGCCCGTCGTAGCACAGCATCCTAGTACACCTCTTAAAACACTGGGATGTGACAATTTGCTGTCTTCAGTGCAAGCCACTGGATAGCAAGTACCAATTTCAAGGTTTTGCTGGGCTTGTCTACCACATAAACAGATTACCATGCTAAGATGAAGGTAAACAAGAAGCGGTGTGCAAGACCAGAAAAACACCCAAAACACTGCTACATCTAAAATGACATTGATCACTGTGCCTTCCAGTTAATCACTAGTAGACACTAGAGCACAATAGAGTTTGTTACAAAACATCATAATTTCCTGGTGGAGACAAGCTGTAAAAGACAGACTTAACATAGAAGAGCTGTTCCCATTTTTGATGAAAGAAAAATTTTGAAATTGTGGTCTTTTAGTGTTTTTACCTTCCAGACAGTTCTCAAATCATGACATACTTGGGGGAGAAAAGCAAAACAACTGATGTGGTAAAACAATGAAGTCATTCCAGGTCTGCCTTAGTCACAATAAACTGAAACAGAACACAAGCTGTGTTTCCATCTCTTGAGAGTCACCTTTAAGCCACCTTCATGTTTTTAGGTGGAACAGAGGGAAGGTTTGCTTGTGCCTGGTGCAATAGTGAAATGAGGTTCTGAAAACATGGCAGTTTGAGTGCCCTTACGTGCTAGTAACTCAAGATACACTTGGTTTACCCATCAGTAACAAGGTAATTGCTAATTATGCCAGCCTCTATTATGTGGCTTTGTAATTTGAACACCACAATAGATTGCCCAGAGAGGCTGTGGAGTCTCCATCCATGGAGATATTAAAAACCCAACTGGACACTGTCCTGGGCAGCCTGCTCCAGCTGATTGTGCTTGAGCATGGGGCTCAGACTAGATGATCTTGAGAGCTTCTTCCCAACATCAATCTGTCTGCAATAGGCAACCTGATCATCCATGCATGTTTCCCATGAGAGCTGGAGAGCCTTTTTTCAACCTCACTTGGACACAGCCAAACAATAGCTTTCTGTCTCCAGAAGCATTCGTTATCAGCTGGAGAACTTTTTATTAAATTCAACTGTTAGATCTGTTAAATGCAACTCCATATTACACCTGCAGATCAGTATCACTAAACATTGCATTTTTAATCAGTTTAATATAAAAGCTTTTTGATATTATCTCTCTCTCTTCTGCCATTCATTTGTTTCACTGCTTTTTGGAAGAGGATGATGTACATGTAAGGAATAGTGACTTGTTTATGCACTCCTTAAATTTAGAAGCTTTGAGTTTGTTCTCTGATATCTATACTTTGCCACCTGGAAAAAAAAAATCAGAAGCATCACAGTCGCACAAATATGTGAGAACAATGAAAAGTTACAGTTTTTCAGCATTAGAATTCAAGTCTATTTTTACCTAGTTACACAGGAATTTCATACAACCATATCATCCCACTCAATATTATAAAAGCCACAAAGGCAGAGGAGTGTAATTTTTTTATTTCTAGATTTGAACATTCAATACCACTTCTAGGGAGCGATTTCAGCCTTGGATCCCAGCCATGTTTTTATAGTAGGCACTTTATAACATTTAATCAGAAAACTTAATCAATTTTAGTCGTAGGTATTTTCTACCAGCGCAGCTCATACAGCTAAGGAGTCATTTAATGTTTGAACCAACAGATTCTTTACTCATTCCACCTAATCAACAGAACAGAACAAGAAATTTTAAGTGTCAGTAGGAAACTTCCAAGAAAGTTGTTACAGCACCATTTGTGGCAACTGAAGATATCATCGGGTGGAAAGATTTACTTATGTTAGGGAACCAGACACTGTTAAAAAAAAAAAAAAAACAACAACAAAAATCTAGCTACTCCATCCCCATTTTCCTAAGCTGTTTAAGAAATTGATCCTGGTCATTTCAAGCAATCTTTCAGATGCAACCCACTCTCCTAACTGCCTCAGAAGCAACCTGTAAACTGTAGATGCAACCACCACAAGTGATGCAACCAATAAGAAGCAGGAATGCATTCCAGAATGAAAACAAATAGCAAGTATGGACTGAAGGCACCAATTATTTTTGATCATTTCAGACCACCACTTGAGCCCCAGCCTGAGCTGATAAGGTTCTCCACGATCTGAGGTAGACCTCAAGCCCAATATCTAAGCATCCTTTAAAATATTTTTTATTATTATGTGTTGCTGATTTCTATTTCACCTTATTTCTAAACTAGACATATGACCAAATTAAATAAATATTAAAAAGGAACTTAACTGAAACAGAGCTTCAACTTACTTGTAGATGACTAGCAATGAAAGCCCAATCATCTGTACCATTTTGTTCCACCAGCTTCTTTAGCGTTTCATCCTGTTAAGACATAACCTCAGCCGATAAGTGTTACATACTATCCCAATAGGATACTAAATAATAATATATTTCACATTTAGTTTCATATAGGAATGAAACTAAAGCGGAAAGAAAGCATTACCTCATCACGCGTCCATTTCGCCCTGTTACATATCTTCTTCAAACATTTTTGCTGTGGTACTTCATAGTCATGATCCACATATTGAAGTTCATCATCTTCCTCACTACAGAGTGCAACATAAGAGTGAAGAAGATAGAAAAAGAGTTTAAAATAAATAACATTTTTTCTAACTACTTATAGGTTTTTTCCAATCTGTACATATTGTTCTAAAATGACATACGGAATTTGCATGAGCGCAAGATCTGCCTCAACAGTGGCCTATACTTACCATGTCAAAGGAACAGAATTAACTTTAGTTTCAAGGCCACATTCTGAGATATGGACAGATAATTCATTCCAAGTCAAGACTTAAATTTGGAGCAGAAAATATTGTTTAAGATTATGTTTTTGTAACATGTTTATGAAACTTTATGCTACACAAATGAGCTTATAAGATAAAGTGGTTTGCTAGTCTGCAAAATATATGCACGTTCCACCTCCATAACTCAAACAAAAACCAGAAGGGTGCCGAATAATTTAGCTTCAACTTGAGATTTTAAGTAAGTTCCTGCCTTGAATAAAAGCGTTGCTTCAGTGTTACAGAAATGATATACAAGTCCGTGAAGATAGAAAAATTCCAGCAACGAATAACTATCACACCAGTGCTGACCCTCTGAAGCTCAGAGTCAGAGAGGCAGAGGCAGGTAACGCCTGTGACTCCATGTAGATCATACCCCATCTACTGGAGAAACGCACACTTCACAGCTCTGATAACAAAGCCTTGGGAACAAGCAGCACAGGGAAAGGTTTCATGGAAATATCACTTAAAGCTGTATGTCGGTGACCCATGCTAGACAGCATAAATTCAAACACACGTGGAAACCTAAGTCTAACAACAGGATGAGCAGTTAGTTCCCTTGCATTAGTTACAGCAAAGACACAAAGAAGGGACTCCCATTAAATGCATAACTTCAATGAAAAGCAGTTTCACACTGCAATCTTATTCTTTTTCTGTTTTATTATCAATGTAAAGCACAATATAAATATCATAAATTCATGTTCAAAACTAAACTTATTAGTTCTGCTCAGCCTTGAAAATTACTTCAATTTTTCAACCAAAGGTAAAAAAGTCCTTTCCCAGTAATGGAATTAACCTGTGCTTGTGTCCTAGGAACTGATCAGATGGCTGATCTCTGCATTATTTTCCAGAACATGCAATTCGCCCACACAGCATGCCGATCAGCCAGGTATGTGTATTTGTTATTTCCCATGAAGTGAGCATGTCCTCTGTGGCTAACACAAATATATGGCCATTCAAGAAGAGCACTACTCACTTGGAAGCCTTAATTACTACGGGATAGTATGTACCTAGCTCTTGCAGACTCGGTGTACTTAACATTGCTTCTACATACTACACCACATCTGGGTTTGCCCTGCTTAGCTTCATGACGCAGCAGAAATAGCTAGTAACATGTAAACATATTAAAGCTTTGTGGAGCCGGTGAAAGATGAAGCAGTAAGCTTGTCTAAAGGTCAACAGAAAGTTCTTCTCAGCACTTTCAAAAAAGTAAGCTGCAAACACCATGATTGGAGAAGTTTTGCATTAAGTGGCTTAGGACTTAAGAAAATAGGATTTAAACTCACAGGTAACAGAGTTTTCTCCTCTCTCTCCCACCTCCTTTTTTTTTGTTTCTTATCCACAGGTTCTTGACAAACTTCAGAGGAGTGTATCTTGGTATTATTAGGAGCATATCTTGGTATAATAATCCTATTTCATATTAAGCAAGCCATACAGTTTACTTATAACTACAATTTGGCCTTGTGGTTAAGCCCTTTGTGAACACGATCTCCTTACCACTGCACAGCAAACTAGTTCAAGAACAGAGTCTGCAGTTACATGAAAAGTCGTGGGGATTTTAAACAAGAGGAAATGCTCCACATACAGAGCAGTGACCCTGATGAGAGCACCGGTGCCAGACAAGGTGGGGTCCCTGCCAGCAGCGGTGGTTAAGAACCCTGCACCTGGAGTTCTCCAGTGACATGTACATCCCACAGCCGGATCAGCACAACCACCTTTGTGCACTTCACAGGCCCGAGGGCCAGCCGAGAGGGCACCATCCTCTCTTGCACCTTGAATCCACGCAAATAACCGTTTAGTCTTCGGTCTTGTTTAGAGCAGCACACCAGTAGATTATGGAATAAATATACATTAAATTTACTAACTTAAGTTTTTGACTAAAAAGAAAAAAACCTTCAAACACCTTGGGTTATTATAGCTCATTTGACAATTCTTTTGCAGTCCTGAAACTGCTAAAATACTGCACGTAAGTCAAACACGGCCATCATCAAATAAGAAATATAGAATAAAGTAAGCCTCTGGAGTTCTGAGTTGAGAACCATTAAAGGAAAAATCTTAAGCTTCCAAATGCAAAAAACCAGAGCAGTTTAACAGAATTAAACTTAATTCCATGTGGTGCAAAATAATTATACTTTCTCCTTACTCCACATCTCAATTAACAATCTTGAAGTCACCTTTATATAAACTCATAACTACAGTGATTTAGTTTTGGAGATATCACCGTCACACACTGACACAGTATTGCTCTAGGACTACTGATCTCCCAACCAAACCTTCCTCTGCTATCCACAACCAGGTGTATCTTCAATTACAACATCAAAGCAATTCAGAGCCACAAGAGATAACACAAGCTAAAGCTTTGCAAAGATGAAACTATTGTTTGCAATACCACAGATGAGAGTCTCTTAAATTACAAAATGCAGATTTGGAATAACAAGAAACACTCTCTCTCCGAGCTGAGCTGATTCACACAGATAGCCAAGTATAGCCAGCTCCAGCAGTGAGCCTCTGCAAGCAAAGCCCCAGAATGAATCTTTGTTCCTTACACAAACAGGAACCCAACGCATTGCTTTCTTGGTTTAATTGCAGTTTTGCAGAAGACGACTATTAATTTATGAACCCTTTTTACATCAGAGGAAAATGCAGAAGCAGTTTTAATACCTGTAACTCTGAAACCACCCCCAATTCCATGAGAACCATGCAGTCACAGTAAACCCCAGATGCCATAGGCAACTCAGGCACCAGTATTACTCACTGAGCATTCTTCCCTTTCTTAACCCCAATCCTTGTTTTGCATTCCTTTATCACTTTTCAGAAACTCATGTTCTACTTAGGACAAGAATTAATTATAGCAATGAAACGGTTCTCCAAGACCCACCTTCTGAATACAAAGCAGAGACACCCCCATTTTCATATCAATAAAACAAAAGATGTATCAAAACCGTCTGGGGCTGCTGCGGAAGCTCTTGAGGAAAACATTTTCCCTCCATAATATTTCAGGCTAGATTAAGACGCCCTCAATCAAGGAATATGCCAAATCAGAGAAAGGAGCTGCACTGACAACACGGGAAGAATCACCAGGCCTGAATATCAACTTTAGCGGAACAGCCCCAAATCTTACATCAAGGCTGTCCCAAAGCCAAAGGGAGGAGAAAAGCACGAAGCATTGCTCCAGCAGAAGGAAAGTGACCAGCAGGAAAAGCTATCACAGAGAGAACGCAGCCACTACCGACAGGCTCGGGGAGCCAGGAAAGCAAAGCCAAGGAGTCGCCCAGGTAAGCTGCGACAGAGACGGCCTGAGCGAGACACCGGAGCGAGGGCGGCCGCTGAGGAGAGGCGATTCACACCCGAGCCGGCGCTGGCGACCGGAGGGCAGACAGGTACCTGTGCGGCCGGGCGGGGGCGGGCAGGG
>VZRW01008859.1:68895-93246 GCA_013398125.1 Aegotheles bennettii | reverse complement strand
AGAACAAGGGGAAACAGCTTTAAGCTGAAAGAAGGTAGATTTAGATTGGATATTGAGGAAATGCTTTCCTGTGAGGGTGGTGAGACACTGGCACAGGTTGCCCAGAGAAGCTGTGGCTGCCCCCTCCCTGGCAGTGTTCAAGGCCAGGTTGGATGGGGCTTTGAGCAACCTGGTCTGGTGGGAGGTGTCCCTGCCCATGGCAGGGGGTTGGAACTGGATGATCTTTAAGGTCCCTTCCAACCCAAACCATTCTGTGATTCTCTGGTTCTGTCTACAAGTACTGTGCCTGGTGCTCACTAATCGGTGCTCAGCACCAATGTGCAGTCGCTGTGATTCACTTTGAGCATCCAGAGACAACACAGCAGGCTTCCCCGCGTCAGAACTCTGACAGGAGTCTTTGAAGAGACCTACAGAAGCTGTAATCAAAAAAGTGTGTGGAATAAAAACCACCGGGAGACAGGATTTGTGTCCTTAGCTTCATAAGGTATGAAATGCCATCTTCTAGTACTCATTTATATTTAATGCAAAGTGAAAGGAGCCTGAAATAAAAATATTGTTCTTTAAATAAGTACCTTCTTGTCTATTCCCATGGTAATACATGTGTTCTTAATTTGTAGGAAATAGATCCTGAACACATCAGCTGAGTCAGACTACTAAATTAATAAGCACTGATGGTCTTGTTAAAAAAAAAAAAAAAAAGAGTAACCTAAAGATGTAGTTTGTTGTCACACCCAGTAACCATTCTCCTTGGAGTACACCACTAAGCACATAGCTCACTTTTTTTCTTTTTTAATCCTGTATGTATTACTGTCCTGTGTGACAAGGTCTAGTGTTCCAAGTTTCTTGTGCTCCTACATGACAAAGAAAGGATGGAGATGCATCCCCCTCTCCATCTCTTCTCAGCATCTAGTACCTTCACAAAACCAAGCCAGAGGTCTAGCTGCAACTCCCTCCAGAGTCCCTACAACAAGTTATTTTTTCCAACTGTTAATTTAAGAGTGTCCCTAAGAAAGAAGGTGCAAACTGGCAGTCTCTCTGTAGTGGGATATGGAACATCTCCCCCAAATGCCACCATTTCCAGGAACTGTCCCATCCCATCAGGGCTGCCATGCCCACAAGCAGTCAGCTTCAGCCTCAATAGATTTCTGGTAGGATATTCACCAGGCTGTAATATCTGATTCCCATTATGCCAGAACTGCTTCCTGCTTTGGCTTGTCCTTCCCAAGACTCCTTTGTAGCAAAGGAGAGCTCAAGTTTAGCCCAGACCTGGAAAACATGACCAGGTGCAAAGACATTGCTGCAGGCTCAGGGTGGCAGTATGAAGCAAATGTCACCATCACTCCAAGCTCAGAGACCTTGAGCCACAGTGGGCATCCTTCCAGCAACACTTTGCCACTTCCCCATTGCCTTAGGACTGCTTAAGTTGGGTCTCCTGATAAATCAAAACCAAACATCACTAGAACCACCTGCTAGCATTTGCATCCTGCTTAGCTTTCATAGTGTTCCCCAAGTGCTCACAGCAGCGGGCATCCCACTTCCAAAGACAGGACACTCACTCACACTCTGACCCAGATGATTTGATAGGCAAAGTACCCTGGGAGAGACAGTGACAATCCTGTAATTTGCCCCACTATTTATTCCTTCTTGCTAAGCTTCCTGCTGATCTGCAGGGGAAAAAAAATTCTATTAGGCATTCATTATGACCCTAACCAGTGGCAGATCAGTGACTCTGTTCCTGCTGGAAAACAGGTCCCTTTCTGTGCAATGCTGATGCTTCAAAAATATTTCACGCAGCTGCAGTGGTATGAAGGTACCACACTGCTAGGCCTTATGTTTAGTCCATGTATGTATTACCAGGCTTATTTGTTACTGCTCCAATTCTGTGACAGTTCCATGTATTCCCTGGTAAAGCCTTTAATTAATAAAAAAAATACCAGTCATGCTCCCATTTCATATTGTCACAGAGGTGAAATGATGGAAAAACTGAAGTCGTGCCCAAGTTTGTAATTCTTTGCTGCTATGCTCATCGGAATCTTGCTGTGAATTCAGGTGGCCAGTTTGACAATTATCTGGACAACTAAGCAATACAGAGATACTCCCCAGAAGGCACAGGGCTTAACACCACTGACATGAAGTTAAGAATAATCAGTCTATCCTAAATTATCTTCCTGTGGATTGTTCGTAAACCTTACAACGGAGGAACCCAAAGTCCTTGTGAAGATGATTCTCAGCACAGACAACCAACAAGGCACACAACTGACTTCTTGCTATGAGAGTTTCAGCCTTTGAATCTAGCAAAATTCCTACAAGGTAAACTCAGGAATTAGCTTTTTGAATTGTGGAAAACAAGTGGCTTATTTCCTCAGCAAACAGTTTCCCAACTCAAAAGCAACTGCTGACAGCCTCGTAGAACTAAGGTCTATAAAGTAAAAGAAACACATGACGATTGCTAAAATAAAGACCAAGCTCAGTGTAGGTAAGCTTCCAGGTTTTTTACCAGATACTTTCCTTTCAGTAGTCTTCAATGCCTTACCACCAGTTCCCGTAGTGACTAAAATCTTTAAAGCTCTGCACAGGCAGAAACATCAAACACATCAATCAAAACCACATACACCCATCAGGAAGTCTTCAGCCCAGCTACTTGGCCTGGTCTAGATTCAATGTCACCACTCGTTCAGTGCCCAAGGTGACCTTGCTTGCATCAGCCCTGTGGGGGTCGAGCTTCCTCCTCATGTTTGGAGAAATTCCTGATGAAGATCATGAGGATACTCACCAGACACTCTTTTAAATTAAAATAGTTCTCCATATGGACAGCACATTATTATCTGCATCTGCTCTGTGTCTCAGTACTGAAGATCCCAGCTTGTCATTTGTACTTGAGTCATGTCACAGTCAGTTCAGTGAAGCTGCAGTTCAGAGCAATTTCAACCTGCTGTGTGCCTTCAGAGTCATTGTTTGGGCCTTTTTTTGTTGTTGTTTTGTTGTTTTGTTGGGGTTTTTTTAACTTCTTAGTACCAAAGTTTCCGGAGGGCAATATTCTATTCATGCCTGTTGAAAATTATCTGGTTTTGCCAGAATTCTCTCTAAATCCTCCTTACAACATTTTCCTGAGATGCTAAGTCTTACAGGATCAACCCCTTCACCCAGAAGAGTTAGCAAGCTCTGTGCACTTTGAGTCGATCTATTTATACAGCCTTTTGGAGGCGGGGGAGGGGGGGAAGTGCTAATACCTCTGCCTAACTCAGTTAGACTGTGTTCTGTTAACCATGACACAGAAGAATTGTACTTTGCAATTTCATTAATTTTGCTTTACTGTATTGACAGGTCTAAGTTTTTCATGCTAGTGTAGGGAGGGTGGAAATGTAAGGCTTAAAACCGTATAAAAAAATACATCAAAGTAAATTGAGTATATCTGGATGGGCTTAGAATTTATGAATGCATTAACCTCTGTAACAACTGTGCACAAAACCCATCCCGCTGCACATTCCCAAAGCAGCCTATATCCACTTCTCAAGGAGGCTGTACAACTGCTCAAAGAACTCTGAGGTGGCCTTTGGATCAAGCCCAGGACTGAAAAAACCCACCGCAGTTCCCAAGGTCAGGAGATCAATAAAGCAGCTCCAGGGATATAGCCCTGCCAGGGACCTACACTAGGATCCACTCGGGCACATACATAAAGAACAAGTTACTTACTATAGAATAATTGTAGTTCTCAGGGATGAGATTATACTTCAGACCCTATGAGCTGCTCTGTACCCTGCCTCTGGCAATCCTCAGCTGTCTCTGGCTCGAGAAGAAACTGAGGTCATGCTGAGCTCACACTGCCTCTTGCAGAGTGAGGAAAAGGTGTCAGTGCGCAGCTCTGATGGACACTGCCACTTAGAAACCAAGTCCTAGGGCTCAGATTACCTGCTTATACAAGTACAGTAGCAGCTACACTGATAGCACTCCTTTGAAGAGACAGATTTCTGGTTGACCACCACTTCCCCTATGGTTTCAGTGGCATAGGTATTCATGTATATGAGGCACTATACAGGCAAATAGATTACTTTTTAGGGGTTAAAAGTGGAAAAGCCTTGAATCAATCAAAGGGGGGGAAAAAGACATTCCCCAGTTTACACTCAGACATTACCTATGATCTCACTATCAACTCTCCCAATAAATAATAATGATACTGCTGCATGATTAGATTACAATATTAATCTCAATTAACAAGCTTTACTAATCTCTAAAATATCACTTGTTTATTTTGGAAATCATGGAGGAATAATTTTACTAGTTCTGGTCAGCCATGCAAATGTTTAAAGAAAAGGATTTACTCTTTTCCCAAACATACATACAACTTTGGAGATGGAAGAGATCGTTTAGAAGTCACCTGTTAATCAGGTATTAGCAGTACGCATTTTCCCACACTGATTTGGAATTTTGCCCTAGAAAGTTATCACTATGAATGCAAGAGAAGTCAACGTAATCCTTAGATTTCGCCAACCCCAGGAGTAAACAATTAGTTCTAATGCAAGGGCTGTGTAAAGCAGTTGGAGCTAGACTGAGCCAACCAAAGGTTCAGGTGAGCAGTCATCAGGCTGCAGTAACTGTGTCCCAGCAGCAGCCTGAGCTAGATTCGAGCAAGTAGCCAATGTTTGATAGTATGCTGGTGATAAACAGAAACCACTGTCCTGACCTTCTATCCCCAAAATAAAAAACACTTTATAAAAAGAAAATTTTTCTGATCCCCTACTTTTCCAAACTAGCATCAAGACTCTCTCCTTCCCACTCCTAACACTGATCACAGTAACAGGAGTCACGGAGACAAACCTTCAGTGTCACAACCAGCAATCCCGGAGATGCTAGCCTCTGCTGCTTGCACAACTGCAGTTCACCTCCTTTTCCAAGGCAGTTGTGCTCCCATGCCCTACAGAATTCCAGCAGAAGAGGAGAGTGAGCAGTGAGTGCTTACAGATGCGAGAGACTGCACACCTCCATCCTGGCTCCACTGCTGCAGTCAGCAGTGAGTGTCCATGAAAGGTCCTTAGTTATTGCAAATGTATTTTCTGAGTTTGTGCAAGGGTGCCAGCGTATGTTTCAAATGTAGAACCTCAGGGTTAGGGTTGGAAAGATCCAAAACACTGAATAAGGAAAGATGACTTCCAGAGTAGACAATAGGTAACTGGGGATTTTTAGGCTGTTGGCTTGCTAGAGGCAACCTGAGATGGTTCAAAGTTTCCCAACTAAGAAGGGCACGGGCTAGCTCGGCTGACTTCAAATGAAAGTCAGAAAACAAAAAAATACATTAGTTAGTATGACTGGATAAAGAAGAAGTTAACGTTAGGAGAAACAGAGGGACCAAAGAAATAAATACTGGTATTGAGTTTCTTCAATTGTATCACACCTTGAACTTTCTTATTTTGAAAGCAAAAGGAAGCAGGTTCTCTTAACCCTTATTTCCTGCATCCCTCCTGCTGTCTGTAAAAATAATTGCTGTTTCTAGCATCTGTCTTTGGATGCCAAGAAGGACCTTATTTTAAGAAAGCAGGGAAAAAAGTAGTACTCTTGTATGTGCAATGTTCAGATGTAGGACTTGGATATGTACTGAGCAATACTTGAGCAGATTTGAACATACAAAAAGTTAGAAATAGGAGTTGTTTCATTCCCCACAATTTTAAGTTAGGCCCTTGCCTTTTCTGTCTGTTTTTTTTTTTCTTGCTGCCACAAACCCTACATCATCACATGGCAACAACTGGTGAGGTCTCACCCCTTCTCTCTCACTGTGTGGAAAAGTATGTATTTGGCAGCTTTTGCTCCTAGGAGAAAAGGAAGGTGGATCCCAGGGAAATCCCCAGATTTAGAGCAAGCCACTGCAGCTTCTAAAGCTCTTAACCCTTAAGGTGGAACACCACAAGACATGGTTGCCCTATGAAACTACTAGGTGATTTTCAGACTCGTTGATAAACCCTTGTTATCTTCTTCCCTCTCCTGAATGTGCCCACAAGTCCTTCATTCCTTTCTGTCCCATACGTACAGATCTCAGAGGAAGTCAAACAAGGTTTTAATTTCTACCAGTCTAGTTTGTGTGAAATTGGATCATTTCTCTATTGCCTCTCACTGTCTCTAAGAGCAGCAGTATAAACAGTGGACAATAAGCTTACAATAACACCCATGGTAAAAATGATTTGGTATACAAGTCCAAATGGCAGATGAAAAGCAAACCGGAAAGCCAGCACATCAGAAGAGACATTTCTAGGATTTGCAGAATCTGTGCAAATGCATGTGAGAAAGGAGTGTTTAGGATTAGGAGGCAGCATCTGGCAAGTCTCTCTCTACATTCACACAACAACGTGACAATCTGAAAGCAGCTTGATTTTAAAGACAATCTTGCATACTCCCTGTTGACAAAATGGCCTGTAAAATCAAGTTTCCTTATTCTTAAAGAAGCTTCTTGAACAATGGCTTAAAGGTTTATAAGAAATGACTCTGCATATCGTGCAACCGGGTCCACAGACTATTGGCTAATAGAAACCACAGCACCTTCTAAACCTTCTAATCTCTGGTAACTTCCACCTGCCATCTTTCTTTCAATTTTTTACTTATTGAATGTAAGTTTCCAAACAGCACAGACCCAGTCCAGATCTACAGAATCACTTTAGAAGTGAAATTAGATTTGCTACCAGCAAGACAAGCCACTAGAAGTATTATTTTCAGCAGAAAACAAAATTAGGTAGTCATTTAAACAAAACAGAGGTGGATAAAGTCCAAATAAATGTCTGTGCAGCTGTCTCTTAATCATCAAATCAAAACAATAGAGAATAAGAGTCTTTTCTGCAGCTTCTTAAAGTGTCTGCAAGGTACTGCAACAGAGGTCATGCTGAAGCCTAATGCCTTTGATGATACTAATAAATGTTAAGGATCACCCAGCATACATCAATTTTAAGTCAAATTCAAATCAGAATTTTAAATCAGTTGTGGCAACTGGGTTTCTGTAATGCTAGCTTGGCCATCAAGCCCACTATGGATCCAAGTGCTACTACTTTTCTTTATCATTAAGAAGTAAATACCAAAACCATCACAAATCAGTAGAAGCCAACATATATCAAAGCCTCAATAAAATAAACTCCACATAAAGCAAAACAACAGTTTCTATTAACTTTTGCAGCCAAGATACATGTTTGAACTGACTCTTTGTAATACCAGAAGCTCCTTCTACAACTCACTACACATTCTGAGGAATATCCAAGGTTCCCTCTCACCCTGATCCTAGGGAGAAAATTATTTTGAGGGGTCTTGTTCTAGCAGGAAGCTGGGGTTTTGCAAGGATGTTAGAACAGATTTGGTATGGAAACAACTCCACTCTAAAAAAAATTAGACAGATATTAAGGCAGTACAATTAATAGCAGAAGAAAAACAAAGACACTTTGAAAGCACTTTTAACTTGGTGGTTGCTTCATACATTCAGTGCTGGGTTTGGTTGGTTTTGGCTAAGATTATAAACACTGCATTAATAAAGATGAATTAATTTCTAGCTTAGCATTAAGCATTTAAGCCTTTGAAATACAAGTCTTCCGAAGGATAATTTTCAATTCTTTATGGTATAACATGCAATCAAAATAAACTCCATATATTTACACCCATCATTTTAAAGAATGATTTAATGCTAGCACACTTTGAATTAAAGCCTTTCAACAAATAAAGGAAGAAGTACCACACAGTTTTGCAGATGAGTTTTATAACTTCTTTTTAGGCTTGGAAGTTATGATTACGGCTGATTTTTGAAATGAAGCATCACGTGCAGCTGGTAGAAAAAAGCAGAGAGATAATTTCAGTAGTTGTCAGTATGTTCATTGTTGAGTATAGCCAAATTTTCAAGAGCCTACTTCTTCCAAATGATACTATTCATACTCGCATATTACATGCATGCGTTGAAATTTTGCTTTGAAATACATTTTGACCAGTGTTTCAAAACATGGAATGCAAGATACCTTAAATGCCATGTACAATTTGGTCAGCATTCCCCTCCACCTTCTTCTTGGTTACAGCTTCAAAAAAAAAAGATTCAGAGCTCAGATTTTGATCTCAAATATGTAAAAACCTGTTTTAAAAATCTCTCAAATTCAGAGTTCCCATGTGTCTAATGAAACATTCAGAACAGGTACAAGGTCAAAAAAGCTTTTCCATAAGAAGTTTTTCTTTCAAAGAAGTTTCTTTTAAACAGAAACATAACTAAAGCAAAATGGATGACATCAGAATTTACTTCTCTAAGATTTGTACCAGTTTTTCAGCTTCTGTACTAGTATTCATGCACGCAAGTGTAACACAATTTATATGTAGAGTGCAGAAGTTACTCATTCATTTGGTAGCCAAATCAGTGTTAATTAAACAGGCTAATGTGTGAAAGGCTAGATAAAAGTTGCACCTTACAAAGCCAAAGCAGATATTTTAACTTATAGTTTTAATATAGCAATCAAAGGAAATTCCAAATACTGTACAGTGAAGTGTAGTATAGTACACTATATACTGTTATAATACACTATTGTTACATTACAGATAAAAAAAATCAAATATAATTAGTACAGCAATCACAAATAAAACAAACCAAACTGTGCTGGGTAACAGCCAGTGCTGTGAAGTTGGTATAGTTTCTATGCTAATTTATTTTTAATTCAACATGTAAAGCACTTACTGTTTAAAAAGATTTGTTTTCTAAATATATACACTATTTTAATTCTTATTTATACATTTTAAATAGCATTCCCTCCTAAAAGTGCACTCTTTAATTTCTTGGCAATAATCCTCATTAAACATAAAATAATTCTGAAAATACCACTCTTGTTTCAACCTTTTATTGCTCAACCGCAGGCTTAAGGGCTCAGAGGGAATCCTGCATTCTAAAGATCTAAAGCAACTTCTTCCATTTTAAGAAGCTAAACTGATATCCACAAGCAAAACAAAGAAACCACTTACTGGTTTTGTGTTTGATTTTAAACAGAAGGATCAACTTCCTATTATTATTATTTTACAAAAGCATACAGATTCTGCTATTTGAAAATGGAAGCCAAACAAATGTAGAGATAACAGTGGCATCTCCTTAAATTATTAACTTTTCACACATTTCAGACTGAGCATTGCTCTCCCAACTGTAAGCATACTATGAATTCTATTATCTGGCATTTTCAGCATATTGAAAAAGTAGCAAGCGACTCTGCTCGTGACATCGACAATAGATTCTACTCCTTGAAAGATTGTAAATTAAGCATTTTGGTTTTGAAAGTATACCTGTTGTACAGGACTATTAGCATTCAGCCTCGTGGCACTGAGCCCCTGTGAAGCTGCTAGAGCATTCTGTTGGAGCTGATGTCTAGCTCACATTTTGTACCTATGAGAAGACTGGTAACCTATATGAGATTCACAAAACCAACAATATTCATTGCTGGTTTGTGACCGTAACAGTGAAGCATCCCAAATATATTTATATGATTTCATTTGAAAAGCTGCTATTTCTTTTCCCTCACTGAAATGCAAACAATTCATAGAGAAACAGCAGTATCAAACAGCCAAACTTACTCAGCAGCCAGCCATTTGAAGTAGGAGAAAATCTTGTATTTGCCTGGAAAACTGATCTGTTCTCCGGAGGGTGCCCATATGCTCATCAGCAATCCAGTTAATTCTTTTTTTTTTTTTTTTTTTTTTTTTTGTATTGGGTCTGCATTTTCAGTAGTCAGCTTTCATTTAGGTTATACATACTAAGCCATAGTAAAGTTTAGGATTTTCAAATAATTTAAGTCTTCTTTGCCATGAAACACTGTGTAGAAGCTGTCTGGCCCCTAGACAAGAAAGCAGTCAGGGCAGGTACTCAAAAAGAATTCGGAACCACAGCCTTTGTCCACAGGCAATTCAATAGCAAGAAGTTGGGTTGGGTTTTTTTCAGAAAGAGACACTCTTCACACCATTTGAGAAGTCTTATTGACACAGCTTCACATTCACAATGAACCAGCATCTTCCCTGCCCTTGTACCCCACCACCACTTTTCTGACTCTAGCAGGGAAATCCAGCAAGCCCATGGGCGCTCCTAAGACAGGCACGCAGGTTTGCCTCAACCTACATTCGCACCCACTGCTAGCGGCCAAATGAAACAGCTGTTCAAACTTGCACTTCAGTGTTCTTTATTTCACTTCTCCTGTACAGTTACACATCTCACTGGCATGTAGATGTTTAGCTTCGCTTGAGAGTATCAAAAGCCACCTTGCTCAAAAGCACGGGTATCTAAATGCATGAGAAAGCTATGTGAAGTAAGAACACTGCAAAGAAGTATGTACAACCCTGCTTTACACCAGAGGGATTCACATCAGTGGATCTTGTGATTTTGACACCATTTTGCCATTCCTTTTTGAGACCATTTTGTTTTAGAAACTGGAGGGAGTTCTGATCTACATGACTTGAGCAGACCCGAGATGACACTAAGGGTGAGTCAAACAGAGCTGTTATTTGTGTCTATTTATATTTAGATAAGAAGGAAAATGTCAAATTGCTGCTGAAATGGGAAGTGTGTCAAAATTAAACCAAGTCTTCCTCTTTACACAGTAGAAGGCACACAAACCTCCACAGTCTTACCAGAAAGGCATGAAAGAAGTGAGTACCTTCCCTTGAAATAAGGATGACGTGCAATAAATACTTCAACTGATTTCAAACTTAAAATTCTGTCATACACACTGCCCATATTTTTTTTCAACTGAGGAAGACTTCCTTTTCTAAAGAAAAGGTTAAAAATGTCCAAGTGATAGTTACCTTGTCTAAAATGCAAGAGATCCAGGAGATTCCTCCGCCCTCAGCCTCTCCCAACTTATACTCCTTCACGGGAATACGCCACTGCTATACTCCTCTAAACCTCACACCGTGACAAAGCACAAGCCTCTACTCAACATTTGCTATATAGAAGTATCCTTCAGACAGCTAGACTGATTCATAGGAGACTAAATGTTTTCAGAAGTCATGGCAGGCTTCCAGCTGCTGCATGTGCATCCTGTTTCTCATTGAATAAGCCCTGCCAGTTAATCAGTGCATCAGCAAGGTCAGTTCTGGCAAGCCAAATTATTTTATACATTCCAAGCTTCCAAACTGCTAACTTACAGGTTAGCAATTTGAAATCTTAACATGTTTCATTTATTTGTGAAAAGGTGATTCTTACTTTTTACCTATGAGTAGTGTACTAAATCATAAAATATTTATTCCTTCTACATAAAAAGTTAACAAACAGAGGCATTTTAATTTACTTTGACAAAACTGGCTATTCTTTAAGTGACTTGCTTCAGTTAATTTTTACATACAAAAATAAAGCCTCCCTCACGGGGCACTTTATCATACTAATGTTTAGAACTGTTTAAGTGATTAGAAATGCAAAAAGTGAGGAGACTTTTCTGAATACAAACATGTACAATACAAACGACATTTGTGAACTGGTAAAAACCCACATGTGCACGAACAGACTTCAATATTTAAATGCTCTTAATTCCTTTGAAGCTGTATTAACATCTTTCAGCCATTCAATGTTATTTCACCATTAGAGGAAGCAACAATAGTGCACTTAAATATGACTATGAAGATAGGAAGCAAAGTGCAGTATCAAATACATGTTCATCCTTAGGGAGCAAGCACAGTGGCTGCTTCTTAAAAACTAACACTGCAGGTCTGATGAACACGCTACTTAAGTGGATACCAGCTGTACTACCACTGATGCAGGGATGTCTGCATCACGAACTGAGGCTAATAGAAGTGGGCAGTCTTTATAGACACTGAAACATTCCTGAACACTGTATTCCCTGTTTCCATGGAGTAAACAGTGAGCTCAATTACCACTGAACAGCTTAGGATAATGTATGTTAGAGAGTATTTTCCTTCCAATAAATTGTTAATTTGCTCTGAAGAGGACAGCTGTTATTTGATTTTTGCCATTACTGACCAATGCTAGTAATCAAAGCCTTTTAAAATAAATGGATTTGCCATTGAAGATGTTTCTTGCAAGTGCCACCTTCTTGTCTCCTGCAGTTGTATTAAAGTTGCACAACATCTGACCAGCTCAGTATTTGGGAGGAAATAAAAACATGCTATCACTTACTAACAGAGCACATAAATGTTGTGTTGGCTCAGCCAGCCACGCATAACCACACCACATTCACTTTATCTTCATCATACACTAAGTAGCCTTTTTTCTAACTTGCTTGAACTGACAATATGCAGAAATTAAGAGTTTACTGAAGTTACACTTATTCCAAGGTTTCTGACAAGCATATACAGCTGTATGAATGAAAAAGCTTTTAAATCGGAGGAAGTGCCATCACAACCTAATTAAAGTACTGTATATGCTGCCTTATCAAATGTAGAGGTTTAGTTTCAGTTGCTTTCTGAAATTTATGTATATTTTGTGTTTACAGTGTATTTTTGACATTAAGCACCTGGGACGGGATTAACTTTGTCATGTTTCTAGTTTTGCCTGTTCTAGCCTTTCCAGTAACCTTAAACTAGCATGGTAAGAACCTTGCAGGGGCTTAGATTTTAAGACTTTTAAGGAATTAAAAATTACAAAGAATTTTCAAGAACCCACATTTACAGCAGATATTAATCTCAGTGCATTTCCTAATAACTAATTTACAGGTAACAGAGCCAGCCTGGGCAGCAGTATGGTAATATTGAAAGCTATTGCCAATCACACACTTGCTTATCATGCACTGAATAAGATGATATAATCTTTGACATACATACAAGATTTAATAACTAATCACTTTTTGTGGCCCAGCCAATAAACATTACATTTGAACAGTAATTTCTTCTACCCTTATTAGATTTAACCTATCAAGAGTGATCCATTGGCTCAGTTGCATTAGTGATTCCTGCATCTTGACTATCCATCTCCTCAAGCTCCTCAACAGAATTTCCCTTTTGTGCTTTAGACCTCGCAGGGAATGTTGTTCCCACAGAATTCACCATGTTACCATCAGTTGATTCGGTATTCAAGTGTTCAGTACCACCTGGTGCAGAAAACGATTCGGGTAAGCCAGTCTGAAAGCTCCCAGTTTTAGCAGTTGAACTCACTGCCTCTACTTTTCTTTGAGATATATCAACTGATGCTGACTGCTCTGTATTCTGATCCCGCAAATGTCTATCCATTGAAGCCTGAATAGAAGAGACCATTTCCTGCAACTTTTTTCTCTGTGCCTCAATCAAAGCAGGGTCAAGCTGCCTGCTGTCTCTCATTGTCACAACTCCCGGCGCAATTCGGATAAGCTCACTGTTACCAGAAGCAGCTGTGAATACAGAAGGCTCAGTTTTAGCAGAAGGACTGAAGTCCGTTTCTGTACTATGCTTTCTTACAAGTGGTGTTTCCCTGGCTCTTTGATCGTGTTGTTGACTACTAGATGCAGTTCCTAGGGAATGGCCCTTTCCTTGAAACGCAGTTATGTTATGTAGTTGTTCAGATTTCTTTTTCACTACTCCACCACTACCCAGCTTCAGCATTCCATGTGAAGGACTTGCTTCCCTGCTTCTTGAAGTAGCTTCTGCTCGCACTTGACTTAAGGCCTCTTTAACCAACTCTTCAACATCAGGACCAATAGGAAAGTGCCCAGCAGCATCCACACACAGCTCTAATCTGTCTTCTGCTGCATTGTACACAAAGTTTTTACCAGGCAGGTGTGGAAAAGTACAGTGCTTGCCATCAGCCAAACCTATAAAGATAGAAAAAGTTACTCAAGTTGCTAACACATTTTAAGGCATGCTCTGAATACACAGTGATTAATGTATTTAAACTTACTGCATCAAGCATGTAAAAACAAACACACTGAAACATATTGCTGTGGGAGAAAAACAATTTAGGCTTGTATGCCATCTGATTGCAATCACAGTATATCCCTAGGATGCTGCTGCCTTCTATGGTGATTCTAATGCAGACAGGACTGCAGTGTTACTAGATAAAATAACCACCTTGATGGGACTTGCAGTTCTAATACAACAGAAGTTAAAGAAACAGTATATGCTTGCAGTGACACAAAACAAGCCAAATCCCATCAATAACAGCACAACCTCCCCACCCCAAAACCAACCAACTAAACCAATCCAGAAGACTGCCACAGAGCACATCTCAAATCACTATCCGGAGAAGTACTATTTAAGATCACTTCCATACTAGTTAGAGTTGTTGTAGGATTTCAGGGTGTACCACTGCTGCTAAGCCTGAGGAATTCCAAGTTTGCTATTCCTTTTCTCAGAGAGGAAGTGTTGCTAGATAAACAAAAGTGTTTCAAGCTTATTATGTTTAGTCATCCTGGAGATGACAAAAGAAACATAGGGCATAATATTTTTGATCTGCTGTTTGTTTCATTGTCCCACTTAAAATTTGACCTATCTTCTAAAGTTGAGAGTTCACTAGACAAATTCGAGCTCTGAAGCTGCTCCGTGTCAAAAATGGGCAACATTCAGTTTTCCAGTTTATCATCATAAAATACAAAATAACTCTTTCAACTCTATTCCATACAGGTTGTAGTAAAAGCAGTAAGGTATCACTTTAGTGGCGATGGCTTTCTGTGAGTTAAAAGCTATCTGCAGATGAAAACTTGGCTGCAACAACTCTCTTCAGTTCTATCATCTACACAAGGAGAGCTACAATTAAAAAAAATCACTTTTTAAAAAGTGCCAGGAATAGGTAAATTAACAGAATTTTTCCTTATTCTCTTACAATTGTTGAAGAAAATCATCAAAAATTATGCAGAAGGGAAGAAACACAACAAGCAAATCTTATTTATGTTATCAAATACAATGCAGTCAAAACAAGTATTCTGTGCTTCAATGAAAAAGGTCACTCAAATAATTTGAAACATTATTAAACTTTTTATACTGATGAACCAACTGACCAATCTCAGCAATCCTCCACAGCTTCCGATTCACACACTCCTGCAGTTGCAGAGATTCTAGAGATGAGATTTCATTTCGAGAACTTCAAGCACATAGCTCCTTTCTTTACATATCCATGGGAACCAATAACCAAATAGCCAAAACACGGAAAAAAAAACCCAACGCCAAACACTTATGCCTCTAACTTAACCTGAAGAACATATTTTAACAACGTAATTTATCAGCTCAACCTTCAACTGCCTCTGAAATTGCAATTCTGAAATCTCAAAATAAGATCTTAAACAAGATCTACTAAGTCAGACTTCAACTGATTAACAGTTCCTATGCTTGATAGAAAGCTTTGTTCCAAATGTCCAGTGTAATAGTTACATTATTACATTAACTAAAATATCATGAATTGGTAAGTGAAAAAAGTAGTTAGATTGTAGTACACTGTAATTATTTAATGTGGAAATTTACTAGTTCATAAAATGTTAAAATCAGGCAAGTATGTTAATGCTGAAATAGTTATTCTACCTACCAAGGTAGTATAAAATACCTGCATGCACAGAAATGCAATAACGTTCAAATACAGGAATATAATCTCCCACGGTCTTAGTTCTTACATTGCCAGTCAGCAAAAATGACTTTTAAGTCAGGCATCTCTGTGAGTTAATGACCAACTGGGTTAAAATCCCTTGAATTCATTTCATGTTCTCAACTCTGGATAGTTATTAATCAGTCCAAAACGTCCTTTCCATCAGGCACTGTTTAAGCTAATTCACTTGCCACAAACAATACACCAGTCTTTACTGTACAAGCATAGTAAAAGAAAGAAAACTAAAAGGAAAGAGATCTGCTCTAAGACCCTCACACGCTAATTCTGTTACACAGGCTAATAATTCAGTGAGAGGCAGGAGGCATTGAGTATACCACGTATTTTAATTACTGCAAACAGAACCGAAATTACGTGGTAAAATACCTGTTCCCAGAAATAATACAGATTAAGTTAAGAAGAAATCTGCCTAAAAAGAAATTAAACAGTAAGAAAGCAGCAAAGGAATTATTATAGATGAAACCATGAGAGCTAAGCTATGAATGCAAAGACTTCAATAAGAAAATAAGCTTTAAATGAGAGAAAATAACTGAATAGTACTGTCTTCTCTAAAGAAATAATTTTATTCTTTGTAGGTAGTACTCGTAAAGCCATCTAAAAATCAAATGTACTCTAACTACTTGCTTGGTTATTCTGAACATAGTCTGAGATGTGACATTTACCAATGCAACAAGGGGGTGGACATCTTTGCTTCTGAACAACAATCAAAAATCAACTATCAAGAAGCACTGATGAACTGCTTATCTAGTAAGTGTTTTAAAGTATAACAGGAATAGGTCCTATGATTTTCTCTTTGTTTGAGCTTTCCCTAGGGGGAAAAAAAAAATCAGTTGACCAATTGAAGTTGCTTGTACAATTCAGGAAGTTTAAATGGAGACGTATGGCTGTAGAGAAAATTTCAGGAAAGAAGAGATTTAAGTTGAATGAACTAGTCTTAGATTCCCTTGTCTTAGGCTTTCTGAGGGGCAATAAGGAGTTCTACAATAATATGAAAATGCACTACAGTAATAAAACAAAAATATATTTATGTTTACAAGCGACTCAATACTAATTTACTATTTTAAAGATTTGGAAACAGAGGGAGGAAGGGATAAAAATAAAACCAAAAAATACCTGTGGTTTTCTTCATTATGCTGTAGAACACTCCACCCTGCTGAAACAATTGAGGAAGGCCCTTTGCGTAAGACCAAACATCTTCTCCTGTAAAAATCAAACACAATCATTAAACGGTTGTATTTTAACATTGTAGACAATGGCTGAAAATATAACTCCTTGCATTAAAAGCTGAGTCCTTACTCTCTTCCATGCAGTTAAGAATTTGAATTTTTATTGCAAATTTACAGAACAGGAGCCCAGGCCACTGAGATACTTTCAGGAAAACATACCACTGTCTGCAGTCAAACATCTTACACATTCCGGTACAAAGGTTCCCAGATTTGATTTGATCTGAGCTGCAGCTCCTGGTTCTTTGCCAGGCCCTATACATGAGTCTCCATCTCCCTCCTACACACGCTTTCAACATAAACCCAGGAAATTACTAACATGCCTCCAAAATTCAGACACGTACCCTTGCACGTTAAAGCCTTAATTCTACATCTTACCAAAAATCAGATCTCAGTGTCACAGCTGCCATACAACAAACTTTATGCTGCAGCTGAGACACAAACATTCACACAGGCAGCCACGTGGAAGCTGTGTCTGTACCTCGCTTTTCTGGAGAGTTAGAAACAAAATACCAGCGGCGAGGCCTCAGCAGTCCTGTGTAACTGGCATTTCTCAAAGATACCAAAAATGGCAGTGAAATGTGACAACTATAAATGCCACCAAGAGGGAAAAAAAATGCTGGACTATGTAAGGAAAGAAATATGAAGAACAGAAAAAATGGGTTACAATGAGAGAATATCAGTGACCAAGAGCAGCTGCTCATCTCTGTGTTTTCACCCACACCCTTTTCCTCGTTTTGCTAACAACTCACTTACTCCAGAGAAGTGACATGTGATGCAGCTGTCAAAGTAGTGCAAACAAAAAGCAGATAAATTCCATTCTCCTGATGCAGAAACAACTACTGTGTGTATACATTTTCAGAAAAAAATTACTTTTCCCACTTTATATCAAGCATTCAGGGAACATACTGAGATACTTTAAAATAGAAATTGCATCAAAATCTCAATAATCATGTCTCAATTTCCTATTAAAACTGGAGAATGTAAATCATCAATCAAGTTAACTGGATACCCTTACTACTTGGAATTGAGATAGCTGGAATGTGTGAGGCTGTAAAACATTACCCACCAATATTTCTTTCCTTGTTCTTAAAAACAAAATAAAAGTAAAAAGTTATTTTTAATAGCCTACATGTAGTGAGTACAGGGCACATCTAAATCCCTCCCTGCATTTCTTTACTGCATATCCCACAAAGTAACTGTGGCTACTCTCCTATCCCACCTGCCTCAGATAATAAAATGTTTCAGCCTCATGACAGTGGCACTAATGTTCTGTATCACACCATGAAACCCTTCAAGCCACTCTCCGACTTTTTTCCTTCCATTCCCCAAAAGATATAGGACTCCGTGCACTCCCCTGCTCATCTGTCCCCCCACCAGAAGGATTCTGTCACCCACCTCTCCATGTCAGCTGTTGCTCAGGTCCCCATTCTCTACAAAAAGGTACAGAGCATCTTCATCATGTGTTGTCTTTAAACTGTCTAAAGACAGGAGACCTACATAATCCGATTCATTTAAAATGCATTTCCTTGAGCCATATATGCTCTGGCCCACAGGAATCAAAATGATCACTACACTGATAAGAAGACAGTTGTCAGTCACATGAAGCCTGGGGAGGCCAGAGCCAGCAACCCCACAGCAGCTGACTTCATACTAAAGACTATACTGATGCATCCAGCAACCCATTCTTATTTGAAGGGAATCCTTCCCTTCCACAGGACAACCACAGGCTTTTAGAAGCCCAGTTTTACACATCAGTGGCATTCCCCAAGGGAAGATTCCCTGTTTGCTCTGGGCATGATTTTTCAAGCCTTGCACAAGAGAAGCATCACTGTTTAGATAGCCTTTTGTGCAACACTAACTAGGACTACATGCAGAAAAGTATGGAGAGCAGAGCTCACAAAACAAAAGCATCAGCCACTGAAAGAAACACAAACTCACGGTGCTGTTTTGATAAAGAGATCTCCAACTGGAACACCAAAAAACCCCACAATTACAACTGGACTTTCCCAGACCAGAGGAACTAGTGTGTGTGATTCAACTCAACCACACTTGAGGTTTGCACATTTTTGTTGCTAGTTGGGTTTTACTGTTTGTTTTGGTTTTGTTTACCATGGCAGCAAGATGTTTATAGTTCATAAGTTAATTTGGGTGATCATTTAGTTAGATTCAGAACTCCCTCAAGACACTACATTTATCAAAGAGATGACGTTCTCCACAATGTTCCCGCTCCAGTACACGCTCCCTCAGACCAGACCTCAGCCCAAAAACACCGAGGTACAGCAACAAATTAAGACTATCCTATCCACAGGCATCCCTTATACACCACAGAAAAACAGCCAGTGGAGACTAACACACAGAGAAGGACACACAAGTGCAAAGCAAATCGAAAGCTCGGTTGATAAAACCCAGCTTACAAGGAACTACAGCTGACTTACAAACAAGCTGCTTAATTTCAAGCAAACCTTGGTATCAGCTAATACATTTAATTTAACCTGGCTATTTTGATTTCTCGTGCACTAAACAAATTCATCGATGCAAAACAAACCAATCAAAACAGATTCACACTTGGCTTGTACGTGTCCAGTGCTCTGCATGGATGTAATTAAATCTGTTTAAAAATATTTTTTTTTAACTGTGTTAATGGAAAATTAAAATTCCTTTAGTCATTTCCCTATAGAACTCTGTATTTTGAGCTATACGAAAGAGAGGAGAAAGCCTTACAAAAAATCATGTGTGGTCCAGAAATTACAGTATCTAATTTCCTAGTGCTTATTTTTACATTATATACCAAAAAATTAAAGACTGTTGTACAAAATTTTAGTAAGTTAACTAGCTGAGACCAGAAAAGAGAAGTTATAGTAACTGAAATACAAAAGAAGCATCAAGCCAGCCTGCAGGAGACCCTGTATGAAAGAAAAGCTTTTAAGCATCCAAAATTAATAGTTATAGACGTCTGAAGACACACTTTCACTATGAGCAGTGGGGGAAAAAGAAAAAATTGTGCCTGGCCCAGTGAGCAATTTCAACAGCATCTCCCCTCCACACATCCTCATCTGTCTGTATTAGATAAGTGTTTCTAGCAGAACGAAGTTACAGCAAGAGCATGCAGTGTAAGCTGATTCTCAGAACTTTGCAGCACTGTCTTTTAGCAGTACAGACACGTCATTGAGGAACACTGAGGCTTCTGGTCCCAAAGAGGCTGAAGGTACCACCTTGAGGAACTGCCGCCCCAACACTCTTAAGAAAGCACAAGGACACAAAGTTTCTTAAGAGTTTGTTTCCCATTGAAAAATCACAACCGTCAATAGTCAACTGTCTACACTTTTTCCACAACTATCTTTAAAAGAAAATGAAGCCCTGATGAGAAAAGCTATTATATAAAAATAGCACCTTATGCAGTAGCTGCATAAGTTGTTATAACCAGTTGGTTATATTTGCTGCTACTTTTACTACTAATGCAAAATGGATGCAGTTAGAGAAGGGTGAGGTAAATTCTATTCTAACCTGTGCTTTGAAAGCAGTGAGTGCTTTTAACAGCAATGAGTCCCGAATACAAGATCAGCTCACAGTTGTGGATAACTATGTGTAAAAAAGGGACACACCTCAACGCTGAAATAACCGAGATACAAAGAACTGTGATGTGCTTCAAAAGCAAGCCAATAACTACACTTCCCAGCAGTGTTTTCTGAAAACAGGAAAGCACTCTTTTAAGCTTCATCCCAAAAAGAAGCTTTTAAACCTAACCTTTTCCTGCACTTCAGAGCTGCGGTGTAAATGTCAGGGTGACGAGGCAGCTAGTGATTCAGCACTGTCTTGCAAGAGACACGGGAATAAACAGTCAGGCTTGGAAAAGAATCAAAGTTCTGCTCGATGAACTTCTGCCATACCACTCTGCGATTATGTAATTGTTTCGTTTCTAAACTATCACGTGCTTTAGCCACGCCAAATCCCTCCAGCAAAAGAGAAGGCTCCCACAAAAAAAGCTGTAAACATCACTATTCAACTGGTTCATCGAGCTGGATGTATGACAATTACTGTGCTGCTTCCTGCCAGTAAGCAGCAAGAACCGTGAAACCCAATGAAGAAAGCACACAAACAAGGTCCAAGTCTCCCGAGTCCAAATATGAAAATAAAACCACAGGCACCTTAGAAAAGTCCTTTCGTCTCGTATTATTAACAGTCATGACTTGACAATTTATAAGCACAGCTTTGCAACCCCATGTCCACCTGTGGAATTCAAATCTGTCTTTAGATTCTTTCAGTTTCTCCTCTGCTTACATTCTGAAATAATACTTCTCACAGCTCTTTAAGAAGACCACATCTTCACTTAAAATTAACAGATTAGCTACGGATGTTGTGTTGATTTGCTTAACCAACACAGCTCCCTGTGGAGAGAAATGCCAGGACTTTATCCTACTACAAAGGTGAGAATTTGGTCCTCAAAGTTCCAACAAACAGACACACAGTGTCCCCTGGTCACCTCTGCTCTGAATTTATTTCCTGAAACCCGAGGGAGATGTAGCAAAAAAAGAGAGTGTGTAGCTCACACACATACACATCAGGTGTATGCCTAATGAGAGACAGGAAAAACAAATAGAGATGGACGGAAGAGGAAATGCAACAGCTTCTAAACAGTAATTTTTAGACCAGGACTTTGTAGTGAAGAAAGAACAAGAATCTCTGTACACATTTTACAAAGTCACAACACTCAACAAGTCACTGTCAGCATGTTAAATGTTCTTCTAGTAGAGAAACAAAGGAACCAAACTTCTCCATGGTTACAGAAAATTAAAAAAAAAAAGGGTATGTATGTAACTACAGTTTGTAAAGGTTATCTTCTACCTAAAAATACAATTTTAAAGTATAACTGGAAGTCGGCCTTACCCATTAGTGTTGCTAGAAGACAGAGAGAATACATCTCCTTATCGACTTGCTCCTGCAGTTCCTTCGATGAGATTTTACTAGTCACGGCGACATCTTCATGCTTCACGGCATGGGCCGAGTGTGCTGAAGCAGACTGCCTGCCTTCCTCCTTACCTTTCAGGATTTCTATCGCAATCCTGTCACCATGCTGCAGAGGAACGGGCTCGTTTTCCATGCCTTCTTTGGGAGGCAGGAGCTCTTTAGGAGGAAAGCCATAGCGAATACATTGCAAATATGGAGGAATATTAAATTCTCTCGCTATGCTTTCCTGTAGTTCCAAGAAGGTGGTAGTGCACTTCAGAGTAAGCATTGACTGCCTCCCATCGTTTGTGGTTATTCGAATTTTCTTTTCCTTTGTAGATGTTGGAGAATATGGGGTTTTCGTTGGCGTAGCAGGTGCAGATGATGGCCCCTCACGAACAGCCCCAGGAGAAGCAGTCCTAGGTTGCCCTTTATGCTCTTGTTTCAGCTTCTCACTTTTCCGTTTTTGCATTACGGAAGCCTGGTCTGCAATGTTCTGCTGGATAGTTCTTTCAGCTTTGCTCATATTCAACTCCTCCTTGTGCAAAGTTTTTGTCTTCTGTCCAGTCAAAATAATTTTGGTTGGAAGTTGCGACTCTAACTCTTGTCCTTGCTGTACATCACCAGCTCTTTGGGCGTGAGCACCGTCGATATTTACAGGGGTATAATCATCAGGGTTCTTTTTGGCAGTTTGATGCAATATTGTGTTGACGACTTTCTGAACGAGAATCTCGCTACCAAATTCACCAGGGAAGTGCTTGGTGACAAGTTTCATGGCAACGTCATACACATTGCTGTTCAGGGATGTGTCACTTTCATACTGGAACCAGTAGACTGTCTCTCTCACCACTCTTCCACCCCACTCTAGAGTGATAGGAAAAGCTTCAGGGAGATTATCGTATTCTTTACCTTCCCAGTAATGCTTGAATCCACAGCCACATTTGCCCCCTGTAGACCTGGTGTTAGTTCTGTCTCCATCCAAATACGAAACAGATCCATCTTCTCTGACACGACGCACCAGGTTACCGTGACACCAGTTACAAGCAGTCAAACTACTCAGGCTATAGTCTGGCACCAGCACATCCTTCGCAGGGTTGTAAGAACACACCAGGCTGTTCAGGGGAAAACTGTAATTTTTGTCAGGCCTCAGCTGGCCGTGGGTACTTTTTGCCAGGTTATAGAGTTTCCCCCCGGGAGCCAGCCACTCCGGAGGAACATGATGCTCGGAGAGGGCCCCACAGATGAGGCACCTGTGAAGGCGGTTGTCCATCACCGCTTTTTTGGCAGCTGCAGTGACTTCTTCAGGCTGGACTCCTATTACACCAGTCCTTCTGTAGAAATACTGATGTACATCAGCTACAAGGCTGGGATGGATACCATGTTTACTCATGAAAACCTCCTCCATTGCAGCAACGAGCCTCATCAGGTACTTATCTTGCAAACTTCTGTCTCCTCCAATGACACAACCACCGTCCTCCTCTAACGTGATGTACTTTTTGATGAGGTCTTGAGGGACTCCCCAGGCTTTGGGAAGTAGCTTCCTAGGCAGTTTAGGTAAAGCAGCACCTTTTATTCCAACTAGAGGAATATAATGGTTACGTCCTGAGCTACTCCAGGCGATGCAGATAGGCTTGTTCAGCATGCCATCTTTTCCCATACATTTTTCTAGAGGTACCAGACCAGGGAGGAACGTCGCTGAATAGTCCCCGGAGCTTCGCATTCCGCTCAAGGAGTCTAACAGGATGATGGGGCGGTGAAGCACGTTGGCCAGGCCGAAGATGTGAATGTTCCTAAGGCCCATTGGCACACCTTCTGGAGGAACAAACAAAGGGTCACATTCGTTGATAATGTCCTCCCACTCTGCGGCATCAATAAAGTCGTGGAAAAGTGCCTTGTAGTGACTCAGATTCTCCTCAAAATGCTTCTTCAGGTTCTCTCGCAGAGCATGCCAGAACAGTTCCCTGCCAACGAGAGCCCGTGAGACCGCGTGGACGAGGCAGTGGCCGTCTCCATCCACGTGGACGGGAATGAGGCACTCCTGACTGTTGTTGGCCTTCTTGATGTCTTCCAGGGTGTCGTGCAGGTAGATGAGGCTGCCGGAGCGGTCCTTGCCGTACCCGATGGTTTCGACGTGCTCCGGCTCGATGAGGAAGGCGCGGTCGCCCAGGAGGGAGCAGTCAAAGATGTCTCCCTGGTTCATCTCCGTCAGGAGCTTGGCTTTGCCAGTTTGCTTGTCCATTCCGTAGCGGGCCAGGATGGGGGCCAGCAGCTTGCAGTGGTAGTTGGAGAGACCCATGACTTTGACGAGCTCGGTGTTGCGGCGGGGCGGGCCGGCGCCGCTGACGCCCAGCAGCGCGTTCCGCAGGAGGTTGTGCAGCACCAGGTCGGGGTCCGTCACCTCCTCCACGGCCAGGAGCTGCCGCTGCTCGTGGCGCTGCCCGCAGTCCGTGCACTCGATGCTGCCGCTGCCCTGCGGCCCGTGGGCCGGGAAGAAGAGCCGCGCCTGGCATTTCGGGTCGGGGCAGGTGCCCGAGAAGATGCGCCGGTCCCGCTTCTTGGCGGCGGCCGGAGGCGGCGGCTGCGGCTGCTGCTGAGGAGACGGCGGCGGCGGCGGCGGCTGCTGCTGGGGCTGGGACATCGCTCCGCTCCGGCCGGGCTCACCCGCACCGCGCTGCCCGCCTCACTCGCTCATCC
>VZRW01008859.1:30767-51249 GCA_013398125.1 Aegotheles bennettii | reverse complement strand
GTTTTTTTTTGTTGTTTTTCCCCAGCGAGTACAGTTTTAGGTGTTCTGTTTGCAAAGAAGTTGCAAAGTCATTCTGCATTCCACATTCTCCCGTGTTGTTTCCAGCCCCCTCTCCAGCCGTGTTCCTGCTCTCTGCGTGCCTGGCTGGGTTCGGCAGGGTCTGAGCTCGGGATTGCAGCGGCGGTCACCACCCAGTGCCATTTCGGTCCCGCTACTGAATTCCACGCAGGCAGCGATGCTGAGCTGGAAGCCGGCGTTTAAGGTCCATGGCTTGGCATTTACGTCTAGAGCAGCTGAAAGAGCCCTTTGCCCGTGCCCCGGTGGGATGGGGACACCCTGGTTTGCTTTGTGCCTCGCAGGGGAAAGGCAGCTGAGGCAGCCCCGGTCTGCGCTCTCCCTTTCCAGTGGTCTCCGTGCCAGAGGGGCAAGGGCTGGGATAACCTCTTGCCCCTTCAAACACCTTCAGTATGAGAGGAGGTTGGAGACGAGGAGGAAATTAAAATCCTGTTCTCTCCTCCCGTGCAGAAGCAGTGTCGGTACTTTCTTACGGCGAAGGTACAATTCTGACACAGGCTTGGGAGGATTTGCATTAGTGGAGCTTGAAGGAGTCTCCCACAACATTCACCTGCATGACTTGGTGCTTGCAGGACATCTTTGGCTCAGTTCTTTCACAAGCATTGGCCACAAGCTCTTTGGCTTCCCCTTGCTGAGACTTACCTGCTCCTGCAGACCTGTTTTCTGTTTGAATTCTGCCAGGCTCTTTCCCTTAATTTTGGGGAGTGTATGAAGAACAGGAATATGCACTAGTTGGCAGCAAGAAGCAGCTTGCTGTCTCTATATTTCTCTCTAGTAAGTGTTACAGCCTCTTTGTTACGTGCTCTGGGCATTGAAATTTATATTTGACACTCAAATAGATGCTGACAGCCCTTGCATTTAATTTTTTTCATGCTAATCTAATAAATTCAGTATCTATTGTTACCTTAAAAGAGGATTAAACATTTCCCGAGGGAAGGAAGAGTTGTGCAGACTGGTGTGTGCATGGGCTGCATCCAGAGTGCTTCAAGACTTGTCGCTCAGTGGTTGTGTTTTTCTGAGGGGATCTTCACTCTGATAAACAACAGCTGGTAGGAGTTGTTGCTTTTTAGTGTTGCTCTCTGCATTTTGGTTCTCTAAGGAGAGGTGGCTTTTTAAGAAGCCTGACAAAGCTGGATGTTCGAGTCTCATTGAACAGAGGTTCGAAGGACCTGCAGGGAACATTGGCTGGGCGGTTCCTAGAATGCTCTGCTTATAAAATAACGTATTGCAGGGAGCTAGTAGTTCAAGTTTTAAGATGTTGGCACTTTAAAATCTCTAGTCTGTTCGGTTTTTTACTTGTTTAAAGTTAATCCACAAGTAGGTGGATAATTTGACTAATGGCATGTGTTTAAAATAGTGATTGCTGGTTTTTAATATGCAGAATTGTTTCAGCCTAGCTAGCTGGAGTAGCTGCAAGCCTCCAAAGCTGACTTGACCCAGCAACAAGATATTTCAATAGGGTGTACTGAGAGCCAAAAATAATGTATACTAAATAAAACATCACAGGTATTAGCAAATAAAAATAGATGCAAAGCAACTCTTGTCTTCCCTGAGATCTAGGATTTATGATGGAAGTCATCTGTCATTTTATAATGGCAGGCATGCTAACTGCAGGTTCATGTTAGTCATCACTGTATAAGAGAGTATGTCAAATCTTATTTTCCATCCCATCCATACAGGATAAGCTTCTAATAAGCTCTGATCCTTCAGCCACAGCCACACATCACCTCTCTCCTGGGTTATCCTGCATATATCCCAGATCATTTTCCAGATGGTTTTGGTTTTATAATTTGCATGCAAGTAGTAGGGCACTTTTGTCCCACAGCTACAAGTCATTTTATACACAAAGGCCCAACATTTCTGCATGTGGATAGAGACATATTTGTAGTTGCAAATGAATATTTATTTTTGGCTGTCTAATTTGTCATTTGGAAAAATGTTATTTTTGAGGAGTGGGCACTTACCAAAAGGAAAGTCACTATTGGTTGGTTTTGTCGCTTCATTTTTGGGTGCTCATAAGTCATTGATGACTTACACTGCTATGAATAATTTTTTTTCTGTAGACCGAGAAACTAGAAACTAGCATAAGTAATCAATGTATTTATATAGTCTGAGCTGTAGTAAAGCAATATGTTGTTTTTATTTGAAGTTAGCACTTCAAGTGTTTTTGTTGAAAGATTCATTTTGTTCTAGTTAAAGTAGTATCCATATGCTAAAATAACCTGCAAAGCAAACACTTACGCTCTCCAAAGTAGAACTGAAGTGCTTCAGCAGGCTGTGAGAACATTTTAAAATATCTTGATCAGGTTCCTGCTTGCATTCCTAATTCTCAAACAGGATTTATCCCGCCAAGTCTCCCAAGCTGCCTGACCCTGTAAGTGTCTTAAATGTATTGAATCTCCCTCTGTAAGCAGAAAGTTCTTAAGCATCTTATCTAGAGCTGCTGTAGCTGAGCATCCAAGCCCCTAGAAGATCAAGAAACTAGGACACCTGGCAAGCACCCTGTAAGCACACACATTGATAGGACTCGTTGTGTCCCAAAATGCAGTTGTACGGGCTTTCTTTTTAAAACCTCACCAGAACAGGAACCAGTGCTCACCTTTCCCTGAGAGCTGGTGGTGGTGGGTCTTGTCTAAAGAGTCAACTGTGTTCTAGTAGTTGAAACCTGGGCTCCTGGTCCCTGCGCCCAAGGGGTTCAAGCTTACATCTTCCTCCACCTCTGCAGTTGTTGCGCAGGCTAGAGTGATTGGGAGGGCACACTTCTCTCCTTTAACCTGGACCATCTTGTGGAAGGTGTTGGCCAAGGCTGACATGAGGGAGCACCAGCAGGAACCTGAGTCTGTTGCAGCAGTTCATGCTGGGAGAAGGGCTGGGATCTGGTGTTTGGTCACTGAGGATGAGACTGTTATCAGAGGTGGGAATTTTCACTACATCCTTTGTGTTTCAAGAGAAGAGCAACACTTGGCTCATTACTGTAGGAGAAAATGGCCCAGGAGAAGAATGGGCTCTAAGCTCTGGAGTAGACTTTGACAGCTGTTTGTAGTCCTGGCTTAGGAGTTGAAGCCCTGAAGTTGAAGTGGGGAGAGTGTCCAGTGTTTCCTACCAGAAAAGTCCATTTCCAGTGCAGAAATCTCCATCCTGGGCCACCTCTCTCTCTCTCGGTGTATCTGTATGGCAGTAGGTGCCAGCCTGATAGTTTTGTATCATGCAGGTGTTCAATTCTTGCCCTAACTGATCCATTCCACAGGTGGGAGTGTCTGTGACCTGACCTGTAACTCCATTCCCTCACCCAGCTCTGTGTTGAGAGTCATCTTCCCTAGCCTTCAGCAAAGGAGAAGGTTGTATCTTCACACAATCTTTTCACTTGGTTCTTCCAGGCCCCCTGCAAGCATCATCTGACTTGGAGAGGGAAGTTCCTCATTCCATCATATTTGAAAAGCTTTGCTTTGCTACTACAGTGTTTCTTTGTTCTAGGGCAGGAAAGCACCTGGTTGGGAAGGGTGTGGATAAGCAAGACTGGTGTCTAAATTTATTTGAAAGCTCCTTTATTCACAGAGCTATCACATCTTATTTTTTGGCAGTTGTTTGAAACTCTGAGGGTGACTGGCAAGCTGCTAATGCTAAGTGCCTTGCCAAATATTATTGCAAAATACCGCCACTGCAGAAGTTGCATAACTTTACAGACCATTACATTTATCTTGGAGTAACCCTAACGGGTACCAACTTCTGATCCTTTGCCTCTGCTGAGAAGACCAGCACATTTCCAGCTGCTTCTGAGGCACCAGTTTCCTGCTTTGCTGCTGCCTTCTCTTCTAGTTCTTGCTGACAGTTTTCCTCCAGCAGTACTTCTCCATCTCTTGTTCACTGTTGTGAAATAACTGACAAAACAGAGCTATTTAAAACTTCGGCATTATATTGTTAATTGCAAAATATTTTGGAATGGATATCAGACCAAGGAGAGCTTTGCCTCTAGTTCCAAGTTCAGTGCTAACGTAGCAGGTGCATCAACTGAGATTTGCACTGTCCCATGGAGTTATGCCTCATATTTGAGTGCTTATTGAGCAACTGTGGAATTGAAGTCTTTCCCAAATATTTATATTGATCTGATTAATGGAGGATACAAAATCTGATATCTAAATACGTGCCAAGTGTTGGTCAATTTTTGAGGTCTTATAACTTTTCTGTTCGCTGTTAAAAGAATGCACCAGTTAGAAACACAGTTCTTATTTTTAGCTCTGGGGAGCTAATATATAAGCCCTGAGGAGAAGGACCTAGAGGTCCTACTGGTCAGCAAGCTGACCGCGAGCCGACAATGTGCCCTTGTGGCCAAGAGGGCCAATGGTGTCCTGGGGTGCATTAAGAAGAGTGTGGCCAGCAGGTCAAGGGAGGTTGTCCTCCCCCTCTACTCTGCCCTGGTGAGGCCACATCTGGAGCACTGTGTTCAGTTCTGGGCTACACAGTTTAAAAAAGACAAGGAACTATTGGAGAGAGTCCAGCGAAGGGCTACAAAGGTGATGATGGGACTGGAGCATCTCTCTTATGTGGAAAGTCTGAGAGACCTGGGTCTGTTTAGCCTGGACAAGAGTAGACTGGGAGGGGATCTTATCAATGCTTATAAATATCTAAAGGGCAGGTGTCAGGAGGATGGGGCCAGACTCTTTTCAGTGGTGCCCAGTGACAGGATGAGGGACAATGGGCACAAACTGGAACACCAAGTTCCATCTGAACATGAGGGAAGACTTCTTTCCTTTGAGGGCGACAGCACTGGAACAGGCTGCCCGGAAAGGTTGTGGAGTCTCCTCTGGAGGCATTCAAAACGCACCTGGATGCAATCCTGTGTCACCTGCTCTAGGGGAGCCTGCTTTAGCAGAGGGGTTGGTTTAGATGATCTCCAGAGGTCTCTTCCAACCCTTGCCATTCTGTGTTTTTTCAGAAACTGTCTTGATGGCTATTTCAGGTCTTTGCACCATTAATCTTTCCTCAAATTGATATTTTAATGAGAAATTGTGTTCGGGGGACTTGTGGGGATTATTGTCCTGCATATAACACTGCATTGCAGTGACATTTCTGGTTTCAGCTTGGAAGATACACTGAAGGGGTAAGTGCTGCTGAGGGCTAAACATCTTAAATCATGCAGTTATTTAGGTTAGAAGAAACCTTGGGAGGTGTTTGAGTGTGACCTCCTGAGTGAAACAGGGTTAACCTGTTAACCCTGTTAACAGGGTTCAGACAGGTTTGCTCAGGGATTTGTCTAGCTAGGTTTTGAAGACCCTCCACAGCCCCTCTGGGCAACCTGTCCTAGTGATCAGTTGTCCTCATAGTCATTTCCCTTCTCATGCAGTGCACCACGAGCCAAGTGTCTTGTCTCTGTCTTCTTTGTAACCTTCTCAAGGGCATTGGGAGGCTGCTGTGAGGTCCTCATGAAGCCTCCTCTTCTCAAGGCTAAGAGAGTCCAATCACCTCCTGGTCACCTCCTAGAGCACGTGCTGCAGCCCCGGGCAGTCCATCTTCTGACCTTCTGTGCCCTGTGTAGTTCCTGTTTAAATGCAGGAATGTTGGACATATGTATTTAAATGTGAATGTACTCAGTCTGCAGGACTCTGACAGAACAACCATGTATTTAGATTATGACAGTTTAGGTTTAGACTTTTTTTTTTTTGGCATCTTAGTGTTAGTTATTTATGAACTGGGATCACTATCAAGCCCTAAAATATGTTTCATACTAAGTTTAGTAATAAGTAAGGACCAAGCATTCAGAAAATGAATACTTTTACTTAAATGCTGTGGAATTTCCAGTTTATGGTATGTGTTTTGCTTTAATGTTGGGAAGAGCATGGAATAGGGATAGGAGGTAATTAAAATAAAAAATAACTTTTGTACTCCCTTTGGATGGGATTTAATCATACCTTGCAAAAGCCAGATGCATTAAGTCTGTGAGTTTGGAATGCTACCAAAAACTACAAAATGGAGAAAATTTAGAACAGTTCAGAAATAAAAACTACCTGGCAAAAGTACCCAGACTGTCAAACTCCCGGAGACAAGTGTGTCGAAGAACTAGGAGACTTCTGCTTCCTTGCTTCAGCAGTAATGGTGCATCTTGATTACATTATAGGGGAAAAAAAAAAGAAAAGAAAAAAGCTATGTTTTCATAAAAGGTTAAGTTAAAAGAGCATGTAGGATTGAAGAGCGTGTAGCAATGTTTTTTTGGGAGGTAAGAAGTGAAACAGAAGGGGGTTATCTACAGTACAGTAGATGATGACAGCCTAGAATCCAGTTTGCCTCCTGATTTTTTTTTACCCAAATACTAGGCTCTCCTGTTTCATTCAGGTGTTTCACGTCAGTAATACATCTAATGGTGTTAATCTAATCTCCTGGTACTCATGATAATTTTCTTGTAAATAAATAATTGAGCTCCATCAGTTGCTTTTACAAGGGGTTCTGGATTTTCAGTCTATCATGGAAATACTTAAGTAGCATTTTGTTACTAAAACATCTGAATTGCACCCCATCCCTCCCAGATCAGCCCTTGGTAAAAGAGTATCTGTTGGCTTTGGAATTGTTTGACGTCTTTTATGCCATCCTTCTGTGTTAGAACCCTGACTGAAAACATATGGCATTTCTCTGTCACAGGACCACAAAGGTGTCCCTTGGTAGTGTCCCTTAAAACCCACGTGATACTTGCAGCAGTGACAGGGAACCTGAGCAATTACATGCTCTGGCAAGAGAGCGTGGCCAACGTGCTCCGAAATTTTCAGCTGTCTTAGTGTAAAGTGTTTGTATCAAGAACAAGCTGTGCTGTTTCCAATGAGGTTTTACATCTTGCGCGTGTGTCCACACACGTTATATGTAACTCTGAAGGCATATGCCGGATAGATTGGTTTAACTTCACTTTTCTTCTGAATTTTTCAGAGGTTGGCTGCCTCTTTGGTGCTCTTTTCATGTTAACTAATACGTTATGTGCTGGATGAATAGGATTCTTTACAGAATTATATAAAAACAGGCAATTATTTATTTGAAAACAAAGGGTTTCTTTAGAGCCAAGTTTAAGCTGGCATTGCCATGAATCCTAGAATTATTCTACATTTAAATGAGAGAACAGTGATGCACTTGTCTTTGGGCTTTGAACAGCACAGAGCTGTTGACCGGAGACTTGGAGGCTGCTGAGCAAATCTTTCTAGGTTCACTTGACAAAGTTTCCAAGCCTACTTTTCTCTCCTTATGCAGATAATGAAAATCAAAGCTAAACAGATGCTGCAAGTTGCACTAGTCACATTTTTTTGGAGGTATGCAAAATTGTTCTGCAGTGTGTGATCAAAAAATCTATAAAACTGAGTGCTCTGCAGCAATCTGAACACCTACTTTTTCTCTGTTTTGGTTTGAGGTGTGTGAAGTACAGTGCGTAGCAGCTAACAATGCCTCACTCTTTCATAAAAAGCCTTGGGAAGAAGGGGTGAGAAAGAAGAAAATATTTACAGTAGATTTCTACCCAATTAAGATCAGAGGGCGAGCTGAAAAGGAAAGAGTTCATCTACAGTCTGAGCCAATTAAAAGTAAATTTTGCTGCTTGGGTGTTAATTTACGAATCCAAGGCAGTGTAAATGTAAACTAGGAGCTTGACTTAATTTCACCAGCTCAGACAACCTTCAAATTTATGGTTCATTTGGTTTTGGTTATGGTATCTGGGTGTTTAAGCACAGTTTATGTGAATTGACAGAGGCTATTAGAAATTCATAAACGACCTTTAAATGTTAAACTTGTGGAGTACTTCACCAGAACGTGCAAATTATAGAATCAAATAATACCTGTTTTGCAAACACAGCTCTGCAACGTGAGCTGGCTAGGATCCTTGGTTAAGATATTACGGTGTTTGATGCCCTCAGCCATTTTCCCCATTGTTTAATTATCTGGGAATAAACCCAGAATTCTGTAGCTTTTCTCATGTATTACAAGGTATCTAGAATTTCTGTGCAAACATTTTAATTGTATTTACTGATATTAGTTGAGGTTGTTTGTTTTTTTCCCCATGTTTCATATGTGTTTGTTTATAAAGAATTAAAATAGAGGTGGAAGGAGGAATCTCATAACACTTACAGGGTTTTACTCAGAAATGAAACTTGTAAACCTGTCAATGTGTGCAGAAATCAGTTTGCTGTTTTAAATAGGAGCATCACTTGAAGTGACCTGAAAGAAATTTTATCATGAACCACCCAGTCAAAGCCCAGATAATTATTCAGGGAACCATGATAGATGCATGATGTGCACAGAGTAAGAAACAAAACCGTCCTTGACAAGGAATCTGAAGGTGCCAAATATTTCAGAAGCTACAGACCAATGGCCTCATAAAGAACAGAGGATGGTCTTGCAGCTCAGAATCCAAACACGAACATGTGCACAACTTGACCATTCTTCAGGAAAATAAAGCTGCATCACAAGATGAAAGTATGTTGATAAGAAATTAGGAACTGGCAATGAGAAATTGGAAGTTCTTTTGTCTTGGTTATGGCAGCTGGAAAAGATTGATGTCTTTGGTGCTTGGCCTTTTGTTTTGGTTCTGCTGTTTTAATTTATGTGAGTCAGAAAGTCCCTAGACATAGGTCCTTATTTAAAGAAAAGAAAGAAGGAAAACCCCCAGATTATTAGTAATGCTATTTTAAAGCAAATGCAGTTGTTAAATGAAAACATTGTGATGGTTTGTTACAGTTTATTTGCAGATCTACTGAAGATGTCCATAAGTCACATCAGATGTCAGCTAAAATGGTAAATATGCTGTCTCGCAACATCAGTGCTGGGTGCCTAGACACTTAACGCTGTCGCTCCAGTCATGCTTGTTGCTGCAAAGTATTTATGTCTATCTGAGAGTTGAGGCAAGCAGTGTTGTTCTGGTCTGCTACAGCTGACCTGTCCCGCTTTGCTCTCTGCCATATGGATGCCACTGGTGGTCCCCAGATTCCTCTGGTCTGGTTTAGGGTGAGTCTGTGTTACTGTGTTAGTTCAGCTCAAGAGCTTACTTTGGACTTATGTCCCTCACCGCATTTTGGGTCATTTTGCCCGGTGATCTTGGGAAACATGAGCTGGATTCCTTTCAGTTGAAGTCAGACTGGCAGATGTTCTGCAGGAGTGCTTTTAGTACCTATTGAGCACAGACAGATGTCCTGCCCCAGGACCAGGCTAGAACTGGCTTGAAGCAAAACATAGAAATCCTGCCATGCCAACAAGGGTAGCGTGAATGCTGCATCCTCAACATCAGCTGTTCCCTCTCCCTGTTTCCCTAGCTCAGTAAAAAGTCTGTCCTTAGCAAATAATCTTCCTTTGCTGTGGGATAATGAATAAGATGTCATGGAAGTTCAGAAGACTCAAGATCTCTTACTCATTCTACTGAAAAAACTTTCTATGTGCCTTGATTGAATCGTTGAGTCTGTGTTGCAGGCACTTTTATTGCTGGTTTCATGTTTTACAGTGTAGCAGGTCTTAATTTTATTGTTCATTGGAAGCTGAATAGACTTGGCTGATAAAATGCTGCTACTGGCAAAGAAAATACTCCTTAATCTATTTATTTGGATTCAGACCTTGGTTTATTTTTTTTTCTCCTTAGCCAATATCTGGGATTTTGTTTGTTTCTTTCAGTAACCTGACTTCCTTCCAGATCTGTGATATATTCTGTGCCAACATACTACAGAAATAACCGCAGACCAGCGTCAGACCTATTTTCCTTTTGAGGCTCTCAGTAAAATGACTGCTTAATTTTTCAGGTCTGGGCAGATCATCTAGCAGTATTTGAAAACTCTCTTTTAAAATATAAGACACAAATGCAATGGTTTACGTGTTCAGAAAATATTGACAAGTATTCTCTGAAATAACTTTTTGTTACTGTCTGATTTACTTTCCTTCTTAGTAAATTTGGAACCCCCTAATATATGTTTGCGTGTGTATATGTATATATATGTATGTATGTAAATTTTTCTCATACAAAATAAAATCTCCATATTTTGGGGTGGTGGTTAGAAGGTAAAGGAGTGGGAGTTCTGCATGTTTTCCTCTCCTCTCCTCTCCTCTCCACTCCTCTCTATATTGTGTAAATTAAATAACTAATCCTCACATCTTTCCATTTCCATACTCCCACAATTCTAGCATCCTCACAGGTATAGTCTGACTCTGTACCTGCCCAGTATATTAATTCTGTCAAGCTTACATTTATGTGAAATGTCCAAAGTGTCTTTCTCTTTGGTGTTAGCTTAATGTTTTATTTGTTCTCTTTTTGTCTCCCTTGACCTTTCATCCTTTTGTTAGTTGATAGAAACTTTACTGTCACTCCATTATCCCATAAAAGTGTTAAGCTGCTCTGGCTTGTGTGACTTGAGGCATCCTTCCCATAAACCAGATTGTAGAACGTGGTGCTAGTTTAACTGTGCAAGTTCACAATGAATGCAATAAAAAGTACATGGAAAGCTTTACTCAGCAATTATGCATGTAGGAATGTTGGAGCCAGGAATCAGCAGTATAAACAGCCATCTTTCTTGCTCCGACTTTAAGAGGATTAAGTAAAAAATGTTTTTGTCCTCAGTACTTCTGCATTTCTCTTCTCAAAATTGGGCATTATGCCCGTAAGAGTAAGAAGTAAGCAGTGCTTGTATTTTCTGATTTTGAAGACACTTCTGAATCAATCAGTAGAGGCAGATGGCTGAAGGAATGAAAATACCCATAATTACCCCAACTTTATTTGAAGGGAGGTACATGGTGAGGGCCCCTTGGCCGGACATCTGCCCGCCACCCCAGGCTCCCGCGGGAGCAGTGCGGGCGTTCCCTGTGGCTCTGGTGTGCTAACAGCTCTGTGTGGGTAGACACAAATTGGTGGCAAACAAAGAAAAAAAATGAGCAGCGTAGGCCTGGGAGAACCACAGTTATATAAAGGTGAACGATGAAACATTTCTGAAGTGGGTATTTTGAAGGGCTGTTACCGCAACACTTTTTATATAAATGAAAGGTACATTTGAATGGGAAGCAATTTGGTGTAGAAACCTGCTAGTGACTCATCCCACACCTAAGGGGAAACAGAGCTAGTGTGGCATGGAGAGATTTTTGAGCACATACATGGTAACTGCTTCAGACTGAAGTTAAATTTTCATCAATTAATCCAAGAGTGGGAGATATTAGCACCTTCCTCCAACATCGCTCCTATGAGCATCTGTTAGCATGGTGCCCATTCCAGTTTGGGAATCCAATCACAGTTGCAATTGCATCTGAGCAGAGGTTGATTATTGGTCATTTCCTGAACGTTGTACAGATTCTGCACAACTCCCATATTTTACTACCAATGCAGTAACAACATATTTATCAAGCATTTCAGTTCATGAGATATACAACATCTGGAGTTCTCATGGCTTTACAAATTTCTTTATCTTCTTTCTAGAACAAACTTTATTCTTCGCTTAATTCAAAGATTTATAAAAACATTTAATGAATCAGGTTGACACAAATACTGCCATGTAATTAGAAAACCTTGGCATTTTGCTCTTGTGTTCTTACAAAAGCTTAAAATAGCGCTGTCATCGACAAAAATTAATTTTTACAGCATTGTTGGAGAAAACTGTAGTTGGAATAAGACCTATTCTTGATCTCATGCCTTACAAAAAAGGAACAGAATAGCTTGGATTTGTGTGCAGGAACATTTTCATATGAAACATTTGACTAATTTGAACAATGACTGCAAAAAATACCATATCTTTTAAATAATCTGGTTCTTATTGTCCCTTTAAAATGGCTGTGTGTATGTGAAAGTTTAATGTCAATAGATACAATTTTGTGATAACTTCTCCTACTTGGTATTCATCCTCCATGCCATAACCTACATCTTTCATTGTTCCCTGTGGTCCTTACCACCCAACATCATAATAGCTAACATAAAAAAACTGCTGACCTGAAAGATTAAATACTGTCGTGTTCCTTTTTAAAATAGCATAATGGAACAGTGGTCTTGAGTTAATACTGAGATTAGAGGGATTTATTTAATTGTTGCTCATGCTTCATACTCAAATTTACAATATTCCATTTACTGGCTTCTGCTAGATTGCCATATTATAAAAAGAAATAGAAGTTAAAGAAAAATCTAGTTTAGTGGAGTCCAAAAGTTGATCATCTGTCCTCTGTCCCTGCTTGTTCTTGGACATCCTATGTTGTATTGCTTTTACCTGGTAAAGAGGAAAGGATGTATCTTTATATAAATGTATTGCTGATATATCTTTATATAAATCTTTTGCTGAAACTCACTTAATAGTTCAGACCAACATACACACTTAAGACTTTGACCCATGGCTCCCAGGACTAAAAATGAGAGTATTTGTGCTTGGAGAACAAAAAACAGACTCTGTAGTGAGTTGATGGAAAATACATCTTCTCTGTGGGTCAGGAATAGGTTGGGCACCTGGCAAACATGAAGAAACAGCTAGATAAGCACATAAACAAAGTAAGGACAGTAAACAAAAAACTCTTACAACATTTTGCTTGAATCTCTGTCCTTTTTGAATTATGGCATAGAGCTTCTTGCTTTGGTAGTGGGTTTTCTTAATTGTTGCTACCTTTTTTTCTCCTCCAAGTTGGTGCAAACAGTGCTCTAGTGAAATGCTTGCATCTTTTGACATTAACATTTTGTTAGAAGTATTAGTAAAATAGCAAACACAAATCTGGACTATTCTGTAGATTTTGGACTGCCTTTAAAATGCTGACATTTTGGAAAAAGGCTGTGAGCCTTTTGAGAGTGGGGACAGAGACCCCAAACCAACGCCATTGTTTAGTTTCATTTGAATAGAATACCAGTAAATAGCTTGAAAATGCAATTACAGTGCTTGTGTTCTTGCTCATCTCTATGATTCGAGGAAGAACTCTTGACATTCTGAATACACCCCACCTACATAACATTGTGTGCCAAAGCACTTGTTTACCAAAGCATGTTTGTTCACCCCAGCTTGCATTTGTAATTCTAGTAGAACGTGCTGTAGCTGGGATTCAGGAGGCTGAATTAAGAAGCATCCATACAGAATTACTACTTAGAGGGCTTTTTTTTCTTTTATACTTACCTTCGCTTTGGTATACCTAACCTGCACAAACTGTTCAGATCTCCTGCAAACTCAGATATTTAACCTGTTTTACAGAACTGTATTTATAAACTGAATTCAAAAGAGAGTTAAGAGCAAAATGCATGTCTTGCAGTACTATCAGTTGGAAGGTTTTTTAGCAACTTACACTTTATAAGCTGTATTGGGTAACTTCAGCTTCACAGTGTTTAACAGTGCAGTAATTTATTACTGTGTTGTATGCCTGTCTGATGAAATTAGTCCCAGAACGTGTTAGCATATACTGGTAAGCTGTGTATTTGACATCAAGCACATATAGAATCACAGAATGGTTTGGGTTGGAAGGGACCTTAAAGATCATCTAGTTCCAACCCCCTGCCATGGGCAGGGACACCTCCCACCAGACCAGGTTCCTCCAAGCCCCATCCAACCTGGCCTTGAACACTGCCAGGGAGGGGGCAGCCACAGCTTCTCTGGGCAACCCATGCCAGTGTCTCACCACCCTCACAGGAAAGAATTTCCTCCTAATATCCAATCTGAATCTACCTTCTTTCAGCTTAAAGCTGTTCCCCCTGGTTCTGTCACTCCGTGCCCTTGTAATAAGTCCCTCTCCAGCTTTCCTGTAGCCCCTTCAGGCACTGGAAGGCTGCTCTGAGGTCTCCCCAGAGCCTTCCCTTCTCCAGGCTGAACAACCCCAACTCTCTCAGCCTGTCTTCACAGGAGAGGTGCTCCAGCCCCCTGATCATCTGTGTGGCCCTCCCCTGGACTCTAAGGTAAACTAGGCTATAAGGAGTTTAGCATTCATACTATTATTCTGCTTCTGGTAGCTGAACTAGTTTGTGGAGATTTTGCTGGGGTACCTGCTCCAGACTGCACACATGCAGTGAGTGAGTGTAGGTGCAAGGCAAAAAAAGATCTGAGCCCAGTGGGCAGCGAATACTGGCGTATGTCCATGTGCCCTCGGTTAGTGCTGCTTTTTCTACCGGCATGGCTATAGTTGGATGACAGCTCATGGTGGAACCCTGCCAGCAATTGCACCGATAAGTGAACAGGGTGTAAATAGCAGGGGTTGGGTCAGGAGTGAGCTTTGTCAGACAGTTCATGGGTACTTCACCATTCACTTCAAATGCATGATAAGGAATTTTTATAAACTCGTCTTACGTTGTTTGCTTTATAACAAAATATATTGTTCAACTTGCCCTAACTGAAAAAAAGTACCCCAAAATGACTGATATAGCACTATTAATACCTTTTAATGTATGTGGGTGGGAAATAAAGTACTTGAGGAGGATGATGTGGGGAAAGATGCATATAAAGAGGCATATATTTAAAATGCAGATACATCACTGCCTGATATTGCTTTTTCATCTTGAAATTCCATTATGCATTTATGCAATTTCTACCAAAAATTGCTTGCCTGTATCAAATTACCCAGAGGGTTGTTAGTTACAACATAGTATTGTGCAAAAGGTATGATTTTTCCTAAATACATTTAGGAAAGTATACAGAGGCTTTAAGTAATCACAAAATGTGAACGAGCAGAACTCTTGCATTAAGGGAAAAAGGGGTAACCCATGGCCATACTTGGCTTCATGTTTTCAATTTGTTTTCCATCTTTTAAAAGCTTAACACTTGTGGCAGTAAATTGATTTTTCATGTGTGTGTGGTTTCTGATATTCATGTATGTGGACAAAATGTGAAACTGGTTTATGGTATGGATTATGGGTTAGTATCAAGATCACGAAGGACATCTGCGCTATGTCTGAGGTACTTACAGCTTTTCTGCTGGAACGAATCCCTCAGGTTTGCCCCCCTCAGCCCATTATGCTCCAGTTGCCTTCTCCCTCCCTAATACTTCCCTACAATGCAGTGGTGGCCAGGTCCATAAAGTCCCTCTTTTCTACAGGGTATTTGCCCGTAGTTGTTGCTTGGAACAGATTCCTTCTTGTTGTAAGAGACCATATGTGACATAACCAAACACGAAGTATACAAAGTACAGACAGAAAGCCTTGGCTTGTAAGAAGGCAGCTCAGAACATAGTGACACCTGCGTCTCAGGGAATTAAAATTCTTTGGAGTAAAATCTGAGATATGAAAGTGGCCTTTGTGAGAAAGGGAGGCATCCCTTGGCAAAGGCTCTGGTACTGTGCGAGGAGTCAGGGCTATGCTTGGACTGAGATGGGAGCTATAAAACCTGACATATGTCTGAATTTCTCCAGAAATGTCTCCTCTTTCCCTTGGACAGAACCTAACTGTATTTGTTTTGGAGCTCTGGATACCCAGCAGACAAATAAGAGTGGCCGTTCAGCCCAGACTGTAGATATTAAGTTCCGTAGAAGTCTGTTGAATGTTCAGTCACTGCTTTCAGGAAGGACCAGATAGATAGGCTGTAAAGTTGACCATTGTAAATGTCAGCACACTTAAGACAGAGGTGCACTGGACTCCTTCTTAGTGGGATTTTTCCATGTGACTGAGAGTATTTACTGATAACCGCAGTTAATCTTGCCCAGAGAAACTCTCAGCTGTTGGCTTCATCATCCCAGCATGTAAATGCATTGCTGAAGAGACTGAGAGCTTCATATATTTTTAATAAGAAACACAATTATTCTGAAGAGCACTGACAGGGAATCTGAATTTCCAAGGTATGCAACAACATACTTCCCCTAGGTATGCAACAGCACGCATGATCCCGTAGGTAAGGATAAACTCACCTTTTTCATCTTTCAGCTCTACCTATTTTTCCTTAATTCCTTATGACACTGCTGCTTCCAGAACAATGCTTGCTTGTGCACTAGTGTTCATCTTTAGTATATGCTTCAACTGATCTAAACCAGTTTTCTTAGCTTCTGTGAAGAATTTTTTTGATGTGGTGCTGCTGTCATTCTTCTGGTCCATGTTATGAATACTCTGTGATGTTTGTGAAATGATGCAATTTATTACAGTTTTTTCTATATTTTTCCATTATTTTGGTTTGTGGTGGTTGCTGTGCTAAGTGTGAGTCCATGTAGTGTTGTTGTAGATCCTGGTTTTTGATCTCCACCAGCCTCTGTGCTGCAGTACGCTCTTCTTGTAAGATATGGATCATCTTTGTGTCTGGAGTGCTGGAAAACTGTCAGTTCACTGTGGATGTCATTCAGGGTTGGGAAGCTTCCTTGCCAAGTTCTTGTGCTTTGTCAAGAGATAATATTGAATCTTTCAGTCATACCTGTTTAGGTGGATTGTGGTCGTTTTGGGTGGGTTGGTTTGTTTGGGAGAAGGGGTTGAAGTACAGGATGTTTCAAAAAGATGGACCTGCAACTGAAATTTGGTCCATCTTTTTGAAGCACCCTGTGTATGTTCACTATGAATCCATCTCTTTAAGTGTTCATTTCAGTCCTTCAAATTGAAAGTCTGTCTCTGTAATCTGAAGAATCTAGTTGATCTAGAGTACAAAAATAAAGTAGGGAAAAAACCATTTCTCGTGCACAGCTCATGTGAAGCTGAACCATTATTCAGACTTCACTAATAAGCACAGGCACGCAGCTATGAAAATGAATTAAATGAAAGCTATTAATATGCATACATGCATTAAGCGTTACAAAACCAGCTTTAGTAAAGAACAGTTACCTGGTGACACTGTTGTTTGCACGTGCACTTTGAGGTTTTCTTCCACAGTTTTAACTCCCAAGGCTTCCCGCTACGTCCCTTTCCTACTGAGGGTTTTCTCTTTGATTTTGTCCTCGGTAGCCCGTGTTTCCTGGCAAGCCCATGTGCCCAGGGAGTCTATGAGAAGACTGCTTTCTCCAGAACCTGACTCTCAGAGCACTGGAACAGGCTGCCCAGAGAGGTTGTGGAGTCTCCTTCACTGGAGACATTCAAAACCCGCCTGGATGCGTTCCTGTGTGATGTACTCTAGGTGAGCCTGCTCTGGCAGGGGGGGTGGACTAGATGATCCTTCGAGGTCCCTTCCAACCCCTTAGATTCTGTGATTCTGTGATTCTGTGATTGGGCATCATGCTTTGCAGTGCTGAATGCCTGCTCCCAACTGGCCCATTCCCAGGCCTCTTCCAGCCAAGTCCTGTTCCTAAGTAGGCAGTGGAGGATGAACATGGATTAATTAGGTGTACCCAAACAAGAGGCTGAGACATAGTGTGAGAATAAGTGATAGAGGAGGTGCATATCTGTAGGCAGGTGTATTCATACATTTTCTGGGGTCTTTGTGGCTGCCAGAATCCCGGGTCTTAGGCAATATTTGCCCTGAGTTTCTGTGTCTGTGTCATTGTGAGGCCCATTCATTGCAGCCTGAGGCTTTCCAAGGGGTGATGTCCTCAGACTGCTCAGTGGTGTGTATGTGGATACAAATTCCTTGGAGTTGGGTTCCTTGGTTAAAACAATTGGCACATGCAAAGTCAGCTACCATGGCCAGTGGTTGTTTCCTGAATGAAGTTTAAGTTTAGGGCTTTATAGGCTAAAGGCTAACAATAATTATTTATAAGATCGTCTCTATTGCGGTGTCATGTTAATGTCCTTTGGAGGGTTTTAAACAGACACGCAGTTGGTTTAACTGGAGTTGCTGGTTTGTGAGATACTGTCACAGCAGAGTTTTTGGTTCCAAACACCATCTCATCTGAATGTGCAAACCCGATGACCCTGTGAATGGTTTGTTCTGAGGCAAGGAGGTTGTGTTGTCCCCGAGCGTGAGTAGGGTAGAAAGCTTGGTGTTAAAAGTGGTAGGCCAAGATACTCTTTTGAAGATGCAGGAACTGAAACAGAAAGCTGTGGTGTTGGTGTTTGAAGCCGATGGTGAGGTAATGATTTCGAGGTGTTACTCAACTGACCCACTGTGTTTTGGCAGTAACTAAAAATATTGCCATAGTCAGGTGGTTTGTGCTGTGCTTGCTGTGTTGAATATATACTGAAGTACCACAGAATATACATACGGAACAGTGTTCGACAGCAGGGCTCCTGGCTGTGTTTAAACAAGTCGTCTGCATTCCTGCGTCTTTGTCTTACAACATTTTTTATACTGTATTTTTGTCTGTGTAGTTCTCCTGATGCTGTAAAATTAGACTTTTGATCTGTGGTCAGGGACAAGGTTTTCCTACTAATTTAAGGACATTTTCAGTAAAAACAGAACCTAATAGTTCAGATTATTGCTACCTGCTCATGCTGGCCTTGGAGAAACGTGTCAAAGGTACCCTGCATTTCTGTGACCTCTTGCATCTGCAGTGGGTTAAGATGGGTCCTTCATTTCTTTTCCCTTTTTAATTCTTTTCCACCCCCACCACCCAGTCACTGGTATTCTTCAGCAAAGACTTGAAATAGTTGGGATGACAGCGCAGTATGTGGATTTGTAACATTCTTTAGAAGCAAAGCACTGCAAAGCAGTGGAAGCAAGACTCTTTGTGTGTATTAAACATAAATGGGGAATGCAAGGGAGTTCCCAGGGACAAATATGCCAGAGCAAATGCTGACCTTTAACTTTGCTTAAAAGGCAAGCTGAGTTCTGTGTGTTTCTCTGTGTGATACGCAGTTAACCACCAGGTATCCACATTGATGTTAGAATATCAGCCTTTAAAAGTGCACCAAGCAAATCTATAAATTAGGGTTTATTTAAATTTTAGGATCTTAACAGTGTTTTGCATGTTATGATGCACTAAACAGATGAACATAATGTGGAATTCATTCAGGCAAATTACAATTTAAGGATACGTACCATGTTGGCTGCTCTCTAATTACTGAAGACTGAGCACAGCTTCAGAACAGTGAGAGGAACTGCATAAAATTAACCGGTTCACAGCCCAGTCTCCAGGGATTTTTTAACTGTGAGGAAGACAAATAGCCACTTTTTAGTCAAAGGTCTAGGGCATAGACTGTGTGGCCAGCCAGCCAGAGTTAAATTATCTCTAGGCCAGGGTCGTCATCTCTGTTTCCCTGGGTTGAGGCCCCTCTACTTACTGTAAGTCAGTCCAGTGGCTCCATTCAACTGATCTGCTGACAAGTGAATAATTAACTGAAAACTATCAAACAAACAAAGATGAACACTGCTAAACAACCGAAAGTAAAATAACTCTTGAATGACCTGGTTAAATTGCTTGCCAGTAAGTTATTCTAGCTGACTGAAATTCAAAAGCATTCTGCTCTGGGGTTCACAAAGAGAAGGGCTAACAAATTTTCTTTAAAACCTCTCTATGAATGTAAGGCAAATACCTTGCCCGATCTAAACAGGCAAAAGGTGCTGTTACTGCCATCCAGACTCTCTGGATCTAATGGTGCCTGCCCAAAAATACAAAACTCCAAAATCAGGAAAGGGCAGGTTAGGGTGGGAAGGTTCCTGTGCAGACTCTACTGAAATGGAAGCCTGTGATCCAGCTGACTTACAGCTTCTGTGTAAACAGTTACAGCACGCAAATCCAAACACTGACGTATTTTAAATGATGCCAGGCTGCTTCTCTGGTTTGTTTTTGGAGAGTGCTGGGATGCCTGTCAGTGTCTGACGCATGAGTGTAGTATTATGCAGGAATACTTTTCTGCAGCAGGAGTGTTCAGAAACAGAATCTCCTGAATCTGCCAGATACTTGCCAATACCTGTGACTGTTGAAATGAGCATTGTCATGTCTCATCAGGCCCAAACACAGGTCTTGTGAAGACACGCTTGTAGAACTTGGGGCTTCTCCATAATCAATAGAGCAGTTTCCTGATGAAAACCTGGGGGGCTTGGGGGGCTCCTGGGTGTTGTGTCAGCAGTGAAGACATTGGAAAGGACTGCAGTGTTTTCACACTCGCTCATTCTTTACACAGCAGTTGAAATCCCAAGAATCGTTTCAGCTGTTTGTATGGAGGAAGCTGAGATGGCATAGGCTTTCACCTCATCCCGAGTTGCTGTTTGCACTGGATATCCTTTGCCTCTTAAGCCTTGTCTGAATGATGAACATACACGTTCAGAGACCATAGCAGATCCTCAGTAAACACGAGGCCTTCACTTAATGGGCACGGCGTTCTGTTAAACCGAATCCACACAAACTCCTGGCTGCCTGGCACTTGAGATCTAGTTAACAAAATAAAGTGAAAATTATGCTGCCACCGAAAGAGCTTTTTTTCTGGAATTTGTATTTTTGTAACAGTTTTATGGCCTTGGTCTGCTCAGGAAAAACTTACCAAGTTACACTGTTTAGCTTTAACTGGGTTATTGAAACCTACCCTCTGGATTTCAGAGGAACAGTTCCCCCGCTTCTGCCCAATTATTTGTTGAATTATTATTTCCACCAGAGCAGCAGCTTCGCCGCTGCCCGTGTTCAGGCGTTTCTCTGGGGGGCGGAGGAGGGGGCAGCCCTCGCGTCCCGGGCCCGGCTCCGGCCCGCA
>VZRW01008859.1:0-30288 GCA_013398125.1 Aegotheles bennettii | reverse complement strand
GGGGGCTGCGGGCTGCGGGCTGCGGAGGAGCGCGGCGAAGCGGGGCACATCCCGGCGGGGTCCGCTCCTGGGAGCGCGGAGGTCGAGGCAGCCCCGTGTGGTGGCACTGAGGTACCCGGGGGTTCAGTGCCGCGGAGGCGGCTGTGAAGGACTCAGGCTGGAGCTCCTCTGACAGCTCGGCTTTCTTTAACGTTTATGGGAATTTTCCTCCTCTAGCAGCCTTTAAACGTGCAGCTGCTTCGCTCCTGGACACGCAGTAATTTTGCCGTGTGGAATGTTCATTCCTTACTCCCCTTTAAACTTAGGATAGTTCCCGTGCCGGTGCTGCATCTCCTTCCAGCACAGCAATGAACGCCCGTACGGTCCTGCCAGGTCCCTGGCACTGAAGGTTCCTGGGAATATCGCCTGCTGCAGTGTTCTGGTAGCTCCCTTTCCTTCCTAACTCCCTTCAAACATTTATTGAATGCGTTTATAGACTCACGAAGAATTAATCTGTATCTTTAAAAGCAGCTGTTACTCCATTTTGGGTCCTTTTAAGGTTTGTATTCTTTCAGTCTGTCTAAATTTAGTTCTGATTTTATTACTTTTATTTTTTCCCTGGTCTCCACCTGCACATCAGTCTCTTCAGTGAGTGTAATATGAACTCATGATAAGAAAGGAAGGCGTGTGTGGAGGAGCGTTTTCCTGAAGGCTTTAAGATACTTTAGACTTCAGGAAAAAATGTTACTGGCTTTTGGAAAGCATTTTGGAAAGTTCACTGTTGATGTTGTCAAGGTAGTCTCCATGAGTGGTATTTCTAATAACTTAAAGCTAGAAAAGTGACCTGTTTCTTAAAAGATATTTTGAGATTCTCGTTTGGCTCAGGAATGCTTAACTTGCAGATGTCAGTGAGAAGTACTGTTTTTTTTAACAACCTTGACCATTTTAAAGCTGAAGAAGTGCTCAGTAGTGTTTACGTGACGATGATGAATTGTGTTAAAATTGCTTTTCAACCCTAACTCCCACCTTTGATTGTAAATTACAGCCTCACCACATCTGATGTTACTGCACCGGATTGTTACACACACATACACAGCTGTTCTCTCAGTCCCTACAGAACTGGAAAACCTTCTCATTCTCTGTGCGGCACTGAAATATGTGAAAGGTCAACGTATGCTCATACCTGCAGCAGTTTGTACACTGTCCCTGAGGAATGGATGTAAAATACTAGCTGTAGTTACACTGATGTAACGTGAGGAATCAAGTGGTGGTGAACTGGGCATGTGATTCGGGTATTGCTAAAGGCTCCTTCTCTTACTTGCCTTTTATATTCAGATATTTAAGTTGTTGCCTTTCGTTATCCAACAGCTTTATGATTCTAGGCAGCCATGAGTTCTGTAGAGCACAGACTCAAAGGTGTGTTTTCTGGATTGTGAGCTATAACTCAGAGTTACATATTGCATTATTTTAAAATCCAGATACATTCTGTTATATGGATGTTACCATTTGCCAATTACAGTACAGGTAATCCAGTAACTTTCTCCATATTCGATGCAGTAGCTATAACATCAGTCTTAAATAGATGAGAGTTCTCCTGTGTTTATGTAGTGAAATGGGGAGAGCAGCTGGTGACTTTTGAAGACCATGTGAAAAATGGACAGTATATCTGGAATTAAATTTGGGGTTCTCTTGCTTAATCTTCATCAAGAGGCGCAAAAATGAGGCTGAGATTGTTCTCTTTGTGTTGACTGAAGTCTGACTGCCCTCTTATGTGATACTGACTGTGCTGCCAGTGACTGGTATCAACTCTTGAAAGTAGCTCACAGTGCTGTTGCTGCAGCCTCTGATCTGTGCTGTCCTTAGGCACCTACGTTTAACTTCAATTGGACCCGGTGTGTGAGAAGGCTGAGGAAGCACACTGGGAAATGTGCAGGTAGCAAGTGTAATGCAAACTTGATTTTTTTATGTGCTCTACTGTTGTGTAAGTCATGCCAGCTGAGGCACAGTGACCTTTCTAGGTACTGTGGGTACAGGCTGAAGATGAAATTGTTATGGACCTGTGTTCAGGATTAAAAGACAGCTGCCTTTTATTGGTGGTATTTGTTCTTTAGACCCATTTCATTACTCAGGGTTTGCTTACCACAGCAAAAAGCCTGTATTCTGTCACGTAATAAACAGGAATGCAAACAGATTCAGTCCGAGCCATGAATCTTGTTATATGGCAGTTAGATAAGTTTACTGGATCATATTTTGGAAGGTGGAGCAGCAGGGATGTTCTCAGACTGGTGGGAAGTAAATGTTTGCCTGACTTGTTCTAAGTAAATTTGATGGAGACAAGAAAAGAAGAGTTACTTATTTCTTTCTTTGGTTGAGTTTTTTCACTTTACCTGATCTCCTTTTCTTAGAAAGAACCCGATGAATTGGACTTTGCTCACGTTCCTGCAGAGTATTGGTTTGCCTTCCACAGTGGTGCTACTAGAGATTTTGAAAAGGCAAGGTAGTGAATGGGTGTGTAAACAGGGAACAGGCTTTTTCCTTTACACCAGTGGCTGAATTCTCAATTTTCCTCTCAAATTGTAGTTGGAAGGGAGTGTGGAGATGGGTCATGAACTGGCCAGAGTATTTTGATCAGTGCTGTCCTTTTCAGCTGGAATATTTCTAGAGGTCTACACTGGTGTTTAGTGTTCTCGTATTTAAAACCGTATGTATGTGGGATTTAAGAGGATGGCCTATGTGAAACCTGTTTTCTTCAGAACCTGGTTATTCAACAGCTTCTGGCCATCCACCTCTCTTTACAGACTAGCGGTCTGTGTTTTGCTTTTGGCTCTTTCTGAAGCATGTGTCTTCTCCTGCAGCCCCTGGCTGTCCTCATCCTGTATTTCTGCTGCATTGGGTTCTGAATGTCCTCTCCCGTTCGCTGTGTGTCAGCTGCCTGTCTGGTAACCAGAGCGTGGGACCCTCCCTTTCCTCATACAGCAGTTGAGAAAAAGTTTGCTTTCTGTGCTTTCTCAAAGATTGTGTAATGTCCAGTGATACATTGAATCATTGTTAGGATATTTGTGGAGAAGACTGACTGAGGAAGTGGTGAAGTGTGCCAAAGATGAGACTTTCTCTAAAGTAGGAGGAAATAGAGAATGTTTATAGTGAATAATAGGACTGTCTCCTGTATCTAGTGCTCTGTTTCTCTATATACAGGTTCCTTCTGTAATTGGAATCACACTCAGATGGGATATTCAGCAGCTGGTTTTACTGGTGACTCAATCCTAGAGTAAGTCTTTCTAGGCAGATGATTAGTGTATAGGGAAATGCATTTTCTGTTCCAGTGGGTGAGTATAGATCATGGTGATTCTCCCAGGCCTGCCTGCAGGGAGACTGTCTTCTGGGTTTTTTGACTGTTCTTGTCTCTGCTTCCCTTGTATTACTCTTAAGACTTGGAGTGAGTATGATAGCTGATTTTTAATGGCCTTAGAGGTATTTAAGGCAATTTAGCTATGGGTAGAGAGGCAGCAGGTGAGTACACAGCTTACTAATCTTGTTTTGAACCTTCCTGGCAGAGATTGACTCATAAGCACCCAGAACAAGGGTCTTTGGTTATACAATGGTACCATCTTCAGGCTGTTACCATTTTAAAAAAAGAAAGTGTTTCAGTACAGAATAAAACAATCTGATTAAACTTAAGAAACCTTTCCTGATACAGTTTGAGCCTAATTTATGTAGAGTAAAAGGAGGTTGCCATGTACCACCAAACAACATGATGTTTGCCTGTTCCATGTAGCTATTATGAGGTTGCGCAAAATACTTTTTGTAAGGCATTCAGAAAATTCTGTATTTGTTCTCATAGTGTTGGGGTTCTGTTATTGCCATGCTCGTACTTCACCAGAGGCAAGGGTCAGACTGAAATTTGACATTGTTGTGGCTTCCTGCAGGAAACGGTGAAAATACCGCTTTGCTTTTTGACAACCAGCTTGGAGAAAACAGACGGTGTAGATAGTAGATAGGCTTGGAACTTTGCCAGGAGGATGCATGACTTCTGTTCTCCTCTGATGCGTTTATCTGTGCTTTCCCCTATTCCAGCCCTAGATACTGTAGCAAATTAAAAGTTTTTGCTGTTTCTGGACAGCACTTGTCTCGGTGTTAACCTGTCTTGAATTATCTACGTGCTCTTTCACTAGTACTGAAGTATGATTTAAGAGATATTTATTTTGCTACCTGGTTTTCTAAAGTTCCTTCGCCTCTGTGCCTGCTATCGAGGCTGAGGCCAGGGGATACTTGTTTTTAGTTAAAGGAAAAGCTATAACCAGAGGCACAGACTTCTCAACTGACAGTGTCTGTTAAATTCACTTTTATCTAGCAATGCTCGAGACACTGCAGTTCACACTTTAGAAACCGTGGATGAAAATCTGTCTCTACTGTTTGCTCTCTGTCACTACTTCATGTAGTTACCACAGTATTAGTGGTTTTACCTGCTACTAAAACTACAGCTGTGTTCTTAAACTACAACATGGCAAAGATTAAGGCAAATCTATCCCTATTTCTACAGTCAGACCTACAGTTCAGATGTAAGAAGCTCTCAAGAGCTGATAGACTCATGGCAAACCGAAATTGAAAGAACTGTGATCCTCTGGAGCTTAGTGGCAAACTGATAATGCATTTCTAAGTTTGTCAGTTCCGTTTAGTGTTGGTGATCCAGGCACAGCTCAAAGGAGATGCCTCAGGGAAAGAAAATAATCACAGCCAGTGATCTTCCAGGCAGGTTAAAGAAAGAAATACGAACATTGCAGTTTCAGCTTCTTAGATGATTTATTCTTTTTCTCCCCAGTAGGAGATTAATTCTTCCTGAATTAATCTGGGTGACACTTCCTGCTTTTGTTTTCCATAGATCTTTCAACTTCAGATCTGGAATAAAGCTCGGTCTTCCAGGTCATATTCTTTGGACTACAGCTTTTAATCCATACTGTTCCTGTACTGGTATTTATGACACCAAGAATAAAAAATGAAAGGGATGAGAGAAGCACAGCCTGTATTGTGAGAATGAACATGTTAGGAGCCTTTGTAATGAATGTCAGTTTACAAGAGGAGAAAGACAGTGAGTGATATTAGTCAGGGAACAGCTAATCCATTTTAAAGCTTTACTTGTTTTTCTGTGATGAGCAGGAAGACAGATAAACACAGGGACTTGTGCTCAGTTCTTGGAGCTAGACCTGAAGTGGCTAAAGATTGACATAAGTGCTTAGTAAAGTCTAGGCTTAGTGTGATGCCTGACTATTTTAGTGGACTTCTTAGGATGGGGAGAAGCACGAATTGACTTTTAGATCTTAATTTTAGTGTGTGGCAATGGGTGAGGAACCTCTGCAAGTATAAAACTGTGGAAAATGGGAACTGTGCCTTGTTGTAATAAAGCTTTTAACAGTGGCTTGACAAAGGAAAAGAGGAACCAATTTGAAACTCAGTCTGTGTAACTGGCTGTGTTATAGTCAAAGGCAGAGGGGAAGCTTGACCCTCTTTAACCCTATAATTACCTAATCAGTGAGGTGGGGAACAATCAAATTAAGCTGAATGCAGATGTAACTAAATAATTCTCTGTGTTGCAGTATGGATGATCTGTCACTTATCTGTGATTACAGTGTTTTCAGACACTCTTTTTTGTTTAAAGTCACCAGATCTTTGAAAATGACTGAATTTTAAATGGCTATGGGAGGAATAATAACACAAAGTTTGAAGCATAGAGATGGTCTGGCTTTTGAGAACAAGAAAAATAGTCAACTGACTGGCTGAGACTAGTTGGGGTATCAAGAACAAATCTTTTCACTGGATCCCAGGGGCTTTGGCCTTTGTGCCAACATAAATATGGGTGTCTCTCTAATAGCAGAATTGCATTGGATTCGTTTGTGCTTTTTGGAAATTTATGATATGAAATATACAGTTTGCTTTTATACTTCCCTGTTTTAAAAAATTAGGGAGTTAAATGTTGAATTGGGCGCTCCTTTTTCCTCTTGATGTTTTGAAGAGAACTCGGGTCTCTTTCTCAAAAAAATTTATCATGTTTGTAAGTTGGTCAGACACAGTGCTCTAAAAGCTGGGCTGCATTCACTAGAACACTTTATATGGCTGTGCAGGCCTGAGCAGAGGGTTGTAGCTGCGTAGCGTTGCTTTTGGCTGTTCTTAGGCAGTGCTGAAGTTCCTGTAGTTTGCGGTGTGGTCGAGTAGACAGTTTGCTTGTCCTCAAGGCAGATACGGAGAATACTGTCTGTCCTCAGTGAGTGAAGAGTCATCTAGTTAATACCATGCTCTCTGCCTTTTGATGGCTTTGTCCTCTCTCTTGTCTTGTGTCCTTCTCAAGTTCTGCAAGGAAGCTAACTGTGCTGCTGAAGGGAATGGATGACCTTACTGTTCCACTAAACACAAAGTATGCCAAGTATGGGGTGAAAGGGGGCAGAGAAGGCAAATATGCAGACACGTGATGCTACCTGTGTCCCTCTCTAAAATTCATGTGAAAAACTATTTTTTCTCATGTCATCTTTCATCTCTGATGTGATATTTAAATACACTTAGCATGTTCTGACAAATCTGAAATGCCCTCTGGTGCAGACTCATGCTGCTGAAAACCTTTGTTTTTGAAATAAACTGTTCTGAATGTACATGCTAGTGGCTTTTCTCAGATGTCTGATACCAGGTTGTCATCTTTAATTATTTCTCCGTGCTCTATCTTTGTTCCTTCAAAGTGCTGTCTGTAGCAGGCCCAAATCTGTTTCCAGCGTAACTACACAACTCAGTGGTTTTTTGGGTGCACTTGTGTGCTCGGAGAACGTGAGTGATTTCAGTGAAACAACAAAGGACCACAAGCATGACACAGTTGGCAAAATCATAATGATTATGGCTGTATATGTGCGTAGTGAAGTGCATTTCCTGCCAGGAAAAGTTCTTGTCACACAGGTTTTAGCGCTGCAAGTTGAGTGTTCCTGTACTTAATTTTCCTTTTGTATTCACTTTAAGATTACATGATGGAATTCACGTTTTCTCAAGAAAAGCTGCGTATCTTGGATCAATACAGCTGAAGATACCTTCTGATTGCGACACCCAAAGCAGGGTCCTGTAACAAATTTGTCAGAAGAACACATACAATGAATCGCAAAGAAAGCTGCCCGAGTGTTAGCATCCCCAGCTCTGATGAACACAGAGAGAAGAAAAAAAGATTTACTGTAAGTATATGAGAGTGTGAGCACTGTAGGCAAATACATAGACTATCAGTGCCTAGAAGTGCTACTTCCTTTTTATTACTAGTAAGCTTGGTATTATTTTCAACAGGTTTATGGAAATCTGTTCACTTGCTCTTGTGAGTACTGGCCATAGTCCAGTGTGAGAAGTTGTGAATGTTTTACAGTGTTTAACTGTGTTGCTTTCTGCAAAAAAGAATTTGGCTTTACAATTTTCTGGTATTTTTACCCCCAAATAGCAGCATTTTCTCATGTAAAATCTACTTAGTGTCCAAATGCAGGGATTATGTTTTGGTACCAAATCAGGTTAAGATTTGCCATCTGACATGATTTTTCATGAAAACATTTATTTTGTAAAGGAGTAAAGTATAGTTTTGGTGGTTGCTTTGTCTTTTTTTGTTAATGGCTATTTTTTCATAGATATACTATTGTACTTCTCTTTTCCACAAAAATATTAAAAAATAATATAAAATATCAAATTTTTGAAAGGCCTTTTTTCTCCCTTCCTGTTTTCTGATTCCTACTGAGGTTTTTCCTATCTTGTTTCCATTTCCACTCCTTCTTGTTTTCTTCCCTTTTCCTTTTCTGACCTCCCAATTTGATTTGCTTTCTGGAAGTGCCATTCTGTGAGGAAAGCATTACATTCTGAAAAATAAAGTAGTGTGGTGTGGATTTTGGTTTTGCTTATGTGTGTGCTAGGATATAAAGACAGCATCATAACGCTTCCTTTAAAAAGCTCAAACTACTTCATTGCTCTTGTGCAACTTCCTCAAAGCTTTTTTGTTTTTTTAAGTGACTTAGTCACTCTTCAGATGTGGAATGCAAACACCCTCAGACTGAATTGCTGTCTGAAGAGTAAAACAAAACAAAGATTTACTTTGAATTATTTATCTGTCTTTCCTCTTCACCTCCCTTCCTCACAGAAGAACGATGCTGTTTGATTCTACAAGTGTATCAGAATGTAATTTGAGAAAGGAGTGTGCTGGTGAAGGGAACAAGCAAAAGAGAACTTTACTAATACTTTTTACTGCTGCATGCGTGTGAAACTCAAATGAGCAGGCAAAACCTCATAAAAGGCTAGGCTTGAGTAAAACAGGTTTGTTTTATTGTGTCAGTGCTGGCAGTCCTGCTATTAAAATGTGCCCGTGTGGTACATTTGGGTGCATACTAGTGTTGTGATTTCCAGGTCATTTTACCTAAAGATCTGTGTGTCAACCTTAGCAACTTAAGACACTTTCTCTGGGCACGTGCTTTTGAAAGCTGTAAAAGGAAGAGTAGGAAACTTCAGAAATTGGGGTTTAAGGGAATGGGGAGCAGGGAAGGAATCCAAGCCTTGTGCTGTGTGGAGGTACACTTTGGCTTGGCAGCTTCTGCTTTCTCCAGCAGTTAGCAGCCTGACAAGAACTGCTTTTCACAACCAAGCTTTTGCATATTATTGCATATATTTCAGGATTTGATAAGGGAAGCGAGTGTCATACTGAACTTCATGGCAGGAACTGTGAATTCCAGCATGTGTCTGTCAGTGCTTTCACTATGTCTCCTCTTCTGTATAGCTGTGTTGTAAGGACTGGAGCCTGTCAGTGCTGCTTTTGGAGGGGAGTGAGAGTGGGGTGTGGGGGCAAACAGTTCTTCACAAATTTATGGTAGGTATAGCTGTCTATTTCTGATAGCAGTGTTAGTGCCATTTCCACAAAAAGCAGTAAGAACCTTAAGGTGAAAGAAAAGGTTGAAGGCTAGGAAAGATTTCAGGTGACTCTTTTGTATAGTGTTCACCTTACTGTCAGGGTGTGTATCACTACTGCTTCCGAGACTGTTCTAGAATCTTACTGCTCTGAATACAAACTATGAATTCCACCTCAGACCTTACAGTGGCTCACTTAATGCTGGCATGGAAACAAGACAAGTACGTGCAACTTTGCTTTTGCTAGCTCTTCTTTTTTTGCCCTCACACTTGCCTTGACAAAGCATTTTTAAAAACAATCTCATCTCTGTACAGTCCTCGCTCTGATAAATGAGTCAAGCTTTCCAGTTTCGTCTTTGGAAATGAACTCTTCATTCCTCCTGAGCATTTCCGTAACCTTTTATTGAATATTTTATTTGTTTTTGTTTAATACTGTGTGCATTTGATGTATTTACTACCAATATTTTTTCCTTGACTAATAATTTCATGTTTCAATTTTTTGGGCGTTCTGGCAAGGAAGCTTTTTTGCTTCCATTTAATTTGTGGTAACCAGTCTCTGCGTGTATCCACTCTAGTTCACTGTCCTGCCGTTTCTGAAGATTTAGCATTCAATTTCTTCATAAAAAGAGCAAAATACTTGCTTGTTTTGGACCATATCTAGGCTATGTTAATTGCTATTCTGTCCTTGCTGCATAGTGGGCCACTTTCTTTTGCCTGTTTTGCCACATAGCTTTGTTTTGGATTTCTCGCTTCTATCCCTATTGCTGTTTGATGTTTGAAGCTTAATTTTCTCTTCTGACTTGTTATATTGTCTCCCCTCGCGCCCAAATCGTATACAGGCTTATTAAGAAGTCCCTTTGAAGGTGCTGTTTGATTAGATCTGGAAACTTTGTCTTACACCTGTGATGTATAATACTAATCCCCAGCCCTGTGAAAATATTGGAGAGGGTTTTTTATTTTATTTACATTTAATAAATAGTTTCCTTACTTTCTCAATGCTTGCTCTCTGGAAACTGGGAAATGGGCTACCTTTTTACTTATCTTTGTTTAATACAAATTAAATATTGAATCCAGAAGCATGAATCCAGTGCAGAGCCACTAAGATGATTAAGGGAGTGGAACATCTCCCTTATGAGGAAAGGCTGAGGGAGCTGGGTCTCTTTAGCTTGGAGAAAAGGAGACTGAGGGCTGACCTCATCCATGGTTACAAATATGTAAAGGGTGAGGGTCGGGACGATAGAGCAAAGCTTTTTTCAGTAATGACCAATGATAGGACAAGGGGCAATGGTTGCAAACTGGAGCATAGGAGGTTCCATGTGAATATCAGGAAAAACTTTTTCACTGTGAGAGTGACGGAGCACTGGAACAGGCTGCCCAGAGAGGTTGTGGAGTCTCCTTCACTGGAGACATTCAAAACCCGCCTGGATGTGTTCCTGTGTGATGTACTCTAGATGACCCTGCTCTGGCAGGGGGGTTGGACTAGATGATCCTTCGAGGTCCCTTCTAACCCGTAGGATTCTGTGATTCTGTGAGTTACTGAAGCAGAGTTGAAGCTTTTGAATTTCAGTGACTTCTTCCCTGAAGAAATGTATCACATCCAGGGATAGCTGGACCCTGTCCTACCTGTATCTGGGAAGATCTGGTGCTGATTGTGATCATGATGTTTTCAAGAATTCTGTTTCTTCTTCATACTTTTTCCTTTCTTAAGGCTTTGCGTTATTTATCCATATATTACAAGATGTGGATGCATCTTGCCTATATTTTAGGAGTTGTCTCTAAGACTAGTTTTTATTTAGGAGTAATTAGATTTGAAAATGTTTTTGTCTAAGTAAGGCTAGATTCCTCCCCCCTGCCTTTCTAGAAACAGGCATTGCACATCTCTCTAAATTGTTACATAGATGTAGCTGATAGTAGTAACACAGCCCAAAGACCCTTGTCGTATGGGTTCTTACAGTTCAGTGCTTCTGTAATTGTTGAACTTGCAGTTACTACTTGGTTGGGTATGCAAGAGCTTCAGTGATGGTGTGAACTGGATGACCTTGTATGGGTGGGTTTTTTATGCTCTCTCATCTAAAAAATGTTGACTGTGTTACTGTTCTACAGCTAGCTACTCCAAGAACAAAGCTGTTTTAATTTTGAGGTTGGCAAGGAGGGGAATATCATCTCAAATGCTAAGTTAGGCTTGCCTGTGTGCTTTGCAGTCACAGAATCAACTAGGTTGCAAAAGACCTTCAGGACCATCAAGTTCAGCTGTTTCCCCAGGACAGCCAAGTCTGCAACTAGACCATGTCACTAAGGGCCTCAGCTACACACTTTTTGAACGCTTCCAGCAACGGTGACTCCACCACCTCCCTGGGAAGCCTGTTCTAATGCCTGACGACCCTTTCAGTGAAGAAATTTTTCCTAGCATCCAGTCTAAACCTCCTCGGGTGCAGATTGAGGCCGTTACCTCTTGTCCTATCATTTGTCACTGGGAAGAAGAAACCAGCCACCTCTTCACTCTGTCCTCCTTTCAGGTAGTTACAGAGAGTGATAAAGTCCCCCCCTAGCCTTCTCTTCTTCAGACTAAACAACTCCAGTTCCCTCAGCAATTTCTCATGAGACATGTTCTAGACCCTTCACCAGCCTAGTTGTCCTTTTCTGGACCCGCTTCAGCAACTCAGTGTCTCTTTTGTAGCGAGGGGCCCACAACTGAACACAGTACTCAAGGTGCAGCCTCACCAGCGCTGAGTACAGGGGGACAATCACTTCCCTAGTCCTATTGGCCACACTATTTCTGATACAGTCTATGTATTTTGCCCTGCTAATTTAAGAAGTTGTCCATGGTCTGCTTCTTAAGTCTGCCAGCATTGATCTGCCACGCGATCATAGGGAGTGAAGATGTTGCATATTTGAGCATTACTTGCAAGACTTGATTGCTGTATAAGATAACTAGTTCAGGAGGACAGTATTTATGTCTTTGTAGCTGAAGCTTTTGCTGTATACAGTCTAGGGAAGCTGTAGAAAGTGTGAAGCCATGTTTTGTGTTAATGCTTGTTTAGCAGTATAAGGGAAAGTCAGTTTTCTAAGTAGAGTCTCATCAGAATCCTACTGGATGCTTCTATGCAGCCTCCTGTGTTCCCCAGGGAAGACTGAGAGCAGCTTATCTGAGCAGTTAGCGTAGCATGGTTGCAAATCTCAGGCTAAGGAACTGAGGGTGGTGGCTGCCACTTCCACTAAGAGAGTTAGAAAGAGAAGTGAGCTGCTGTTGCGGAACTGAAGGGGAACTAGGGCCTTGGTCCAGTTTTCTACATCAGGAATTAGCAGCCTTCTGCACTCATTTCCTCACTGTGCCCATCCTCTCCCTGAAGGAACAGCCAGACTCCTGAAAGCACAGGAAGGTGGAGAAGGGAGGCCAGCTAGTTGTGTAAGAGACAGGAGAAGCCTGCTGGGCACTCAGCGGTCAACCAGATTTATGAAGCCAGGGGTTGACAATCTGTCGAGTTAACTGGCGTCCTCTGCTGCCGTGGGATTTGAATGGCCAGAACTGTGCAGCGGTTCCAGCTATGCCTCCCTTGATCCCAGTGTGGTGTATTATGAAACCTGTGCTGTACTTCAGCCACAGCAGCATTTTCCCCACCCCACAAATTTCATAGTAGGTTTTTGTAGACTGCTATCTCATGGCCAGGTGTTCTTGTTTGATATGAACTAATTTATGAAACTCCTTTAAATCAACTTAAACACCAGGGAAGCAAAATCTATTTCTGTAAAACAGCAGACTTGCATAATCGTTCTTTTAATCATTTGTGTTGATGTCTGTGACAGCTGTAAGAAATAAATAGCTTAACAAGTACATTTACACAATACGTTTAACAACCTGCGCTTATATCCACCACAGGATTAAACATGGGAGGTTTTATTAAACTTTGCCTTTGGCAGTAACTTTGTCTTTGTTACTACAGGTTTACAAAGTGTTGGTCTCAGTTGGCAGAAATGAATGGTTTGTCTTCAGACGGTATGCAGAGTTTGATAAACTCTACAATACGGTAAGTAAAACGCAAACAATGAAATCATGCCAGAATAGCACAGAGTAACACTGCTTGCAGCATTATGGTTTGAGATAATTCCCTCGTTGAGGGGTTTGAGTCAGCATTCAATAACCATAGGAGCCTGTTTAAAGAAAATGACAGGGTGAGTTTTTTAAACTTTGGTTTGTTTGAATTTCAAATGCAAAATCCACTTACTTTTAACTTACTTTTATTGTTGCTTCCTAGTGTAATGAGAGAAACTTCCAATTTGCTGATTATCAAAACATCTGAAATGATGGTAAAAATCACTGCAAAACTTAAAACATCTAGATAGATTTCTCTTAAAATAAGTATTCTACTTTGAAGTACTGAAAGCAATGAACAAGTCTTTGTTTCTTAGTATAAACTTACTGGTAAGTCAGTCACGGTAATTGCTGCCTGCATTTTCATAGCCAAATTGTGTGGCAGTGGCCCAAATAAAATAGGCATCTTCAGCAATGGATTTCTTGGGTTTTGCTTGTTTTACATAGTTGGCAAATGGGGCAAATACTTGCTCAGATGTGCAGTCTGTTATGTGTCCAGTGTCCATACTTTTACCCAGTTTTCATGTTTAGAGCCCAGTTTTTACTTTAACAAAGGAAGAAATAATTCTTCTGTGATCCCTGTAAGAAAAGATTACCAGCTGCTAATCTGTGCCTCCAAATTCCCTTCCAATACACCTATGGGAAGTAGTCAGGCTTTTCTCCCTTCTGCCTCACTCTACTTGGATTTGTATGTGACAGTGGTATTCAAATGCAGGCGGTGAGCTTGGAGCTGTCTTACAAGGGCTGGGCTGAAGTCAGCCTGGATGCACCATGCTATGCTTTGCCTGCATCGTGGTAGACTCACAAGTGATGTGGCAGTATCCTTCTCTTAATACCTGCAGAGTGAATGTTGTTGATCCTGTTCCCATTGCCATGTTCTCTTGCTATTCAGATTAGCATTGCTCTGCTGAAGTTTGTTCAGCACTGGTCTTTCTAATGCATGTAGTGGTGGGGGTCCTGGGGAAGCATAACCAGGAGGACATTTAGTCCAGTTTCTGTTCAGTGTAGTTCCTATGGTATACTGCACCAAAAAGAACTTGTGTCGCTAACTGGAAGAGATACTGATGTTTCTAATGTAACAGCTACTGTATTAGAAAACTACTCTCTTAAATAGGATGAGAGTAAGATTGCTTTTCCTGGGGCACTTGGAGATGTAGCAAATGTAATTAGAGCTTGGCTCATGTCAGGGGTTTTTTTAATAGATTCAGTGCTGTTGTATATGCTCTTCTGGTCAGTTTATCAAGTGAAGAATATCAAATGCAGTGTCATAAAATGGGCTGTTAATCTATTTATAATTTTAACTTGGAGGTAGACCACCTGTGGTCTTTGAAGCTTGGAGAATTTTGTCTGGGCAAAACCCAGGAGCCTGTATGCCCAGCCTGTCTTAAACATCATGCATACATCCTTGTGTAAACAGACAAGAAAAAAACCCAAGAGAGAGATAACTGGTGGAGGAGAGAAGTAAAGAGAAGAATAAAACCAACATTGAATTTCTAGCCTACTTGTTTAGTCTGGAACAGGTGGAAAGTCATTTTACCAATATTGCAGAAGGTAGCTGCAATAGTCTGTAGCTTTCTGAAGTGGATGACCTTTGAATTTAAGAGGACATAACTCGTGCAAACAAACCGAGTACAGGTTGGTTTGGGTTTGTTTTTTTCCCCTAAGCATGTGAATAGAGAAGGGTCTAGAGAGGAGCAGAATTACTAATAATCAGATGCTCAAACTGTTTTTCAGAAAACAAACAAGATGCAATTATTTTTGGGTACTTTGATGTCTAGGCACAATCCAATTGTATATGTTTTGTTTTCAGCTAAAGAAGCAGTTTCCCACCATGAGCATGAAGATTCCAGCTAAAAGAATATTTGGAGATAATTTTGATCCTGGTAAGTTACCATCTTCTTACTCATTTTGTCAGTTTCTTTATATGAAAATTGATCTGTTCCAGCCTACAAGAAGCTATCTTAGATGAGTCCTCAAAACAGTGACTAAACAAAAGTTTAGTCATGCTTCAGTCAAGAACAGGAACAAGCGTAGGAACAATTCTACCTCGTGATCTTGAAGAAAGTGTAGCTTAGTGGCCTAGTGTGTCTCTTGCACTGAAGGCTATAGCTCTTCCCAACCCTCACATATTCAGGATTGTGAGAGAATCTGAACTGTCAGGTGTAATCTCTCTTCTATAAAATCAAAAGCTAAAATCCAGACTCTTCTAAATGTATGCCTAGTAAATTTTCAACTTCCTTTGTGTGACCTTTTCCCCCCCCCCCTCTATAAAATGAAATAACTAAAGGGTTTATCTTTGGAGGCTTTTGAACTCTCTATCTAAATGTGCTTCCTTGTACAGTTTAGATGAAAATTAACTTCATCCTATTGTTATTCCACTTACAGAAGCCTGTCTGATATAAACATGATGTGATCCAGTTAGTAGTGATAGACCCCAAGTAAGTTTTCTCTGTCCACATGAAATACTAACCATAGAATGGTTTGGATTGAAAGGGACCTTTAAAGATCATCACCTTCCACTGGACCAGGTTGCTTCAAGCCCCATCCAACCTGGCCTTGAACACTGTCAGGGAGGGGACAACCACAGCTTCTCTGGGCAACCTGTGCCAGTGTCTCACCACCCTCACAGGAAAGAATTTCTTCCCAATATCCAATCAACCCTCTTTAAACTTAAAACAGTTCCCCCTCATCCTATCACTCCATGCCCTTTTAACAAATCCTTCTCTAGCTTTCCTGTAGACCCTTTCAGGTACCGGAAGGCTGCTCTAAGGTCTCCTGGCAGCCTNCCTCTTCTTCAGGTTGAACAACACCAGCTCTCTCAGCCTGTCTTCACAGGAGAGGTGCTCCAGCCCTCTGATCATCTTTGTGGCCCTCCTCTGGACTCTCTCCTACAGCTCCATGTCCTTCTTGTACTGGGGACTCCAGACCTGGACACAGTACTCCAGGTTGGGGTCTCATGAGAGCAGAGCAGAGGGGGAGAATCACCTCCCTTGACCTGCTGGTCGCACTTATTTTGATGCAGCCCAGGATACCGTTGGCTTTCTGGGCTGCAAGTGCACGTTGCTGGCTCATGTTGAGCTTTCCATCAACCAACACCCCCAAGCCCTTCTCAGGCCTGCTCTCAATCCATTCTCCACCCAGCCTGTATTTGTGCTTGGGATTGCCCTGACCCATGTGCAGGATGTTGCACTTGGCCTTGTTGAACTTCATTTGGTTTGCACAGGCCCACCTCTTGAGCTTGTCAGGGTCCCTCTGGATGGCGTCTCTTCCCTCCAACATGCTGCCCACACCACACAGCCTTGGTGTCATTGGCAAACTTGCTGAGGGTGCACCTGATCCCACCATCCATGTCACCAACAAAAATGGTAAACAGCATTGGTCTCAGTGCTGACCCTTGAGTAGTGCCACTCATCACTGATCTCCACTTAAACATCAAGCTGTTGACCACAGCTCTGTGAGTGCAACCATCCAGCCAATTCCTTATCCACTGAGCGGTGCATCCCTCAAGTCTGTGCCTCTCCACTTTAGAGACAAGGATGTTGTGCAGGACAGTGTCAAATGCTTTGCACAGATCCAGGTAGATGACATCAGTTGCTGTTCCCTTATCCACCAACACTTTCGCAGATGACCACCAGATACTTCAGGCATGATTTGCCTCTGGTGAAGCCATGTTGGCTGTCACCAATCACCTCCTTATTATCTGCATGCCTTAGCATAGTTTCCATGAGGATCTGCTCCGTAATCTTACTGGGCACAGAGGTGACACTGACTGGCCTGTAGTTCCCCAGGTCTTCCTTTTTTCCCTTTTTAAAAATGGGGGTTATGTTTCCCTTTTTCCAGTCAGTGGGAACTTCATTGGACTGCCACGACTTTGAAATATGATGGATAGTGGCTTAGCAAATCAACTGCCAGTTCCCTTAGGACCTGCAGATGTATCCCATCTGGTCAAATGGACTTGTGCACCATCAGGTTTCTTAGGTGTTCTCAGATCTGATGGTTCTTCATTCTCCCAGTCCCTGTCTTTGGCTTTTATGATTTGGGCGGTGTGGTCAAGCACTTGCCAGTGAAGGCTGAGGTAAAGTACATTGAGTTAATCTAGGTGGCACCACTGATGAATAAATAAAAAAGCGAATGAGAGGCCAGACCTTTGCTCTGTGTGTTTCTACCCTTAATTAGGCCATTTTTAGTTAAGGGTTTTCCTAATGGTCATTTGGAACCTCCCACCCCTCCCCTGGCTTGCAGATGTGATCAGACTGTGTCTGTAGTTTCACCTCTTCCCTCACCTGTTCCTTTGCTGAAGAACAAATGGATCTAAAGATGTTGAACTTCTTGGCATGTGTCATTTTGGGCTTTTGAGTCGTTTTAAACAAATTATTTTTTGGCAATGACAGTTAATCATCTGGATCCTGACATGAAGCTCCCCTTTTATTTTATATTAAAATAATAAAATGCAAGTATCCAGGCTCTAATGTCCTCTTCTGATGAAGATGTAAATGATTGTCAAAAGGTCTACATGTATTTTCTCTACAGGGACTTCTTGTTTTGTTTTCTTTCCTTTTCTCTGACCTTGGAGATCTCAGATCTGGCTGAAGACCCCATAATGTCATGTAGTTAGCTCTGCTGTATAGCCGAATGTACAGGTGGATTTCTTGGAGTCAGAGTTAGGAAACTGGAATTTAAATGGGGGAGAAAAAAAACCCCTAAAGCTTCATTAAAACTATATATGTAAAACAAAGTCCTTAGACTCGTTTTAAATTTCTGTGAACTACCTTGAAATCCTTGAAGTATGAGGAACTTAAGTAGTTCTCAAGATATTTCTTGCTGGGGGGCAGGGTGGAGATGGAGCCATGGTGCTCATTTAAATAATTCTTTATCTTAACACTGGTTTATTGAAGCTTTGATGTAGTGTTTCTGCTGGAATAAGTCACGTACTTTACAAATAGTGAAAAAGTATTTTACTTATGTCAATCCGTGCTTAGGTATGCAGCATTGTACTGTTGCATTGGAGTCATAAGTTCAGTAGAGTGAAACTTACATGTCCCTTTTTCCAAAGTCTACCAAAAATACTGTCATAAAATATATTGTCATCTAAACACTCTATTTTTATTGTTATTTCAAAATTAATCTCGTTTTAACTTCAAAAATGGGGTAGAGGAAAATCTTGGAAACCAGTCAGAATACAGAACTAGAAAATTATGAAATGCGTTTGAGCTGATGTGATGCAGGTGTTCTATCTTTAATATCTTTAACAACATTGATAGATCTGTAGGCTTGGCATGTTAGAGCTATTTTGCTATTTCAAGTCCCTTGTGTATCTTTCCATACTGCTAAAAAAAGTTCTGTGTTTCAAGCTTTAGATGAGGGTGGAGATTGAGGATATTATTTTTTATGTTAGAGATTGTCTAAAATGGAAAAGAAAAAAAAAGGCCGTTTAGTTATCTGCAGTGGTTACATCCAAGTGCCTGCTGGCTGGCTGAATTGTGCAGCTTTGCTGCTGCCATATGTACATTATGGAAATATGCTACTTGGTGGGACTGTGTAAAAACTTGTGCAACTGATGTCAGGTTTTGCCTATGGCTTTTTTCTGAGTGGAATCAGGCCCTGAAGGGCTCGCCCTTGCAACAAAGGCTGCATAGGTTAGCCCACTGTGGCTACACACTGTTCTTGAAGCACTTCAGTGCACTTGTAATCCACCTAGCTTTCTACCTGTTCAGGTAGTGTAGCAGAGAAACTGAAAATCATTCTCTCACCTCACTTGAATGTTTTAAGCTTGTGATTTTCATATATAGAACCCATTGTGAACTGCTGTTCAAGTCCCCCAAAAAACCTAAATTTGAAGTCTTTTTCACAAGCTGACTGATTATTCTAATAAATATCTTTTTTTTCCCCCCAGATTTCATTAAACAGAGAAGAGCAGGACTGAATGAATTCATTCAAAATTTAGTTAGACAGCCAGAGCTATGCAACCAGTAAGTAGTTTCATTTCTTTTTTATAAGGACTACTTAAAAGACATTAAATGTCAAATACAAAACTGCAAATTAAGAGCTCTTCACCAGAAAATGTATTACGCCCGTTCAATGCTCTTAAGTTTAATAAATAAACTTTAATATGGCTGTTCATTCCTTCAGGAAAAAAAAAATATCTACAGATTGATGAACAGTATAAAGATGTGCTTGTTTTCTGTAAACTGATCTACAAATAAACTTGTAGGCAATTAGCTGGTTTTAGTTAGAGTTGCAGATTCCAGTGTAAACTCTGTTGTAGGACAGGTGTTTGCTTTGCTGATAGCTTTACTGTTTGAAAACTCTACTGTCATTTGCTACTACATTGTCCTTCTGGGAATGAGTCACTGCCTGCATCCTTTTGTTAGAGCAGTTCCTGTGTCTACTCCAGAACTTGTTTTAAGCCTGTTAATGAAGTAGCTTAATCAGCTTGCTTGTGTGGTTTGGGATTACCAAGCTGTCCTGCCTGAAGTAAATAAGGTTGCACATAAACTGTTCCATCAGAAGAATCGCAGGTGTGTTAACCTCCATCAGTGGGACAGTTATGAATCACAGAATGGCAGGGATTGGGAAGGACCTCTGGAGATCATCTAGTCCAACCCCCCTGCTAAAACTGGTTCACCTAGAGCAGGTGGCACAGGATCATGTCCAGATTGGTTTTGAATGTCTCCAGAGAAGGAGACTCCACAACCTCTCTGGGCAGCCTGTCCCAGTGCTGTCACCCTCAAAGTAGAGAAGCTTTCCCTAATGTTCAGATGGAACTTGGTGTTCCAGTTTGTGCCTGTTGCCCCTTGCCCTGTCACTGGGCACCACTGAGAATAGTCTGGCCCCATCCTTCTGACACCTGCCCTTCAGATATTTATAAGCATTGATAAGATCCCCTCAGCTTTCTGTTCTTCAGGCTGAACAGACCCAGGTCTCCGTCTTTCTTCATTAACGGAGATGCTGAGAGATGGTGACGTGCTGGAGTCAGCTGCTGTTAAATCTGGAGGATAGTGCTGCTGTGTGTAAACTGACTTGGGGAGTAAACTGCATTTTTCTTTGTTTAAATCTATACCTAATTAGTTTAAACTTTTGCAGCTTTCTGTGTTACTTGAACTAGTAAAATGGTAAAGCTCTATGTTTGGCTTCAGTGTTGAGTAAATGTCTTTAATACGTATGCTTTATTTAATTAACCAAGCTGTACAGCCTGTGGAACTGACCATTTCCCACAGGAAAAAAAATAACAATTTTGCTGCAGCTTGCAGTCAGATTTTTTTTCCAACAAGTGGACTATGTAATGTCCTATTAACCTGAAATACATACTTCCTTTCTTTTTTTTGAAAACAGGAACATTTTATATTTATTTCCTTGTGTTAAGTGGAAAAAATTTCGAAACAAAGTCTTTATGGTGGAATAGTTTTCCACTACAACAAGTACCGTACGGTTTGTGGTTGTAGTTGTGTTCTCTGCAAAAAAGTAGGAAGCACTTTAGCTTTCAATAATCAGTTATTTTAATCTGTTTTGTTACATTAGGAAAGGTCACTGGTTTTATTTAGTGTAATCCCCTCCCCTGTTTTGTTGTCAGTATGACCAAGTACAAAATTTCTTATCTCAGAACATACTATGTTTGTTCTCCAGAGGGTAAAATGGTACTTTTCTGTCTTAGGCACATCACAAAATTGTGTGCTTAAAAAAAAAAAGCCAAACTGCAAATCCACTTGCCTTGTTAAATTTTTGTGAGCTTTTAAAATTGGTTTGTGCTGAAATGTATCTGTAGCTTAATCTATATTCTTTAACATGGCACTTAGCCTGTCTGATCTATTAAAACCAACATAAACTAGTATTAAGAAATAGGTCTTATGAAGTGGTTTGTTGCTGTTGAAAGTGTCTTAAAGGCTTGTTAAGTTCTACAATAAAAACAAAATAGAGACTGAAGTTTGTCTTGTGCTGTTCTCCTCTTCCCCACCCTTAAAGTAACAGTGATTTATGTGGGAGAAAAAGCAAGTTTTTAATTCATGATTCAGTGCAAAAGCATTTAGTTTCATAGTAATTTCTGTATTGTTTTAATAACTGCAAGGTAGTTTGTTTTTCTGGAGTGAGCTTTTACTCTTCACAGTGCTCCATTGCAACAAGTCAAATTAATTACATAATCTGTCACCTTTTCTGTGTGGCAATGAATGTTATTAGTGAAGAAATACAGAACTTTATGACCTTGTTTGTTTGTTTATTTTTTTAAAAAATCTGCTAGAAACTACTTAAGGAAGGTGTGGTCACTGAGTCTTCACAGATGGTCTGCATCCTTGCTAATTATATTTGATACTAGGTAGAATAATTTATGTGAAGTTAGTAATGTACAAGGGGTTATGCATTCTTGCAGAACTTCAGGGAAGTCCACCTTCCACTACATCTTTTAAGCATTGAAACCAGTATCAGATGTTGTATTTTTAAGTCCTGCCTAGGAAAACTGTTTCACTAGAAGCTTGAGGATGGTTCACAATGACATCCTCATTTCTGGAAGGGAAGGCACCTGAACATCTGAATTGAAAAGCACAAATGTCAGATTCAGTGTGTCCAAAGTGGTAATGTTTGCATTCTCTGAAACATTCACCACTGTGTTGTTCTTTTTTCTTTTCTTTTTTTTTTTTCTTCCTTCAGTGGACTTTGTTCCTGGGTCTGACATGTTTGAATATTATATCAAAGCCAAACCTTTCTGCTCAATAATAAACCAAACAAAAACCTGAAGTGTGTTAGAGTGATTAGAGAGACCCTGTAATGGTTGATAAGGATTTTCCTGCAATCACTCTCAGGTGGAATATGGGGCGAGATGGATTGTTGGCTTAGGCTGAATCAGGAATTACAGGGACTAGCTTCAGGCTGCATTTACGGAGCTAACAGCATTTGATAGAGAACTTGCTCTCTCAGATAGAATTCAGGTGTTACAAAAAAAAATGTCAGAAGGGATAGAGATCTGGTAATGTGTCCCCTTTGCTGACTGAATAGGAGCTGGGAGTTTGTTACTTGTGAGCACTGTGAGGCCCACTAAATCACTGAGTAACTATTCAAATGAGACTGCTTACCCCCTCAAACATAGGTCTTCACTGAAAAGGTAGTGCATTTAGTTGTCTATTAGAACATGTCCAAAGAAAATCTGTTTGAATCCAAACGTATAATAGAGAATGCATTAAAGATGTAACAATTATTTTTAAATAACCCAAAGTAGCTCCTTAATAAAAATAAGAACATTTGCATAACTTGAAGAACTCAAGGATGACAATATCCTACAACCTTTATGGGGAAATGAGTTATCAGTTCTTTAAGTGAGAAGTGGGGTTCTGCATTTATTCCCTAAAAGAAAACCAAAGTGACTAGATTTTTCTGATTTCTAAGTCTGAAGAATATGAAACTGAATATGAAACTCCTGGATTGTAAGATCTTCCAGTCTGTATTGGGAAAGGCAAACCTTGTACAAACTTCAAAATCTTACTGTAGATTATGGCTCTTTGAGCCTTTGCTTTCTGTAAGTGTTTTCCCTTTTTTAAAAAAAGAGGTGTGTGTAGAACAGGGAGGAGCTGGGTGCCATTATTTAAAGAAAGTGTGTTTTAAATGTTAAGGTTCTGTCACTGGCAATTAATTTTACCATTTTGCTTCAGAATTTGTGTAACTTTTTAGGCTTGGTCATATTTGTGGGTGTGTCAAAGAATTTTGGCTTATGCATAATGGGCGTCACAGAAGGAATTCTGTTTAAGCAGAGCTTGGCACTTCTTCATGAATTTCGGAGATAATCCATAAACGAAATTTATCCAATCATAAAAATCCAGAAAATAACAACCTTTGCTGCTAGTATATGTACAAAATATATCAAGTATCCCTCTTTAAACTGTATTCTTGATCCTTTTAATTTGATATGTGAGGTTATTTTAGAAATAGTTACAGTATGTTTTAAAATACATTGAGTTAATACATGTGAGCTAATATAGCATAGAAGTCCTACCAATCTATATAGCATTTAGCATAACAAGCTGCAATCTTGACTAAGAAATTAGGATGTTAAACTTCCTTTTTAAGCACTACTTCTTTGCAGAACTTTTAAAATTACAAATGCAAACAATGTAACGTTGATCAGTTCTGCTTCTGGCTGCCATGTATCGCGGAGATTGTTGAATGCCCTGCAACTGTACAGCAGCCTTTTACTGTGAACGGTATTTTTTTTCCTACTGTGAATTCAGTCAGGACAAAGTTACTATAGTAACTATTTGAGAGGTATTACAATATGCTCTACTTAATCAGCCAGTTGTCCAGAATAATTAATGCTGAAAGGTAATTAAGGTCTGATTTTGTTGTTTGTCTAGAGAAAAGCATTAACCATGACTTTTTATTCTTGATGTTATGATATCAAGGATTCTGAAAGTTAAGTTGTTGCACCATGTGACAATACTACTACAATATTCAAAACACAGTGATTTTTATCTTCCTGGGACTTGGGTTACAAGACAGACCCTGAAATAGATCAGAATTTGGAGTTTATGTAAGATGGGAAGAATTAAACTGAAATGATGGTGGGAAATTGTGTGACCAGTCTTGTTACTGTATTTTAAACCTGGAAAACTGAAGATAACTGAAAGAGATTTCAAATAGGGTTTAGGAATACAGAATGTGACCAATGGAGACTGAGAGCCTCAGATAGCACAGGACATGAGTTAGATTCAGTAATGCTAATATGAAGTACAGGAGCTGTAGGAATGTCAGAAACGGCTCATCTCTTCTGATCCTCACTTTACAGAAGTGTGGAGGGTGAAATGGATTGAAAATAGCAAACCAAGTAAGTATATCTGCAAGTATATGTATAGAACTACCCTGTTTTATATACAGTAGGGATAAGATAAAAGAGCAGCTCCATAGTACGTTAGTGCTCTTGCACTGAGCAGCTCATGCGAAGTTTCCTATCAGTGGCTGCCCTGAAACCTTCTCAATAAACTTTATCTCTGAAATTTAGGTAAGACTTCTTCCTTGATAAGCAGGTTGCCTTTTAGTGAACTGAAGGAACCTCAAGGATTCAGATCATCTCTTCAAGTGGTATATAGGCTATACGTGATACCTATTTGTTTAGGAATTACTTTTGCCTCACTTGTACTACATTATTCTTTATTCCCTCACTGTGCTGTGCTTAAGAAAGATGTTACGTTCTTTTGAACTTACTGTTGGGTAAGCCTTGCTTTCTGGGAGCAGGTTCTCAAAATTCTCTGACTTTTCCTCCTTTCTCCCAGTCTTCCTCCCACAGCCCTCACGGAGACAGAAGCTAGAAACCAATGCTGAAGTTAAAATGCATCTCCTTAGGTATTGTAGGAAGCTTGTAGTCTTTCGTGCTGGTTCCTGAAGGATACCGTTTGTGTCCTGCAGCTGACTGGAGGGATTTCTATGCTGTCTTGTCAGTGCCTGGCTAGAATGCACTCTGAATACAAAATCAGTTTTCCACTTTAAAGCAAATGGGGACAGGAAAGTTACTGCCATGTACCTCTTGGGACATTCATCTCTCTGAGACACAGACTACATATTTCATTCTGTATTGTGTTGGACTATTTCATTACTTTTGGAAAACTGAAAATGGTTTTAAACTCTTCAGTTTTCTGAAAGAAAGTTGCTAGCAAGTTAGAACTCATGCTCTAGATAGTGTTCTTTCTTCTGATAATTACCTTTTAATGCAGCTCTGCAGAGCATTTCCTTATGAAGTCTTCACGTACACAGACTTTAACACATCAGTTTTCTGCAAGTGGAAAATTTTATGTACTGTATTGTAACACGTTCAGCAGTTCAATTACGTTGCTATAAAAGCATTTCTCATACACAGTCCTTAATTACCAGAACTTAAATATAAAACTTTGTGATGAGTAACTCCTCTGTACACTGCTGTTTAATTCTGTGCTTCCTATGTTTATGGCTGAAAGTCATGCAGGCTATCACTGTGCTAATGAAGTTCTCTGTGTTTCTAGCCCAGATGTCAGAACATTTCTTCAAATGGATAACCCAAAACACCAGTCGGATCCATCTGAAGATGAAGATGAAAGGAGCAGTCGAAAGGTAATAGAAGAGTCTTCTAAATTTTAGCTATTTGAGGGCAATATTAGATTTATTCTTTACTGAAAATTACTTTTATTAAAATTACTTGCAATAAATCCTCTCTGAGCTCTTTTAAACAAATGCGTTCTACTGCGGGCTGCAAGATATTTTTCTGTTAGATGTGAACTGCAGAGAGGGGGTTTGTCTTGCTTATTTCCCACTTGCTATATGGATTAAAGAAACACAGCTTTAGTCATAGCTTAGCTGTCACAGTTTTTGCAATCTCTTCAAAGATTCTTGCAAAGAACATCTGGCAAGGAGCAGGGAGATTGAATGTTAATAATTGTCTTTTTGTTTGCTTGTGTGTTGTTTTTCTTTTAAATAGGGAAGAAATAGAATTCAGAGGAACAAATGCAGTCTTTCTAGAAGTCGCTCAGGAGCAAGGATGGATTTTATTTCATTTCACATGTAGCACTGTGTGAGGTCTGAGGCCTCTTTTGTCACAAAAGCCAGTACATAGCTGGATGGATTCTCTACAAATTAATTTACAGCCTGCAGAAACACTGGTCTTTGAAAAAAGGATTATTTCTAGGAAGGCAGAAGTGCCATATTTAAGCTTGTTTTCTCTATGGCTTACTCCTTGGCATACAGATGTGATCTTGGTACTTTTCTTTTTATTCAGCTCCTGTTAAAGATACAGGAGTTGTCATTTTGGTTTGTGTGTGATCCATAGCAGATCTAGTGTTTTCCAAAAGTTTCACTTCAAAATTGCCAGCCTTTGCTTTTTTTTTTAAAAAAAATAATAAATTGCTTGACAGCACTAGGAGCATGCAGCAAAATTCTAATTTAAAATACCAGTTTCCTCCTCCTTTGAAAGTTATTTTAAGTAATGTGGAAAGATCTAAACCTTCTGTGGAAAATTAATGATGTGTCATGTCACAACAAATTCCAAAATAGGAAGGGATCTAACATAGTAGCCTGGACCATACTTTTTGATAGAAAATTCACCTTCTCATAGTTGCTGTAAGTGAAAAAGCTGAAGAAATAAGGAATGAAAACAAGCCCTAAAAAGAAAAGAAAAATCTTAAAACTTACATAGTAGCTTTTTTAAAACTGTCCAGTACCATTGCGTGATTTGCTCTTACTAGTGAATAGTATCATCCAGGGCTGCTGTCAGGGCATCCTCTGCTTCTGTAGGAGTACTGATTTTGTGATGCCTACTCGCCTGTCTCCAGGTGACTTGTATTTGAATGCAGTTTATCCTTCACTGATAAAGTCCAAAACCAGAATGAGAGTACAGATACTGCTTTTTTAATCAAAAACAAAATGGAGGAAATTACCTGAATGGTAGTGGCTTCCTCCTCTCCCTGTAATTTTCAAATTCTTTATGGGTGTGTACTGGTAAGATTCATGCTATTCCTGGAATTGAGCTAGTTAACCTTTAATGTCAGAACAGAAAAGGTTGTAATGTTTTTTCCTGGGGCAGGGAGAATGTTCACTTTTGTTTTTTTAAAGCACAGTGTCTTTCATTAATTACTCTTGCATAAGCAGTATGGGGTTAAAATTATTATATTAGTAGGATCTTGGAAATTTTAGAATAAAAGGGGAGAAAATATATTCTTAGAGCAAATACAGAAAGGGTTAAGTTCTGGATGGGGAACAAGTTGTTTGTTGAAACACTGTTAAGTTTTTGTTCCTAATCTTGTCCTCTGTGTCTGGACAGAATTATTTTATTACCTTCATTCTTGAATATGGTTGTGTGTAGAAATAATTCATGATAAGGTGATGACGGCCAGATATTTCAACTTACAAAGTTCCCAATCTGGATGTTACATTAGATTTTTAAAGAGATCTAACAAGTGTGAAAGTTATGGATTGCGCAAATCAGTGGAATATTTGAAACTAATATTGGTTGAAATACAAGAGAATTTAAAAAAATAATAGTAAAAATAAACCTCTTTGTCTCTCCCAACAGTTAAACTCTACCTCACAGAATATCAACTTAGGACCATCTGGAAATCCTCAGTAAGTTTCAAATAAATTGAATTAAAATGTAATCCAGTTTAATGTAAAAAAAATATTTGAATGTAAATTTATTAAAATTAATTTTTAAAACTGATAAATTAGACTTTAATTGTTAACAGTTTGAAAAGTTCTTTGGTTATATGCCTTGATTTGTTGATTTTCACTGCTTGGGAGGAAGCAAAACATTGAATCCTATGCTACATGAACAACCACATTTAAAACATTTTTTTCTTTTCACTTTCAGATTTTTAGTCTGCTGTCCTTTTACTTAAGGATGCTATAGCAAAGATTACCCCTCTGTCTTGGGAGTGGTCACATTACTGTTAAGAATGTGAATAGTTTCTGAAAACAAGTTTGTTTTGATGCATGGCAAAAGAGCAGCTTGCCTTGTTGATGCTACAAACCTAGCTGCTGCAGTCATAACTTCTCTGTTTGGTGTCTTCTGTAGAGTTTCTGTTCTCACTCATGTGTCAATCTGTGGTTTTCTCATCTAGGGCATGACTGCTATTTTGGTTTTGCTTTCCTCACAGATTTGTTCTGGGCTAACAAGAGGAAATGCTTAATAGATTGCAGTAAGAAATGAAATGTAAGAGTGCTTCCCTTCAGGGGCAATAAATGGAGAGGTATATGGTGATGTAACAGTTGTTTTGGAATTTGAAAACATGAATAATTATTTTGCTGACAAAAATATTTCTGCATTGTATTTGGCAAAAAAGTAAGGGAAACCTGGGAAGTAACTGAAAGGATTGATGATTTGTGGGAAGTGGAAAAACTGAGAGTTCATACATACACAGAACAGGAAGGTGTTAGGGCTTCCCTCCTCTCACTGTAATTTAAAATGAGAGAGGAATGGATGGGAAGAAAGCAAAGAGAGAATAGATGGCAAACTTGGTCCGTCCTTCTGTCATGTAAGCTTGAGAATCCATTTGGCCCTTTGGAAATGAGAAATAAGCTCCAGAAAGAGTCATGGGGAAATGGAGACTTAAAAATTACAAGAAACTAGACTATGGAGAATAAAAGAACAGTCTTTACTCCTCCTTTACATCTTAAACTTGCATCCTTTGAGTTTATTTTATTTTGTAACTTGAACGCTTTTCCTGGAGGAAAATGGAATTGCAAAATGAAGAGGAGTCATTGTCTCCGAGGGAAGGTCTGCACAAGTCTAGGTATTGGGTAGAAGGAAGAATAAAGGAAGGTGCTAACAGACTGTTCTTCTCACATTGCAACTCAAGTGCTACACTAGACTGCTATACAGCTACAAAGCTTGTAATTTCTACCTAGATGACCTGTGTCCTTCCTAAATATCTTGCAGTGCTAAACCAACAGACTTTGATTTCCTGAAAGTTATTGGAAAAGGCAGCTTTGGCAAGGTGAGCTTTCTTATTATTGTCTTATCCTGCTGCAAGGATGCTAGCTGGTATCTTGTTGCAGTAGTGACTGTTGGCTAGACTTGGCCAGAGGTTTTGGAAATGGTATCAGTCTAGTGGCATATAAACTGTCCTACTGGATCCCTGTTGCAGCTGCCATTTTTTCCCTAGTGTGGCAGTTGGCTGCCACAGTCATTTGTTGGGAGTAACAAAAGGGAGCGTTTCCCTTTCTCATTACAAGCAATGGGGATCCTCTGTTTCCCCCAGAGAGGAAGGGAGGTTCCCCTGTGCTTATGCAGCATCTGGAGTATGAATCGTGCGTTTCCCTGTATTGGCATGGACTGTTTTGTCAAACCCCTGATGCTATGGAGCAGTGTGAGCCAACAGCCCATTGAAAAGCAACTTAATAAATATTGATATTCTACAAAGATGCAACAGAGAATTCTTCCAGAAATCTTGGGGTTTGGGTTATTTTTCAGGTTGTTGTTTTCCATTAAATTATTTTTAAAACTTACAAAACCAGCTGATCTCAATAGCGATTCAGTATTTCATGTTACCACCATCATGACAGATTTTACTGAACTGTAAGCTTACTCTATTGGTGATTATGTTGCTGATTGACTATATTAAAAGCAAAGAAACTTTGTTGTGAAAAAAGTAGCACAATACTTTCCAGTTATGCTGAAGTTAGTAAAATATTACTAACAATGAACTGCAACAGTCGCATTTCTTCATTTGTTTTGTATTTCACAGGTTCTTCTTGCAAAACGAAAACTGGATGGGAAATACTATGCTGTCAAAGTGCTGCAGAAAAAAGTTGTTCTTAATAGGAAAGAGGTGAAGAGAAATACTCTTTTCTCCACCCACCTCCTTTCCTTTTTCCCTTAATTACAGAATCATTCCTGTTTACTTATTGATCTTCTTTACAGCAAAAACATATCATGGCTGAACGTAATGTGCTTTTGAAAAATGTGAAACATCCATTTTTGGTTGGATTACATTACTCATTCCAAACAACAGAAAAGCTTTACTTTGTCCTGGATTTTGTTAATGGAGGAGAGGTATGTTGTGGTTGTGTCCGGATTTGAGTGTCTATATTTTGCTATTTCTAAGTGGGAGGAACAAAATGGTCCCTTACAATGGGCTGTAATCGGTGTTCTCCCAATTTTGAAAATCCTATTGTTATCTGCTGTTCCTACAGACTTCTATAGCTATATGGACCCTGTTCCTCTTTTTATTGACAACTTTAATCCCAAATTTCTTCATGGTTGTCAGATAAAAGTACTGTATTTTGCAGTTACATAAATTTACATTTATTACAAATTAATGTTGACATTTTTCACTGTGAAAAACTGTCTTAGCTAATGCAGATGCAAGAGGAAGAGTTGCTAGTATTTTGAAAATGGAAGGAATGAAACTGGCAACTGTATTTACCACATCGATGTTATTGGGAACCTTGGGATTATTCTGTAGCTTCGCATGGTGTAGCAACTTCTTGCCAGGTAGCCTTATCCTCAGGGTTCTTAGCCTTGAAGTGATGCCATTGAATCTGAGGAGCCATTATGTAACTTGGCAGAAAACTTGTTAAAGAAGTGGAGAAAAACTGCTCCAAAAGTATATTTAAACATATATAGACTATCTTCAGCTAGGGACCTGTTGCTTTTCAAAGTAGCCAGTACTTCCAGGAGTGCTCAGGAAACTCTTGTATAAATTGGTTGAGTAGTCAATACACACAATAGGGGTATAAAATGTTCCGCTCCTTCAAAAGAAGCGGAAGATCAAGAGTCTTGTAGACTAATAATACCTGGACCTATCTAGGAAATCAGTTGTGATTGAAGAAAACGGCGTAGTGAAAAATTACTGTATGAACTCGTGGAGTTCAGGATCCTGAGT
>VZRW01008858.1:146048-164387 GCA_013398125.1 Aegotheles bennettii | reverse complement strand
GGGGGGGCCCGAGCCCCCGAGCGCTTCCTCCCGCACCGTGCCGGGAGCCGGGGGTTCCTCCGGCCCCGGGGGGGAAGCGGGAACTCCGCTGGCTCTAAATACACAGCGGCGAACGCGCTCGGTACCGGGGCGGGCTTGGGGATGGGCTGCGGGGGGGTGGTGGTGCCGCCCCCGGGGGATTCCAGCCCCACCTGGGTGTAAAACTCCGCCTTGGCTGAGCCCGGGTTGGGTCCCTGCCGCCCTGAGCTGCCCACAGGTCCTTAGAGAGGCCTCCAGAGGTGGCAGAAGCAGTTAAACCTCTGACACAACCCTTGTTGCCAGGGAGGGATCTGAGTGTCGCTGGTGGTGATTCCAGAGCTCTGTGGAAGTTCTCCATGGGTTCTGTGGCCGATGCACACGTTTAGTCCTGAGGAGAGCTCAGCCCTTGGGCAGAAGGGGATTGAAACACCCAGCAGTGTTTGGAGTGGTTCATAGATAGAAGCTGGCAAGCCTCTTCCTTCAGTCACTTCCCGCTTCCCATTCCTGAGCAGAGGAAGTACAACCATGTCTTCCCCTCATAAATCTGACATGATACACATTTTGTCTTAAATATACAGCTTAAAACCAGATGCAGTATTAGTTTTATGTAGAGTAGGTCGTTAAATGAGCTTTGGCACTGGTTAAAAATTGCTGTTAGAATTTGGAGCTTTGTAGCTGTTGGAGTAAAGCCATCACGTGTCATTGTTCAAAATACTCTCCATTGTTTAAACCAACTTCCATCATCAATATGTAAAGAACTACAGTCTCAGTCCTTCCCTCATCCCGTGCTTGTCCGAGGAAGCCAGGACACACCAACTTGTGTGGTTTGGGTTCATACGTTTGATGTGTTGCCTTCAATGGAAAGGAAGAGGGTGTTCAGAAATTGGCACCTCCTCTTATTAATGGTAATTCTGTTATTTCTGTATCAGGTGTCTGTCGTCCATCAACAAAGCGACTTCAGCCTCTGCACGGAGCACGCTGTCAGGAAGAGTTAAAAGCTTTAGGATAACTGTAAGTAACTTCACCTAAACTGACAAAAACATTTCTGCCAGGATCAGATTAGTGCTGCTGGTGGATTTCTGTAAGATTGGCAATTTCATGATACCATTATCTCAACCAAAGCATCAAGCTCAAAGGTGATGACTCCCACCTTGCATCTCTAGGCTCTGCTGTGTTGTGTTAGAGAGGGTTAAGGTGGTGCTTTTTTTCTGAAGATCAAAGAAGTGCTGTGATCCAAAAGCTTTTAGGCATCTGTTTAACTTCAAGAAGTCACTTCGAGTTAAGCACATCTTTAAGAGTTACCAGGTTCAGCATTCTAGGATGGAAAGATCTGATGGTTTCCTGTTGATTTTTCTTAACTAAACTGTTTAATTGATGCTCCTCTTCTCTCCTCCCTCCTTCACACTTCTCTTCACGATCAGATTGTGTTCATTGCTGGCACCCTTCATTTGCTCACTTGCTTTTTAAACCTTGGACTCCAATGACTCTTCATAGACACCTGCTATCAATCACCCACGTCCCTCAGCGAGAAATACCAGAAGTGGAGAAATTATTTGTCTTAATCCTAGCTTTACAACAAAATAGTGTGCAATTCAAAATGGCAGATGCTACTGAAAGCAAGCTCAGACTTTAGCCAAGGCTGGCCAGTGTTGCTCTCTGGCACAGAGGGAAGTGTTGTTATTTCCAGTTTCCTTATTCACAGGTTTCCTTTCATTGTATTACCCTTTCCCATTTGTGGGAGAAGAGCCATGAAGAACCGTTCCTCATCTCCCCCTTTGCACGTCCATGTGGATGAAAACACCCCTGTCCATGTCCATATTAAAAAGGGTCAGAAAACTACACCTGCAAAATGCCAGGTAGGAACGGGTGTAGCTGGGTTTTTGTATGGGCTGTGGAGAGGAAGGCGAGTGGTCCTAGAAGTGCCACAAAATCTTCGAGGTCTCTTTTACTGTTGTGTCAGAACTGTGTGACTTGAATTCATATTCAGTGGTGAATTTTCAGTAACACATTTTCTGTATTTAAAATGATTTAAGTATGCTATAGAATACATTGTTACTTTCCATGTGCAAGTGTGTCATGGTGAGGAGTGCTGCTTCCAATGTCATGTGGCTTAGCACATCTTTTTTTTCCTTTAATTTCCTGTATTTTTGTCCTAATAACGTTTTTTCTTTGGCTTCATCCCTATTTTTGTCAGAAAGGTTTGGGGAAAAGTAATATCTAGGCGTTTCAAATTCCATTTGATTGTACTAAAGTAAATGAGTTTAGAAATAAAGAGTCTGGATTCAAACCATCTTCTGGCATTGAGCAACTCAGCAGTCAGCTGAGCCATGCAGCAGAGAGGATCTCTCCATAGGCTTACCCACAGCAGGTAGAAAGCAATGCTGAAGTTGAGTTTCCAGCCATCTCGTGTCCTCTTTTGTAGCTGGATGTCTGTGTAAAATTGTTTTCAAAAGGTGATGGAAGTTGCTAGCTCATTCTTCCTTACGTGCAGACATCATGTTCTAAGTCCTCTATTGATTTTGTGTTTGTGGCTAATGGCAAATATCATAATGGGGTAAGGCCTGACAGTGAAATCAATGACTCCGATTAATTCATTGCCTGTAGGGGATATTTAGAATATCTCATTTTTCTTTTAAGGTGAGAATTGTACAAAACCACTTTAACTTTCCTTCAGTGAGAGCACTTTGAGCTCAATACAAATAGATGGGGATCTATTAGTGGCTGCAAAGCAGGAAAAACACTCCAGGGGCTTCTCATCACCAATCCCACTGCATTGATCCTTTTTCAAATGATCTTTCAAATGTTCTTGTGTGAGGTGGATCTGGAACGGAGAAGGGGTCTCCCAGGTTGTTCTTTCCTCATAAGAATGAGTTGTTTTGCCATGTTTTGGTTTGGGTTTTTTTGTATCTTTGTACAGAGTAGACTTCTTTCGTCCCTGCCCCAATATCCCACTCCTGGCCTTCTGGGTAAGGCTCTCATCACATCACAAGTGCAGGTATTCTAGTAATAGAACACATTTGCTACATGATAAACAAGAATAACTTACTATATTTAGCCATACTATTGACTGAATGTGTAATAACTTTTCCTTCTGGCTGGTGTTGGCCGCCTGCTGGCTCATCTGATCTCAGGTATCATCTGAAACACTAGGTGCTAGCTTTGTAAAGAAGATTGTAAATGGTTCTTTAAAAGTCTGTGATTTATTTTATTTCCTCTTTCTTTAGTCAAAGCACCAACAGAAGAAGAAAGGAGGTACCATGAATATCAGCCGAAGTGTCCGAGTGAAAACTAAGGCCCCCTGGATACCCCCAGGCAAAACGTCTCTGCGGGAGTCCCCCTACAAATGGGAGGTATGGCTGATTTTGCTCTTTAAAACAAACTTTCAGGGGTATCTGAGGTTGAAGAGAGCAGTTGTGTAGTGAGGGGGCTGGACTGAGCTGAAAGAAGGCTATTGTCACCAACCATCCATTTTAAGAGTCTTCTGTAAATCTTTCTCAATTTTTAATACAGAAAAATCAGAAATTAATTAGCAGCCTATGGCCACGTCATGCCTTTCTGCCTCTAGAAGCCATTCACATTTCACTGTTTATTGTAGTTTTACTGGTTCCTTTCAAGATCTCACCTGGAGGCACAGTGATGGGCTGGTATTCTTAGTCTCTTCTGAAGCATGAAGCATTTGTGCAGTTTGATGTAATATTTTCTTTCTCATGAGTTGATAGTTTTGACTTTTGTATTCATGGCTTTTCCCAGATGAGAATTTGAACTTTCTTTATTTTTTCTTCCTTTTCTGTTCTAGTCTTTCTGTGTTCTTTCCCTTTCCCTGATGGAAATGAAAGAGCTGTTTATAAATGGTTTTTTTTTCTTCCTAGCCTTACTGCAGTGATACATCCTGGTTTCTGTTTTTGGCAGTGTTAGGGTAAGAATACTGCTTATAATTTTATACTAAAAAAAATTATGCCCCTTATTGCTTTCCCACCAGGGACCAACTCACCGCCTAGAAATTACACCTCCGGATTCAGAAAAAATGATGTCAGTATTGCACCTGAGTGACCTTTCTACAGATGAGGAGGATGCTGTTTGCAGCAAAATGAATGAATATGAAAAGAAGATAGATAGACTGATGAGTGCGATGGGAACGCTGAAGAACGAGGTGAGGGGACAGTATAAAGACCTGCTGGCTTAGGCTTTATAGCTGATCGTTTGGCAAGAGGAGGCTGGAGTCAAGTCTTAGTGCAATGGAAGACTACCCAGGCCATTGATAGCTGCTTAAAAAAATAAATTTGAGTTGTTTAGAAGAGCTTAACTATCCCAGTGAAATCTTAAGCCCTGGTTCACTGGTTTGAATTCTGTGTATCACTTTTAAAGCACCTGATTTGTCTTAAGTTCTAATTCAATATCTTCATCAGGCCAAGCTGCAGAAAAAGGAGGAACAGCAACAAATGACAAAGCGTCTCCTTGCAGAGCAGAAAGAAGAACTGAATGAGGTCACACAAGAGCTGGTAGAAACAGAACATGAGAACACACTGCTCAGGCGCAATCTTGAACGCATAAAGGAAGAGAAGGATCTGACTGTGTAAGAAAGCTCCAGTTCTCCATTGTTACTGCAAGCAGTGGTATTTACAGCTCACCTACCTCCTTTATTGCTAACGTTATTTGGAGGTTGTAGTTTGCACCCTGGGTTGCAGTGCTGCTGAAGGACTGATGTTCATGGATTATTTTGTCACCTTTCAGAATCACAGAATCCTAGGGGTTGGAAGGGACCTCGAAAGCTCATCCAGTCCAACCCCCCTGCCAGAGCAGGGTCACCTAGAGTCCATCACACAGGAACGCATCCAGGCAGGGTTTGAATGTCTCCAGCCAAGGAGACTCCACAGCCTCTCTGGGCAGCCTGTTCCAGTGCTCTGGCACTCTCACAGTGAAAAAGTTTTTCCTGATATTCACATGGAACCTCCTATGCTCCAGTTTGCATCCATTGCCCCTTGTCCTATCATTGGTCATCACTGACAAAAGCTTTGCTCCATCGTCCTGCCCCTCACCCTTTACATATTTGTAAACATGGATGAGGTCACCCCTCAGTCTCCTTTTCTCCAAGCTCAAGAGCCCCAGCTCCCTCAGCCTTTCCTCATAAGGGAGATGTTCCACTCCCTTCATCATCTTTGTGGCTCTGTGCTGGACTCTCTCAAGCAGTTCCCTGTCCTTGAACTGTGGGGCTCAGAACTGGACACAATACTCCAGATGTGACCTCACCAAGGCAGAATAGAGGGGGAGGAGAACCTCTCTTGACCTACTAACCACCCCCTTTCTAATGCACCCCAGAAGGGGGACTTCAGATGGCAATAGCTGCAAAGAAGGGCTCTGTCATGATTATTGGAATGGAAAAAAACACTCTGAAAGGAACCTGAGAGGAGTTGGCTTGTGTGGCCTTATGGAGGGTCATCCTAGCTCTGCAATTAATATTTTGAAGGTTAAGAGATGCTGTTTGAATTGGGATGATATTGGTAGAACAACAAATGAATAAACATGAAGCTGAAAACTGAAGGAGAATTTTTGGCCTTTGTGAAAATCATACCGAGACAGGAGTGAGAGCCCCTGCTAGCAAGCTCCTGGTGTCTATTTACTGCTTTCTATCAGAACAACTTTCACACTGAAAGAGAGTAAATTTTAAGTAGTGTTTGTTTAGAGCTTTTATGAGTTTTAACCCAATCAACTGTGTATGGGTAGTGGCTATCAAAGCCTCTTGTTTCTCTGATGGCTCAATTCTCATTACAGGCTAGAAAAAAAGTACTTGCAGCATGAGAAGGAGCGTTTGATGTCCAAGCTGAGTGAGGCAGAAAGGGATGGAGCAGCAGCAGCCAGGCAGATCCATGTCCTGAAACATACAATTGGGAGACTCAACATTGTAGGTGTCCTTCTTTGTTCTTGCCTTTACTAAGTTGTCCTGTTACATGGCTGTCTTCAAAATGTATTGCTACAGTTGCTGATGCAGAAAAATGTAAGAAAAAGCGGAGGGATTTAGCATGCCTAAGGTGTTTGCTAGTTTTGTTTGGAAGTGGGGTTTTTACTTGCAGCATCCAGTCACCTTCTGCACACGTGGTGCTGGCTATTGCACTGCTTGTGCTCGGATCAGCTTCATACATTAGTTCCATGTGAAAATTTTGTTGCTTTTTGCTTTTCTCCTCTAGGAGAAACATATGAGCAGCTCAGATGTTAGCACACTGACAAGACAAAAAGAGCTTCTGCTCCAGAAATTGAGCACCTTTGAAGAAACCAACCGGACACTACGAGAGCTTCTCAGAGAGCAACATAACCGGGAGGTGAGCAGGGCAATGTGCTTGAACTGGGATGACTACAGGAGGCCATGTTGTCTTGTGGACTGAAATAGAGTTTGTGTTTGAGAGCTTTGAACTTTCTTTCCCAGCCCGGCTGTTGACCCTGTGTCATAAAGGATGGAGAGGTTTGGGGTTTCTTTTATCCCTACCTACTCCATAGAGTAAGACTGACTTTTCTGCTGTGAGGTTGCTCAAGCATCTAACTCTTTGGCTGTATTAAAAGATGTAAGCACTATTGTGTTGTCAACTCCTTCTCATCTGGATATGGCTGTATCTGCTGATCATGCTAGTCTGAAATGTTACTGCTACAGTTGTACTGGCTGAAGTTTGAGGACTAGATGTGACCTTAGTTAATGGGAGCCTAAGGATGTTCAGAATGCTATTTTTGTAGCTGTAAGAGCAATAACAGAGAAATTGTAAACAATTCTGTACTGCTTGTACAGAACAAACCTATACTGCTTGTAAGAGCAATAGAGAAATGAAATTGCTGTTCCTCCTGTAGTTTATATTCTATCTGAGCAAAAACAGGCTGATGGTAACAGTTCTTTCAGCCACCAGTGAGATTGGATAAAAGGACCGAGTCCTTCCACATGGCTTCCCATGAGTAGCAGGAGAGTTCAGAAAGGTCTTAAATTGCCATCATGCTTTTTATTATAATCTTTGACTGAGAAGTGGAAAAGCTTTCTGAGATGGTTGAAGATGCGTGAAATATTTAGCAAATTTGATGCTCTGGATATCTTCTGAAAATTGCTGCTGCAACAGGGAGGAAATAACTGATTGGCCCAGTTCCATTTAAAGAATCTGTATTAAACTGACTTTTTAGTTAACAAGCTTTCTTACATATTTCTTTTGTAGAAGAATGCTCAGAAGATACTGGAGCAGCAAGCAGCACTGCTGAAAAAGTTGGCTGACTCAGATGCAGAGAAAGTGGTAAGTAAACCACAATATCTAATATCTCTTTTTTTTTATCCTTTTTTAAAAATTAAAAAGTAGATCTAAAATAACAAGCTCTATCTTGTATTCAGTCATCAGGTCTTGCACTAATGCCTTTTAGACAAAGAAAAAATATTTTGGCTTTTGTGGTAATCAGAGCCCCTACATTGCTCCTCTGGTTAACAACCCACGTTTCAAAATGGATGAATTTTCACAGCCTTTGGAATATGGGGGCTTAGAATTGGGATAGCACAACTGAGACCTACATATAAGAGCACCATTTGGATTTACAGTATTTAGCTATAAGGGAGAACTTAAGCATGTTCTTATTGTGTTTAAGCACAAATGATTCTGCTTACCTTTTCTTAGAGTACTGAATGTACAAAGCAAGAATTGTACTATGTTTATTTAAAAAGAAAACTCTGAGGGTGGGAGAGAAAAAACATCTACTACTAAAATACCCTTGATGGTCAGGATAGAATTCTTCAGTTTGGAAATCATCTTATTATTTCTTTATGTTTATCAGTTCTCCTTAGAGATGGAGAAGCACAGAGAGGGTAAGCTTTTTGTGTCTTCTGTGAGACATAAGTAAAGCCCCTTTTTGTCTGTGGAGTACATAGTCCTGTCAGGTCCTCATTCTTGACTGGGTGTCCTATGCCCCATTACACAAATGCATATGTATCCCTTTTGCTTTCTGCTTGAGGAGAATGCAGCCCTGGTTTTCCAGGGCGGAGGATGCTGTTGCTGTGGATACCAGACAGAGTGCGCTGTGGATCCGAGGGAGGCAGTTACGCCTCTTTCCCTCCATCTGCCAACCTAAATGTGTTTGTTACTTAACATCTGAGTGGTGTTTGTTTTTTCCAGCAACTTCAGATGAAGCTGCGGGAGAAAGAAGAAGAAGTGGTCAATCTTAACATTCAGATACAGGCAGAAAAGGTGGTTTCCTTTTCCTCTTTTCTCTTCCCTGCTCCACCTTCCAGTTCTGTAAAACCTCAGATAGTCCAAAACAAGGGGTTGTACTTACAAGGTGGTCAGTTTTTAAGAGATGATTGGCTTGCTTACAAAACTAGACAGAGAGCTACCTATTCTCACACAGTTGTGGATTCAATTTTCTGCTAATAAAGCATCCCTCACAAAGATGAATAGGTAGTATTATCTTTCTTTGGGCTTATCACTGAGCTGCCTTTCTGTTTAAGGTCCTGTTGCTTCCTGATGTCAAATTCTGGTCTCTTCCTCTGTTTAGGAGGCAAAAAGGAATGTAGTGGAAGAGATCAGATATGAAGGATGTTTTGCCCTAGAACAAATCTTCCAGTCATTCACACGAAATGTAAAAATGAATGGCTACTCATTTGTTGTCCATTTTGTTGGAGTAGAGCAGCTGTTAAGGTCCATGTGAGGAAAGTAGAGGTGGCTGGAGATCATTCAGTGAAGAAATCTGACACTGTTGCATATTAGGAAGTATTCTTTCCATTAGCTTGTTGAGGAAAAAAGGTGTGTGTCATATTTGCTTCTTATTTAGGACCAGGCCAAGGCAGCATGTGAACTCTCCAAATCTATAGAGGCTGTGAGAGCCCGTTTGCAAGCCCAGCTGCGAAACAAAGAAGCTGAGAACAACCGTCTGAGTACACAGATACGGGTATGCTTGCAGCGGTCTCTGGGGATTGTCTTTTCATTTTACTCTGAACTGAATTGACTGAAGTAGCACTCACCAACTATTTTTCAGTGTCTGGTAGCTTGAAATGTTGGCTGGTGATGTTTATGCCTCTAACACACCCCATACATTTCAAGTGAAGTATACATAATTATTTAAAAGATGGCTTTGGTTCAACTGAGCATAAAGACAGATCATAAACTATTTAATTTGCTTTCAGGGAAAAGTGTGCCATGAGTTCCTGTGTTTGGTCACACTCATGCATGCTTTCTACAGTATTAATGAGGAGGAGAAAGTTGTCCTGGTTTATCTTTTTCAAAGTCTTATGTTTAACGTATCTGTTGATGTTGTGATGAACATTTGTATGTTAATGGTTTAGAAGAGCTTTAATTCTGTTAAGCTGTATGGCTGCATAAAGCAACATTATTATATGTGAGCATTTTAATTAATAAAGAGAATATTCTTGGGTAGATCAAAAGACTGGTAGACCAGTATTTATCTTGGTCAGGAGAGGAAATCAGTATTCTAGAGAGCAGCTTATGGAAGAATAAAATAAGACTTTTGGAAGGAAAGGAAGATGTGTCATACTGACGTGTCTGTCAGTATAGGACAGGATTGTGTAGGTGAAACATGATTGTAAGTACCTCCAGGCAGGCTGGTGGTTGGAGATTTATGCCCAGCTTTCTTCCCTATTTCTAGGACATTATTTGCTGCTTTGGGTATGTGGGTATAAGGCCATTATTCCATGTGGTGTGTTTTCTCCCCGCTGCAGAATCTGGAGCGCAGTGAAGCTCAGCATAAGGCAGAGGTGGAACGTACCATGGAACAACTGAAAGAACTCAAACAGAAGGCAGACCATGATAAAGAGGCCCTGAAGAAATCCATCCGTGCCCAGAAAGAGCGGGCAGAGCGGAGTGAGGAGTATGCAGAACGATTGACTGTCCAGCTAGCAGAAAAGGTACCTGATAACACAGGAGGAGAGACCTCATTTCAGATCATGCAGCTAAATCTTTGATTTCTGGTAGCAGCCCTAGGGAAAGTCTGTCCTTTCAATTAATGAGATTTATTTCTGTCTAGATGATGCCTTGGCCCATTTAAGCTAAGTTTAGAACAAATCCAGTTTTCTCAGCTGTCACTATATTCGCTGCACGTCCTTAACTTAGGACACACAGTAACTTAGATCATACTAAACTAGCAGGTCTGACTTTTCACCTGGTCCTTTAGAACCATCTGAGGGCTGACAAAAGCAAATGAAATAAAGCCTTGTGATTTTGTTTAAAAAGTCTGAATTGAGTTGGTTGTTAATTGAGAAACTAGTCAGACCAGAACAGTACAAAGACTTAGAGGTGTACTGCAATTTCCTGTTGAAAAATGATTGGAAGTTATAAGGAAAAGTATAAAAGGTAGGATTAAAACAAATCAGAAGGGAACATGGATTTTACAGTACTTAATTTTATTTTTTTGTCCCTTGTTTTTAGAATTCCAGGCACCAGAGGCACTAGTACAATATGTATTTCTGATAGTTCATCTGCCTTCAAAGAGGATTCTTCTTTCGCTGCTGTTGTGTCTGTTGGCTGACAGTGGTGTTGGAGGACACCTCTCTGAAGGATCAGGAAGAATAAAAATAAATACTTGTCCTCAATATTTTAAAAGTCTTAGTGAAGTCTCTGCACATACCTTGCTTACCTGTATCAGCATCTCTGCATGTTGTCTGCACATCCTGAGTCCTGTAACAGTTTTGTCACCCTTACTCTTCTCCTCATGTATTTCCTCTGTTTGATAGGACAATTACATTGCTGAGGCGTTGTCTACTCTGGAGTCCTGGAGGAGTCGCTACAACAAAGCAGTAAAGGACAAGAGTGACCTTGAACTGGAAATTGTTACACTGAACAGGTTAAAATAGAATTAGTGTGAAGAAACAAGCACGAATGGGGATGAGTTCTAAGATCAAGGATAACTTAATTTAATTTAATTGAATAATTTCATTAAATTGAATAATTTAATTCCATTGCCTGTAAATATCTAAGCAAAACCTGCACTGCCTAAGGGCTAGAGCAGAGTTTGGGGAGATTGAGAGGAGTTGGCTTCTGCTGCTGAGTTGCCACAGCAAAGTCAGGCTTGACTGACTGTACTAAGGATTTACTGAGCCTTAGAAATCTGTGTTCCTTTGCCATTTTGTAATGTTTTGAAAGAATTAAAGTTATATTTCTTTTGAGATCTGTTTGAGATGCTTGAGTGAAAAGGGTTAGAAGAGATAGGCAGTATAATATAGGCACATATAGAAGTATATAGCATAGTATATAGAAGAGATAGGCATATAGTATAGGCATATATAGTGCCAATTTTGTTTTGAAGCTAAATGAATGTGTTGATATCACAGCAATACAGTTGTTGCTGCAGGAAAAAAATAGGTAGGTACGAGACAAGAGAAGTAACTCTCTATCCTGTGTATCTTGGAGGCAAATGCATTTGAGCTCCAGGGGAACAACTCAAGTTTCTTTCCAGCAAGCTAAGAAGGCTGAGGTAGTAGAACAATGTAATGTATATGTGTGCATATGTGACTGGAGGAGGAAGATGAAAGGATAGGGAAAAGCCATGTTTCTGAAACTAATTTTCAAGGTTCCAGGAGTCTTATTCTTTCTTGTCACTTAAGGATTAACTTTCTTTCTGTATGGCAGCCGTGTTGCAGACTTGCTGGAACAGCAGACAACTGTGGAGGACAAGATGCGGGAGGACAGACAAGCTTTGGTGGACGAATTGCACCAACAGACTACAGAGACCACGTCTTTCAAAATGGAGAATGAAAGGCTAAAGGTTTGTGGCTCCAGGGGTTTGAAGCTGAAATGCTAAGGGGAAAAAAGGAGAAATTCTAACAAGCTTGGCCTCTGAGGACAGAGTTTTTGCTCACTCTTAGTTTCAAACCAGTTTTTTCATAACCTGAGTGTGGCAGGGCAAGTATGCTCAGAAGAGACTTAAAGAAAGAACGTGAACATTCTAGGGGACTGGGTTTCTTCCACGTTTTGGCTAGGAGTATCTGCAATCCAAGTACTATTTCTTCCATCTGGGATCTTGCATCTCATCCTTACATCTTCATACTGCTTGCCACAAAACAAACAATGGTAGCTCATGCAGAGAGGATGGTAATCTCCAGAATGAAAAAAAAATGCCTGGTGTATTTCTCCTGCTATGTCTCTTATCACTGATGTTCTTGTAGGTGACCTACATGATTTTCTTCTTGGAAAGCTGGGCATTGATCCAAATGAGGAGTGGCCCTAATCCAAGTAGCACAACCCATTCAGGCAAATGGCAAGATTGCACATCCATCACAAGTCTCTGTGCTCTGCTGATGTAAATTTGGCAATCCACTGAAGTCTGGAAAGTTTTGCCAACTTATACTGACAAAAGTCTTTTCTTAGCCTAAACAGTGTTAGACAGCTAGCATGGCAGTTGCTTCCAAGCACTCAATGGAAAATGTTTTCTTTTTCAGGCCAGTGTGGGCCCAATGGAGGAAAAGCTGAACCAAACACAGATGGAAGTGCAGCAGCTCAAGGGCTCCATCAGGAACTATGAAGGGTTGATTGAAACCTACAAGTCACAAGTAGGCATCTTATCAAAACCTTCAACCCTTGTACAAACATATTTTCTCCCTTCACTGTTTTGACTTGTTGTGTAACACCTTAACCCCTTTGTTTGCTCTTGGAGGATGTTGCAGTTTCATATGGTTTTGGTTCTTTTGTCTCTATTAGCTTGACTTTTTCTCAAATGGCAGCATCCAAACTGTCATGTTCTGTGTGCAAAGTGTGGAAGATTTGCCTTCCTCACTATGTGCTGATAACTTGGTCATCAGGAAGAGGCAGACCTCCACAGCAGAGATCTTGATTAATGGAAAACAAAAGCCTGGTTTTAATTATTTCACTTTTCCCTGCTCTTTTTCAAAAGGTAAAGGAAAATAGTGAGATGCTTTCTTCTGCCTTTTAGTGTGGCAAGTACTGTTCCTTGGCTGCTTTTTGGGGGTGATTTGGGGTATTGTCATAGTAGAAAGATAAGGCAAGAAGAAAAAATATTTGGTGGAAAGCCCAAATGATCCAGGTGGCAGAAGCAGAAAGCAAACTTCTAATTACAGTTCTAGGATGGTGCTTAGTGTGGCAAGAATCTTGTTGTTCCTTGAGCAGTTTTAGTTACTCCAAAGCATTGCACATTGGTTGAAAGCTGTATATAACAATAGAGTATGTGAAGGTTTTTTGTGCATCCAGGTGTTGAAGACGCGAGTGGAAGCAGAGGATATGGCAGCAAAACTGGAGAAGTGTGAGAGAGAGAACAGGACACTAAAGGATGAAATGGACAAGGAGATTGAACTGGTAATTATTCCTCTAAAGACTGATAGACATTTATGGGTCTTAATGTTCTGAACGTAGTGAAAAATGTCTGTGAATAGGAAATAGAAGGCTTATCTGAGTTTGCCTTTTCCATTAGTTTTTCTCAGGACTTGGTTCATTCTGCAAAATTTATTGAGCATTAAGCAGCTTTTTTTTTCTTCAGAGGTGTTTAAATCGCTTAGTGTGCCTGTCCTTTGTTGCAGAAACAGTGGTTTAGAACAGTGGACTGTGCAGGTTACGTCTGTCCTCAGAAAAAGAGCAAGGTTCTAGTAAAAGTGAAACCCAGGATCCAAAATACCTCACTCATTTGCATGCCATCCATAGGGAATGCCAAATCAAAGTTCTTAATGTTCTCTCTTCTTTGACTGTAGGCACGTATGCAGTTCCAGAGCAAGCTTGCTGAACTGGAAAAGCTGCCTGAGATTTTAAAAATCACAGAGACACAGCTAGCAGAATGTCAGGACCAGCTTCAGAGTTATGAGAAGAAGAACGTGGACCTGTCTGTCATGATTGCAGATATTCGTCAGCGGGTAAGGGACTGGCAGAAAGCACCTGCAGCACTGCAATCCACAAGTCTGAGACCAAGCTGAATTCCTAATCACAGGAAAGTTCAAACTTCGTCTCTGTTCTCATCTCTGTTTGAAAAGATTAAACGTGCACTGCAAAATAAAGGTGTGTGCCATGTCTTTGTGCAAGAAGCTAGTGGTGTGGCTGGTAGCATTCCTTACTGTCTGCAAGGTTTCTCATCTCTTGGTGCAGAACCCTCTTTGGACTTGAATAGCAGCAGTGGCAACACCTGCTAATGCCAACACTCGCTTCTGTTACTTCCATCATCTTGTCAGCTTTTCCTCCCATGGTTCTCTGCTGATAGTACAGTCCCAACCTTGTTTTCTCACCCTGATTTCAGGTTGTTTTCCCAGTCCTTGTTTTTTGTTCCCAGGAGGGCTGCATAGGTATTGCAGGACAATTATAGACAGGCATGACTGCTACAACCATGCCTCAAGACACAGCAAATGATCTCGCGGTCTGACTGAGTGACTTGGGCTTATAAACCTTCCTGGTATTTCGGGCTCTAATGCTTTTGTGGGCTGCTGTCACGTATATGGCTGCTTTTAATGTGTGTGCTTTGTTGTGCTTATGCTCTGCATGCAAGTGTTTACGGACCCAGCTTCTCCTTTGCAATACGGAAGAATTTTCTCCTGCCTTCCCAAACATTCATTGGAAGCATCAGCAAAATGGATTTTTAGTGCTTTGCTTGTCTATCTATCCACTGTTCCTTTTCTGGGGCTCTCCAGAAATGATGAACTGAGCATGTTTCCTTCTGGAGAGCTGCATACGTTTTAGGTGGTTGGTTGTGTGTGTGCGTAGTGACTACTCTGTAATTACTTACTGTAATTTTTAGATTGAGCTCCAGGGGGACAAAATGGAGATGACAAGAGAGAGGTATCAGTCTGCCCAGGAGGAGAAAAAGCAGCTCACCTTGAAGGTGGAGGAGCTGGAAAGGTTAGAAATATTAGGCTCTCTTGCTCTCTTAACCCTTAATTTCCATCCTCTTCCCATTTTTTTTTCAGGAGATTGAAACAACTTCAATCTTATTCCAGTCCCCAATGTGCTTCCAGGATTGTGTGCATTTGCTTATCCCACAAGGATCTGTAATCAGTAGCTCTCCGCTGGAGAGAGCTGTAGGTTTTTGCAGCACCTTTTATGGATGTTGTTAGAAAGGATGATGGACTTATACAGCAGATAAACCTTGTCCAATCCAGCCTGACAGTTTTGAGGTTACAGAATATTACAGTGTTTTTACCCATGTTTACAAATTCCTGTAAGTGATAATGTCTGGGGAGATGCAGGTACGTGAACTCTCTGTATGTTCCTCAATCTATGACATTCTGATTTGAGAAATGGAGAAGTGTTTCTCGGGGGCTCTCACCTTTCCAGGGGGAATAGTATCTATTCCTAGACTGGTCAGGACTTGACAAAAAGGCAGACTGAAACACACTCCATTTAAAATGAATAGGTTTCCTTCCCTTATTGTCTTAACCTAGAAAACTAGAGACAACGAGCGCCCAGAACATAGAATTCCTTCAGGTCATAGCAAAACGTGAGGAGTCCATCCACCAGTGTCAGCTGCGGTTAGAGGAGAAGACCCGGGAATGTAGCTCCTTGGCACGACAGTTGGAGATGGCCATTGAGGATGCCAAAAGACAAGTGAGTAATCTCTTGTGTTTGTGAATCTTCTCAAAACTACTCGGATTGCAAAATGGGAATAGCGAGGATGCTGGAAATGCCTTCTCAGCCTATGACCAGGTTCATGTTGAGTGAAATACAAATAATGAAATGTGCTGGGACAGTTTATCAGCACTTAAACTGTTGAAAAACTGAACTCTGCACTCCAGTTTGCAACAGAAGAGAGGAAAGCACAAGACTGAGCTGCTGCTTATGTATGAGAATGTGTCCCATTAAACTTACAGCACTTTTGGAGGTAAGGGTTAGGGAAAAATCATTCTTCCTTGGACAACCCTTTAACAAAGTTGTTCTGTTGTTACACATAGGTGGAGCAAACTCGAGAACGAGCAACGTCTAGAGAGAGGGCAGCCCAGTCCAAGATGTTGGATTTGGAGACCCAGCTGAGCAGGAATAAAACAGAGCTGAACCAATTGCGTCGGAGCAAGGACGATGTGAGTGACTTGCAGGGGATTCTCTTGCTGTGCTGGTGGTGGTCTGGCAGCAACTGGAGCCCATAAATCAAGGTCCTGTGGGTTGTTACAAAACCCATGCAGGGCTGTGTCTGAATGTGACATGGTGTTAGGTGTGGTATCACGTGTCTGTCACATCACTAACTCAGGAGTGCAGACTCTCATTTGCTTTGTACTTACAGCAACAACCTGAAAGAACTTGGTCTAAACTGAAGTGTATGTAAGAAAAGAATCAGACCTTTCTTACGTTTAAATGAGCTCTACATCATGGACAGATTTCAACTTCATTTACTCTGCTTGGTTATCTGGGAGAGAACGCAACTTCTCTTCCAGAGGAAAGGATTTCTTCTAGAAGAAAGAAGGGGAATCTTTCATAATGTCCAATTTACCCTGCTTGTTTACTTGAGTTTGATTTGGAATTGAGTTGGCACATGGATCAGGTCAAGTTGTTTCTCAGAGCGTGTTTAATTCCACATAACTAGAGCTAATCACTTTTTAAAGCCCAGCTGATCAGCTGTGTCCTCTCCTGTTTTTTATCAGCGGGTTGCTGACTGGAGCTGGAGATGAGCAGAACAAATGATAAATATTATAGCACCAGCTGTGGTAATGTCACCTGCTGTAAGTTTAAGGTGAATAGGATGGAAGCTGCTGTCTTTCAGCCTGTGTTTTGTGCTTCTCCATGTAGGCAGAGCGCCAGTACGAAAGTCGCCTGCAGGATTTTAAGGATCGGTTGGAGCAGTCGGAGAGCACGAACCGCAGCATGCGGAACTACGTCCAGTTCCTCAAGTCTTCCTATGCCAACGTGTTTGGAGAAAGTGCCTTGCTGGGCTCCCCCAGCCGCTCTCGTTCTTCTCCATGAGGTCAACGCTCTCCATGCACCTCTGCTTCTAAGCACAAAAGAATGTTTCAAAGCCATATGTTGTTTAGGAAATAGCTTGGCATTTCAGGGTCGCTATTAGGAGAAGTTTTCCTCTTTTCCTTGCAGCATAAGACAATGAAATCATGGTGGTGTGTGCCCTAAGGGTATCAGGTACCCCTATAGGGTATCAGCAATAACAACTTGGTGTTGGAGATTGGCATTACACCACAAACTGTGCCCCAAAACCAGGTGACTTTGCATATAATGGAAAAGGTCCTTTTCATCCTCTAAGGTCCTGATGGTTTCAGCTCTGAAAACCCATCAGTGGTTTTTGTTGAGCATGTTACTGTTTGTAAGAGCTCTTCTCCTTTTCGTGCTTCTTTTCTCGTTCTGTTTCTCTACTGGGGAGATCGTGTGGGGTTTTTTGTTTGTGGGTTTGGTTTTATTACTTTCTTTTTTTAAACTATTGAACGTTGTATTGATACATCGGATGACAGGATGGTGGGAGCGAGTGAAAGCTGAAAATAACTTAAGTGCCTGGGCTCTACATTTACAAGAGATTATCTCCTGAACAATCCCAGTGTTTGGAAACAGTTTTATACCAGAAATAATGATTTTGCTAATTTTTGTTTGATTCTTGTATACTCTCTGATCCTCACCTTTTCTTTTCTGAGCGTGATGCTAATGTTGCTTTACTCCTCTCACCCTTATTCCTGATCCTGAATATCCCCAAGGACTGAGCCAAAACCATGTGAATTCAGAGGAAAGATTGCAGTTTCACCTCAGTGGCACTTCATTTGGGATTTTGGTGTGAATGCTGTGTGAGTTCACTGTGTGCATGAAATACTGACTTGGTCTGAAGCCAATTAAAGAGCAGCTATGGATACTCAACATCTTCATTGAACCAGCCTGCATCTTCTCATGGAAAATCAGGTCTCTACTGTGCTGGGTTGCTAAAATTCATGCACTCTGTATTCTTTCCTGTAAATGGTTCTGATGGGGGGCAAAAATCATCATTGTTTTTATTTTTTTTTTCTTTTGTATCCTATTTATGTGCGATGTGGTCATGGGGCAGTATTTGTCATAAAAGTTTTCTAATTTAATCATTTTTTTGAGAATTCTCTAATTGTGTGTGTGTGTTTAACACTTTGAAAATCCTAAAGGTGCTATGGTAAAAACAAACAATAAACTACATTTCAGTTGGTTAATGTTGGGGATTTCCTCTTCTGTGTGCTGTGCTTGGGGTCTTCTCCCCCTTATTTTGGAAAAACAACTGCAGTCAGGGCTGTTGGTGCAGGTGATTATGCTCCAGAGGTTTTCCCTGTTCTGTGCCTGGGGTAAATGCTGCAGTGCAGACTGGCTTCCAGCCTTCCCTCCTGGGGCTTCTCCGCCAGAATGCACAAAATAAAGGGAAAAGCAGCGGTTGCACAACTCTCCCTAGAGCCCCTTCCTCGGGGGGGCCCCGGGCGGGACTCGA
>VZRW01008858.1:74206-130670 GCA_013398125.1 Aegotheles bennettii | reverse complement strand
GGGGGCTGTGCGGTGCCGGCGGGGGGGACTGGCGGCACAGCAATGGCTTCCCTCAGCCATCCCTGGCCAAGGTCAGGAGATGCGGCGGGAGGAGGACAGAGAGCGATGGAGGGGGCTGCGTGTTCAGCGAGGGCTGGAGAGCCCTTCCCCAGAGGGATGGAGAGGGGAGAGGACGGGCACGCAAACCCTTGCAGGGCAGAGGTGCCCAGCCAAGCAGGAAGGCGTTTAAAAGAAATCCTCCAACCTTTGTGCTTTCCATACATGTGTGTTATGGTATATGGGTCAAGCAGTGTGGTTTCCTTCAGAAAAGAACCAGGATTTGTGCCTCCCCTGAATAACTCGATTTATTTATAATTTGACATCATTAAAAATCAGGACAGGCAGGTTTTTCTCAATTCATCACCTGCATCCACCTTACCAGGTTACAATGATACAAATCTGTATTGCTGAATCATAAATACATACCAACAGGGTCGTTGTTTGCCCTAATATTCAAGAAAGTCATAAGCAATAATCACTGCGTTTTTTCAGCAGGTTCGTGTTGGCTGGGGAGGGATTTTAGTAGCTATTTTTCCATAAAATAGCTGTGTGTTCCAGCCTAAAACGTACGTGACTGGTGAGCAGTTTTTCATACATATTTAAATACACTCTGAAGAGCAGTTGTCTGGAGATGGCGAATGAACACATTAGAGGGGGGGGAAAAAACCACCTCAGCCTGAAATGGTTCTGTATCTTTCTGGAAACAAAAAAAAAAAGCTGTTTTCATTTGGCATTTTGCTTCCATCGAGGTGCCAGAAGATTCCAATGGCTGTGCTCACTGAAAGGCCTTGCTCAGGGGTTTGGATTTGTGCAAAGCAAATATTAAATCCCACCGTGTGATTTCTGTGCATATAAATGCAATTAACAGCGGCTTCTTCCAGGAAATCTGGGTTTGTCCTTACTTAATTCTGCAGAGAAAATAACGAACAAAAGATGGAAAATGGGATGCTTTCTGCTGCATTGTGTGCAGGATGTGTAATGTAGTCATGGAATTGTTAAGCTGTGGAAAACGCTTGAACCGAGACATCAGGTTACATTGTTCACGAGAAGTAATTTCTTTCCATTCCTGTTTAAAAAAGATCATCTGTATTGGTCAGATCAAGATAGAAATTTGATTTTAAAATCAGATTTAGATGTTGGGCTTCTATGAGCTCCAGATTTGATGAAGTTGGCAAACGTATTTGTGGTTAGGTTTTTTTTTAATTACAAAAAAAAGATAGCAACAATAATGAGCGTGTCATATGTCAAAGACTGTCCTTTTAAGTGTTTTTTACACATTTTTCTCCTGCGTGGCAGAAAGGTAGGAGAGGCATTAAATCTCTTGAGGCAGGGTGGTACCTCTTGGTGTAAAATCCCTATTTTTCAACTATTACATTTACAACTAACCTTAGTAACTGAATGCAAATAGCTTAGTATCTTTGCTGCCTTATTTTTGTCTGCTTAATGTATTTATGGTGTTGTAATTGTTTTATTCATAAATACATTGGATTTTTGGGACAACTGATTGCTTCCCCTGTATTGGAGGAAATAATATGAATTTCTCCCTTTTCTCCACTGCACATTAGTGTAGTGTGGGAGTTGGTTTTTGCCATTTGTACCTGGAGTGTAGGCAGCAGAAAAAATGGGGTGGAGCAGATTGCAGATGCTGTTGATGGAGATTGCCAAGCGTAGTCTGGCGTTGTGCTCCCAGAGCTGCCCGTGGATGGAATGGAGCAGCGAGCTGCCTTCTTGCTGCTGCAACTGAGACACGTTAAGCTGTGCAAATGCCAGGGGAGAGAGATATGCACCAGCTTCAGTAGGCACAAAGGCACAGCACTGCAGTTGTCCATGGGCTGCTTCAGGGATTGCAGCGGGTTCATGGGGAAAATGTAAGGTTAGGGGAGGCAAGGAAATTTTTGGTTAAAAATTCAAGGGGTGGGATACACTTAACAGCTGCATAATTAGCCATCTCGAAAAACACCTTCTGTCACCACTGCTGCTAGGCTGGTTTTTACTGTGGTAATTGGGAGTAAAAATCTTTATAGGTATTTATATTCAAAACCTTACTGAGTTTGTCTTTAAATTAAATCCACTTGATTACGCTGCAGCAAGAAGCGTCATTTGCCAAGTCCAGGTAATTTCCTTTACTTTGTGTTTTGACCTTCAGATTATGGTAGTATTTTTTTAAAACTAACTGGAAAGGTTAATACATACTAAATTAATTAAGTTTTCCTATTGATATTGGTAATCTGCTTTGCATGGGGAGGTCTGTTCCTCACAATACCTCATGTAAGAATAGTGCTAAATTGTTGTATGTGTCCAGGAATCAAAAGGAAAGTGTGAAACGTGGACCGTGATGGAGTGTGCACTTAGAGAAAAGAAGAATTAAGCTATGCCCTTACACTAGTCATTAGTTGAACGTTATCTTGATTTCCCCCTGCCTTTTAGACTCTGCATTCCTCCATCATGTTGTCATCGTTTCGTAAAGTCAAAGTCCAGGTATTTTTACGTGATGCATGAAATGTCATCGCCGTACTTGCCTGCCTTTATTGCAGTGGCCTTTCTGTCACAAAGCCATTCCTTTGAGAGTTTGTTCTATATAGCAGGTGCTTTATTTGTACTTCAGTGTCGAGCCTGACCTGCCTTTCCTTAATGCTTTGAATCTCTTAATTTCTGTCTGTCATGCATGATGTGTGAGCATTCCATACTTGTTATAGTTCCGTGTGATGGGAGTTTGATGTGGTTTAATTTTCTAAGAGATTTTTGGTTTAAAAAACAAGCAGTATCTTTTTACTCACAGCATCTGAAAACCAACCACGATAAAATTTACATTGCAGAGCATTGTGCATTTGAACTGGGCTTTGGTTTCTGTTCCATCCACTTGGGAAATTTTATAATCCTTGTATAGTTGTGGTGTAACTGTTTATACATCCGTGTTGTTTGCCAGTCAGTGGTGGGAAAATAAATGGGATGTACAGACCAAACTGCAGCTGAGTGACACAAGCAACTAGATTTTGTTTGGAGATGTCAGTAATGTTCATGTACAATTAAAATTACAATGAAAAGGTAACAAATGGGAATGGAAAATGCGGAGGTTAATTATATAATATCACATTACCTGTAAACCCTGCATTTCTGCAATGCAGACGAGGTAATTTGCTTTCTCATGAGTCTCAGCAGAGTGCAGTCCTTGCCAGCCCTGCGTAGTTTTATCAGAGGTCTGTGGTGATACTAAAAACAGCAGAAAGCCAATCCCTCTTGTACATTAAGGCATCCCATTCAGGTAGGCAATTCGGCTGCTCTTATTTGAATAGTGGAATTAAAATTTTAAGATTAAATGCCTAGAAATGAAGGAGTCTTTAATCATCTTCCATATTTCAAAAGTGCATGGGTAAGGCTGTCTACAGTCTCTGATCAGCCTGAATCACTTGCTTTGCAGCCTGCTCTAGTTCAAACATAACTTACCTTTCTTTTTTTCTTTTAATGCTGCAGTTTCTTGTGTCCCTGTAATACCAACTTAAATTTTGGGGCTTGTTTCATTTTTACCAGTGCTGCAGTTAGTCTGTTTGAGTCTACAACATTAAGCAGCCACTTCAGCACATCTTGCTTTTTTTCTACTGCCGCGCTGGACTTGTTTTTCTGGCTTGGAATTTGTAGAGGTTTGAGCTGTAGGTGACCATCTTTAACAGAAACCAGGAGTATTTGGGTGCAGGGTTCTGCTGCATGTAGTCCACCCTTAAAATTTCTTTATTTTGTAGATTTAAATTCATACCAAACCAAATGACCGGGCATTAAATTTGTCTCAATAGTGTATGAAATCTCCAGTATAGGTTATATGATACGACATCCTTCAGTTACTCCTTTGTAACACAATCTGCTCGTGCAGTTCCCTTCACAGGAGCAGGAGCCAATGTGGTGCATACTTTTCAGAAGGATTCTCTTTTATTTACCTGCAGTACTAGTACATACTAACTTAGCACTAAGCTAAGCAGCTGTGATGGTTTTGTGTTAGAGACCCACGTAGTGGCTTACTCCTTCCCTGGCATTTTGAGGAAGCTGTGAGTGGGAGAAATGAAAGTTGAGGAAAGCGTGCTTTATTTTTTTCCCTCTGTCCTTTCCTTTTGAAGGTTATTTTCACAGCCAATATTACAATTCAGATTTTTTTGCTCAAAGAAGAAAGATCAGCACTATATTGCCATCCCCCAGGAGGGAGGCAGGAGGGAGTGGCCAGTGTCAGTTAAATGGTTTTTTTTGCAAGGTTTATGATGCGTAGTATTGACGGCTGCAAAAAAGATGCATCAAGCTGCTCGTGTGTGTGTACCTGGGAAAAAGGGAATGTTCTGATAGGGAAAGTACTCCTGTTCCAGGCCACTGCTGGGGTCAAGCATACTGAATACGTGTAACACGCATCAGGACTCATCTTAAGAGAAAGTAATTATTTTGCTGCATCTTAAGAGAAGGTCATTATTTTACTACAGCTTAAGACAGTGATCTTTGTATCCTGATATCTGGTTGCTTGTTCAGGCACAGGAGTTTGATTCTCTAAGCTTCATCTAATTGTTTTTAAAAATACACTAAAATCTGCTGTATAGCAATGACTGTATTTCACACTCAGGTTTTTAAATCCCTGAAAACATGTTCTGGTAGGGGAAGTGCTGACACTCTGATGTGTGTCTGCCCTGGTGTAATTCCTGCTGAACCCACCTCCATGCCGCCGCTGGTTCCCGAACTTGAATGGTGTTGCTGACAGTGCCATTGTTGCACTGCGGTGCCTACAGATAATCTGCAGTCGTGGATTCCATGGTTCCCATGCAGATTTTAGTGTACCCTTGTGTATCACTCGGGAAGGGGAAGGCCAATCATTTTAGATCAAAGGATGAGAGTAGTAAGTTTGCTTTGGGTGTTTTTTTGTCTTAAATTTGTTACTTCTTTTGGGGTTTGGGTTTTTTTTTGTTCTTTGAAAAAAATACCACCACAATGGTACGGGGCAAAGAAGCATTTCTTGTGATTTTTTTAGTTAGGCATGAGGTGACGAGTGGTTTTCTGAACAGCATAAAAGTGCAGATTCCTTCAGGACAATTAGGATCCACTGGTTCGGGGCTGTCTTTGCCGTGGATCGTGCCTGAGCTGCCGAGGTGCCGTTCCTCCTGCCCGCACCGCCTGGAAAGTTCTCCCTGCCTGACCTTATCAGGCAGCACAGGCAGTGCTGGGAGGGGCTGGAGGCAGCGGTGAACATCGCTGGTTATCTGGGGTCAGGCTGGGCATTCATGTACCTCCCAGTGCAAGCTGTGCTTTTCACCTTAAACCATAACGTGCAGCTTCTTGGCGGTTCTCTTGCCAGGGACACAGAGCTCTGGGTGCCTTTGAGTGATGCAGTTGATCCACAAAGGTTTAGAGACGTCTTGGAGAGCTGCTTTGTATTCCAGGGGGATGCTGCAGTTGGAGCATGAGAACGTCGGAGGTAGACTGCATCATCCTGCAGCATCGATGACTTTAGAGTTCAGAGCTCCCCAGTGACTGCTGATCACACTTTGGCAGGGCATGGACTGGCTGACATCAGCTGATCTGCTGCAGGAAAGAACAGTCTATTATTGCGAGACCAAAGCACTTCTTTTACAATTGACTAGCTGGACTTACTGTAGTTATAAAAGGAGCCTTTCTTTTAATGAATTCCAGCAAAAAGATGGGCCAGATTGCATGAGTTGTGTGGTGAGAGGCAGAGCAGCCACTAGGCTGAAGTACAGGAGGTCTCCTATTTGTTTTTTTTCTTTAGAGGGTAAATAATTTAACGATTTAAATAATTCAATGATTTTAATTATTTGCATATTTTAATAATTTAAAGTGATTTAAAATCACTTAGGCTGTGGAGGTTATTTCTAATACTGAAATATAAATTGACAGCAAAAGGCAGTGTTCTGAAGGCTGCCTGGGTTTTCATTGTCTCCCAGTAATGTTTATAACCGGAGTGAGAGGAGAGACAGGACACAAGCATGCGGTGCAGTCAGACTCACTGCCACTTCAGTATTCCTGAACACAATCCCATTTAAAAGAAGTGTTGTGGGAATTCAAACACAGTGTGTCAGCACAGAAAAGGAAGTTTTAGCAATAACTGGAAGGAAAAAGCTGTTTGAAAGAGTGCTGGAAAAAACCAGCTGCTTTCTTGGGGAAACAGAGCTGTAGTTGAGCTCAAGTTGTGTGTAGGGTTTTGATCTTTTAATACTCAGATACACTAACAGAGCCTTTGGTACCGCTGCCAGATGGAACCTGGGCTCCATTTGTACTGTACAGTCTGCACAGACTGGCTGGAGTTTTTTCCTTGCCCTCTTTTGACATTACTGAGTGAAACGCCCAAGCTGGCAGAGAAAGCAAAGCTGATTTTTCTTCCCTTCCTTAAACTGCCGCAATGCAGTTGGGGCTCAGAGTTCACGGGAGTAACAACTGCTGCTGGAATGACTGTCCTTGTGCAGGGTGGGACTGTTGGAAAAGAGCTCAGGAATGTGTGAATTCGCCCCCACATGTTCCTTTCTATCAGATGGTCTCTTTGCAAGTGCTTGGAAACCAAACAGCAAACATGGCCATATAGATTGCTTCCCAACCTGTAGGGTTTGTCATGCAATCACACAAGATACGTGTCTAATTAAAGCATGTGGCTAACTAATGACTAAATAACACTGTAGGGACACATTTTAAGTGAGTGCCCGTGTCTTTTAGTACACAGTTTCAGTCTGGGTTTCTTCCCTATCTTCAGTAGAGTTGATGGGGAGTACATTTAGCTTGATGCCTACAGAATTTATAATAAAAGCATTAAGTGAGCTATACGTGCAAATGCTTGTGCATTGAGACATTAATTGCATAATTGTTCAAGCACCCAGTGTTTGTTACAACTTCTTTATGTGCAGAGTGAGTAAATACCCAAACTCTGATGACAATAACGATACTACTTCTTAAATTTGTGTTACACTTCTGTTCTAATGCACAGATCTCTCACTGAACATCAAATTGCTTTTTGCAAGTTTAGGAACTGAAAATTAAAGGTTATCCTGATATTAATAGAAAGGAGATAAAGCAGGACAGTGGTCGATTCTTTGCTGCCTGTGGTGACAATAAAGGATTTTAAAGCAGAATGGGAGGATTTTCAGTCGAAGTGGTCAGAGCAGAGCTCTAGTGATGTGAAATGCTCTTTGACTGACCTGTCTGAGGTCAGATCTGTGGAGCACTGAGATTCTGTTGGCTTTTGAAAGGTTATGCAGGGAGTGGCAAGGTGGGTTTGTAACTTTTTGAATTGTCTGAGAGAACAGAGAGATGTCGCACACACAGAAGGATGTGTATATGTGTATATGTGTATATATGTATATAATATATATAGATATTTATGTGGACCAGTTAGCTGCTGTTTAGAGAACAGTAATATTCTTCCTTTATCTATATTATAGAGTATTTTAAATAACATGTTTCTAGATTTTATATGCTGTACAAGAAACGTGTCTATATACCCACATATATATACGTGCACAGAAACACATTTTTAACCCTTGTGTTAGACACTTGCATGCTACAGTTTGAGATGATGTGGCCTTTATATGACTGCAGCCATAGTTTTCCAAAACAAGTAGATGTTAAATGTCTCTGTAAATATTCTTTCCCCATTATTTTCTCCTAGAAATGTGCTTTTATTTATTTCTATGTCTAATATTTTATATGCACACCTGCACACACAGAGTAAGACTGTGAGTAAACCATGTGCAAGTTTAAGAAAGCAGGTGTTTTTCATGGATCTCCTCCTACCCTGCCATTGTTTTACAATACAAACAAACTGTATTTGTTTTGGCTTTCAGAAAATGGATCCGAGCGGTGTGAAAGTGTTGGAAACGGCAGAAGATATCCAAGAAAGGCGTCAGCAAGTTTTGGACCGTTACCACAGGTTCAAAGAATTATCTTCTCTGAGGCGCCAAAAACTCGAAGATTCCTATCGATTCCAGTTCTTCCAGCGTGATGCAGATGAGCTTGAAAAATGGATCCAAGAGAAACTGCAGATAGCATCGGATGAAAATTACAAAGACCCAAGCAATTTACAGGCAAGTCCTAGTGCCATTTTATGTTTCCTGGACAGTGAATATTGGGGCGTACTGGGTCAGCTGGGGTAGATGGAACCAATGCATAAATGTAACTTGATCTGAGTGGGGAAGAAGGATGCATGCAAACACCCGTGGCCTTGCAAAGTGTTCTTCAGAAGCCTGATTTCTTTGCTGATGTAATTGGATATTTCTAATAATGAATTAGATGCTAAATCAGCATAGAAAAAGTTACTCGGTGCAATGTAGAGTAAAACCAGCTTTGTTTAATCCCAGAATTTGTTGGATGCTTTGTCTCTGTAAATAAACGTGAATTAACTCTTATTGTTTCCACAAAAAAGATATTTGTAGAAAATAAACTTGTGTGGGTGGAACTAACTGTTGGGTTCTCAGATGTTTGAACACTCCAGTGTACAAGAGCAAACACAATAGTGAAAGAACCAAAATTGGGATGTTTGAATCCACCCGTGAAACATATGGTACAGCTTTGATTTCAACTGTGCTAGTCCATTGTTTGTCAATACTGAACATGCATAAAATACAGTAAGAATCCTGATGCTGGGAAATGTGGAGGAGGGCTGTGCACCACATCTCAGTCATGTTCTTTGGTGTTTTACTTGCAGGGGAAGCTGCAGAAGCACCAAGCCTTTGAAGCCGAGGTGCAGGCCAATTCAGGGGCTATCGTTAAACTGGATGAGACTGGAAATCAGATGATTAACGAAGGCCATTTTGCATCTGAAACCATAAGAGTGAGTTTTAAAACGATTTTTTTTATTTTTTCCCTCCTCTTAAAAGCTTCTCCTTAAACACTTCATGCAGATTGCATGGATAACTATATTCTAAGACACTTTTTAAAATTCTACAGGTATTAAATTAGTGAAATCACAAGAGAATTTGTATTTGCAAGGCTTACAGATGTTTTTCTTTTTCATGAGCACCCTACTCATATCTTTTCTTGGATCCAATTCTGAGCTGAACTGTCTGCTAGTGGAGTCCAGGAACTTGGACTGTAAAATCATCAGTAATTCAAAGATGTGTTGAAAGTCACAAGGCAAATAATTAATTTTTTGCTTACATATAGCATTTTAATTTTCTGCAATAATAATCAAAAGTGACACAAGCAGCCATGCCAGTAAACTTCAGACATCTAATTCCTATTGCTCTGGCTCAGATCAGGTCTCTAGTGATCTTCACTTTCTGGTTAAGTTGTACTGGCCAAACATTTGAATCTCTTTGAATTTGCATTCCACGGCTTTTTCTGTGAGCTTCAGGTACAGTGTCTGTCCTCTGTCTCTGTCCTCTCTGTTTATCTGGCAGTGAACACTCGTTAGGAGTTTTCTTCCTCAGTAGCAAGCAGTGAGCTTTCTTCAAATCCTTTTCTGATATCTACTGTTGTTTTTTTCTTTCTCTTTAAACCTCTCAGCCTGTTGCAATGCAATGACAAATGTATTTTTACAATCTTTGTTGCTGTGCTGGATAGATTTGCATTTGGCAGTATTTGAGTGGTTATCAGTGTTTTAAAAAGTCTGGGCAAACTGTAAACTAAGCAGTAACTTGGCTTGAGAGTTATCTTTTACTCCTTCTCCTACACAGTCTCATTTTTCTCTGGTTATGTTAATGTTTCTGTCTTAGTCCTACACACACGTACATATCACACCAGTAAGTGGTTATTTTTGTTCTGCATACCAGCTTCTCCTCTAGGACTCATTTTGTCAAATCTGCTCTTTCTGGGCCTCAGTTGTTTTCCTGTCAGTTAATGGCTACGTTTTCCCTGGTGCAAAGAAATCTCCTTAGAGTTGTTTAAAGCGTCCTTCTTTGTAAGATTTGGATGAGAGCTGTTAAAACTTTTCAAATGAGAACTCTTTGTGTGATATATTTGTAGTGATTATCACCATTTAACTGATGCATTAAACGTTATGTTTTATTGTACCTAAGCAAAGCAGGAATTTTTTTTATATATTATATAAAAACCTGAAGGTAACGATTACTTTAGAAATCTCATTGCGATTGTATAATCTTTACCACGAATAGGAAAAAAAAAGCTTTGCAGTTGGGTGATCTTAAATAATATTGTGTCTTAGCTGCTTAATTCAAGTTATTATTTGTGTTCCTTTTGGAGAGGTAATTTGCCTTTTAATGGTTCAGTCTTTCACGCCGTACCGGACTGCACAGCGCCCTATAGTAACGGCTACCCAAGTGGGGCTCCACATCCGAGTAGGTGAAGCTTTTGGCTGTGCAGTGCAACTTCTTTCTGCAATGTCTTCTTTCTTCCTTGGTTGACAATTTGCATTATCCTTTGGGCAGTGCGAGGAAATAGAGTTGTGTGAGCCCTTTCCTCCCTTGAAACCTACCTAACTGAACTTTCTAAGAGGACCATGTGGGTATCCACCCATGCTGGATGTTCAGAAGCTTCTCTAGCGTGACTTTCAAGTTTCAGATCTCTATGAGCAAAGCATTATAGATGATGGGTGGAGCAGATACTTTCCTGTTTTGCAAGTTGTGTGCCTGTGTGGGAGTGTGGTTTTTCTTTTAATTGTAAAATTTATGGTTGCTCCCAACACTTTTGAAAACCGGAGTGCAGCCAAAGAGACTCAATATTAGAATTAATAATTGCTCCTGGTATTTCAGTATAACACTACTTAACAATGTTGGCTAAATACATTAACTGGTTAGTGGTAAGAGAAATTGTTAAAATAGTGTAAAGTGACACAAGTTTGACTTGAAACAAAATGTGTTGTATTAAAAATAAATCCCAAAATGATGATGAGATTCACTTACATTCATGTACAACTTTGGGAAAAAGAAATCTACTGTTAAGGTCAGGAAGGAAATAAATATAATCTTCTCTGATACAAGATGTTAGTAACAACATCCTATGGTTCTAGACTAGGCTGCAGGAGCTGCACCGACTATGGGAACTACTGTTGGAAAAGATGAGGGAGAAGGGAGTCAAATTGTTGCAAGCACAGAAGCTGGTGCAATACTTACGGGAATGTGAAGATGTCTTGGACTGGATCAATGACAAGGTATAATTATTTTCTGCCTTTACTTTGTTCTTGATGGGAATTTTGACGTGTTTGTGTGGCGATTTTCTATCAACATACAGTTGCTGGGGTTCAGGTAGTCACAGAGAGCTTTTAAAGACACCACTTCATTTTATTTAGTTTATTTGTATTGCACAGGCAGTAAGTATGCAAGCCACTATTCCTTTTGCAGCCACCAAAAAAAGGTCACTGGACTAAGAGAAAGCCTGGATGTTGAAGAGCACAGTTAAACATAATCAATTCTTTCTTTGCTTTGAGGACACCTTCATATTTCTCATAATAATCAAATTCAAGTTTCCTGTAAGGGAAATCTGCAACATGTAAAAGCAAATGGTTTTTTTGTAAAGGTTCTTAATGATCTGTTATAGAAAGAAGCCAACCTAACCAGCAAGCACTGTGTATATAGTTACTTAATGATTTGAATATCTATAGATACATATTTTAAGGACATTGGCTGCAGGAGAACTGTTGACTCTTGATTCTTTGAACTCTGAGGAAACAGACCACAAACCACACTATCAAGAAAAAAAAGCCACAAAATGATCATACAGGTTTTCTTAATGACAGCTTGCTATTTTGTGTCACTGTGGGTTCAAACTGTAAACCCCACAGAACTGTTACTGGATATGATAGTGCACTTTTCATAAAGGAGTCTTGCAGCAGAAGCCTATGGCAGATGCCCATAAGCAGTCTGAAAATGAATTATAATCACTGTGTGTACTCCAAAATAGCGTGGGCAATAATTTTGTAGTTTTAAAAGTTTGGGGTTTTTTCCTGTGTGTATTTTCTTTCAGTAATTTAACTTGTTGTAGTAGTTATCATCATACACAGAACAGAAAACTTAGGATAGAAGAAATGGTTATATTTAATAACTTGAAAAATGAATAAGAGCAAGCAAGATGAAAAAAATAATACCCTTAGTGATTTGCCTGTTTTCTGCAATAATGGACAGATGTTGGGGGGCGGGGGAAAGGCAGGAGTGAAGTTTAATGCAGGAAACTTTGTCCTTATAAATCTGACCTTTAAATACAGTGATCATAACTGTCTTTGACCTATTCAAAATTAGGATAGTTTGCTTCCTGATTTTTAGTAGTGATTTTCCACAGGATGTACTGATATTTACTTTTTTCTCCACGTGCTAGGAAGCAATAGTGACCTCGGAAGAGCTTGGGCAGGACTTGGAGCACGTGGAGGTTTTGCAAAAGAAGTTTGAAGAGTTCCAGACAGACCTTGCAGCTCATGAGGAAAGAGTAAATGAAGTAAACCAGTTTGCTGGCAAACTTATCCAGGTAAACCTTCGTGTGTGTTGAAAATCTCTCTTGGCAAGTCTGGTATAACACAGCAAGCTTTGCCTGCAATTTCCCCTTTTTCCACCTGGTTTGGTAGCAGATCTTGGTAAGGTATACTCCACATGTGCCTAGATCCTTAGCTATCTTTATCTGAAATGCTCATAATTTGATTTCAGCTGTTGTTCTGCTGAACAGCTGGAGTAACTGCCCCGTCTGGGAGTGTTCCTGAAAATGTGGAGAGTAGTGATTTAGTAAGAGAAATTGTCCTGTTTGGGCTTTATATTAATCCTGGTTGTCCAAGGGGAATGCATTTATCTTCTTTTCTGATAATGTCCTCTGGGGCTTGATCAAGGATGGAGACAGGGCAGGAAATACTGCATTCCAGGAAAAAAAAGATACTATTTACAGCCCTCTTCCTGTTGGCCAGTTAGTACATGGGGAAACTTCAACTACTACTGGGGTATTGAATGTTCACACAGTGAGGTTTCAGGAAAACTATTGAATTGTGTGGTCATCTGGAAAGTACAATAATTATAAATTGATCTCTTGAAAAACAGCAGTGTTTCAAGGTTTTATCAATGGACATAAAACCACAGAACATATGAAAACAGCATTTTTTTCCTTTGCTTGCTAGGAACAACACCCCGAAGAGGAACTGATAAAGTCCAAACAGGATGAAGTAAATGCAAGCTGGCAGCGTCTTAAGGGGCTTGCCCTTCAGAGGCAAGGAAAACTCTTTGGGGCAGCTGAAGTTCAGCGCTTCAACAGGTATGATCTTGGCTGGATCTGCTGCAGTGATGTAACGTTTGTGTGGATGTTTAATGATGCATTCAGCTGCGTACGTCAGTATGAGAAGAGCTACTGTTGTTTGTTTTGCTTTACTCTTCCTCGTGACTTGTTGAATGAGGACCTTGTTGTTCTAGAATTACCTTGGAACAGTCATTCGGGTTTAGCTTTTCACCACTTGGCAGTTCTGTTCATTCCTGCTAATTGCAGTTTTGCTTCCGTTTCCCCTGGGTGCTTTTCCCCCCGATTCTGTCCCAGCTGAGCCTTACGAGGGGTGGGGTTTTGCTGTCAGGTGAATGTCAGTCCAGTTGTTCTGGGGGCAGTGTCTTTCTATCCTCATCTCCATCTACAGCATTTTGAGATTTGCTGTAATTGAGTTGGAGAAGGGTCTGGAGTGGGAAACGGACCTACTAGGTGATGGTGCTCAGTAGTGCTGTAATTCCTTGTTCACATCTGGTGACACCATCTGAAGAATGGCCTGCCAGTACCCTTCAAGGTTTTATGAGATTTTTTTAAAAAAGTGTAATCTTTTAGCTTTTGGGTCCTTTTTTTCTTCTTAAAAAAAGGATGATTGTAGTTGCTTGCAGTGTTCATATATATGGGTTTGTATGCCAGAGTACGTCTGGCATACATACAGGAAAACATCCTGCTTTCTTCCTTTTTCCCTGCAAGATAGACTGCTTTCAATTTGTGCTTTGTTTTGAAGGGATGTGGATGAAACAATCAGCTGGATTAAGGAGAAAGGGCAGTTGATGGCCTCAGACGATTTTGGCAGAGACTTGGCCAGTGTGCAGGCTTTACTGCGTAAGCATGAAGGCCTGGAAAGAGATCTTGCAGCCCTGGAGGATAAGGTACCCGTAGGAGATGTTTTACCTACAGTTTAAACAACATAACCTGCTTGTCAAAGGCTAGAAACTTACTCACTGTTTGTGTCTGGGTTTAGGTTAAGGCCCTTTGTGCAGAAGCTGACCGTCTGCAGCAGTCTCACCCCATAAATGCTTCTCAAATTCAAGTGAAACGGGAGGAGCTGATTGCCAACTGGGAACAGATCCGGACTCTGGCAGCAGAGAGGCATGCTCGCCTTAATGACTCCTACAGGTAGGAATACAGTCCATCACACTGAATTGACCTTTCTTCTGTATTCAGGTTTGACAGAGGGCTCTTGGGAGGAGAAGAAAGGGATGCAGTTTCCAAGATTTTTTGATGGTTCTGATGTTTTCAGAGCAGTCTTGTTCACCATATTGTATTTTACAATAACTTTTTGTAGTAAAAGAGATATTTATATAATAAATAAATACCTGACAGCTTTTGGTCCTTCTCTAGATGTGGATCAATTATGAAAATAGACATGTTTTAGGATTTTTGCTTTTTAGGGTGTTTTGCATTTAGGATGTTTGGGTTTTTTCCTATCTGAGTTGATACCTGTATCTTGAAGTACAATATCTGACTATATTTTAGGTTTGTTGTTTTTTTTTTAATACCAGTTACAAATCTGTTCACTATGGAGTCCTTGTGATTTTCTGTGAAGACCAAAGTAGGGTATATTGTTTGATGTATTGTCCTAGACTAAATGAAGTACCCATTTCTGTGATACTGCTTTGTTGCTCTGGGATTTATCTTCATCTGATCTTTTTTCTATACCAGCCTGGTTGTCCATGAAACATAATCTGTTAGGTCATTATTGAGAAGCCATACTAAAAAGAAACTTAACCCTGATGTGGTGGTTAGTTTATATCCTTTCTGGTTTTGTTTTTCTGCTGTTTGTTCCCTCCCATGATGCAAGATTTATGGTGGTGGAGACCCACACAAGTAATCATTCATAATCCCTTCAGATCAAATAACAGCAAATTTAAAAGGGAAACAAACTGATCCCTGTTGCTGATAACTGCTAAGCGTGTGCCAAAGGCAATAACTCTAAGGGCATGCTGAGAGGAATCTGAGGATTTCTTTGCTTGTTGTTTTAAGGCTGAAGTACGTGCAGTTGAAATTTTCTGTCAGTTCCCCCCACACAGTGTTGTGGTTGTGATGGAAACAGTCCCCTGGGCTATCTTGAAACACTCTGCTTGAGATCTCTTTGATTTCTGTTGTCTTCAACACACAGGCTTGTAGCTAGGAGTATTCCTTCTACTTTCAATATATGGTGTATGCAAAACAAGTCTTTGAGAAATTGACTTGGACCCTAGTGTTTTCCTAACTTCAAAAGGCTTTTTTTTTTATTGAGAGCATATTTAGTTAAGTAATATTCTAGTTGCATTTTGGTATTGTCTTGTTTTGTTTCTGTCTGAGGAACAGCTTTTATGTTTGTAACCCTTTCTTTGGGGTAAGGGTGGAGAAACTATGCAAACAAATCATTCCTAACCATTTTTTCTTTTGCTCTCCTAAGGCTGCAGCGCTTTCTTGCGGACTTCCGAGACCTCACCAGCTGGGTGACTGAGATGAAGGCTCTGATAAATGCTGATGAGCTTGCCAATGATGTGGCTGGAGCAGAAGCCCTTCTAGACAGACATCAGGAACATAAGGTATAATGGTTACGCAGCCAAATCCAGTCAGCAACCCTCAACAACTGATTTGTATGTGTAACATAGTCTGAATCAGAACTGCTGATGCTGTATCACCAGAATCCCTTGTTCATGCAACTAACACAGTGCTAGATTGCTGTCCTGATTTAATATTTTTACCTTGTTTCTTGATAATATACACTAATAAATAAGTATTTAAGAATGCATATGATAATATTTTCTAAAAAATAAATAGACCTGATAGTAGTCTGTTGGACTAAAAACTGTCTTAGTTCTGTATCATAAGGAATTACTATAAGTGAGGAGGAAGAGTGTAGCTTAAAACCAACCTTAAGTTTTGTTTTAACGTATGAATTTGTACTTATCTCCATTGTAAGGTAATATATTTCATTCTAGCTTTCATGTTAAGTGTAACGTGTTTATCATTCAGGTGTTCCACACTGTTGTCTCTGTTACTTTTAATAGCAGTTCTCATATTCTGAGGTAACTTTTGGTAACATCTTATTTATGTCCCCTTTCATAGGGAGAAATTGATGCCCATGAAGATAGCTTCAAATCTGCTGATGAGTCTGGCCAGGCTTTGCTTGCTGCTGGACACTACGCTTCTGATGAAGTTAAGGAAAAGGTAAGTCGAGAGGAAGAGCTCCTCAAAGAATTTGTCTCTTCTGTGTCCCAAGATCTTAAGCTGCAAAGTATCATCCCTCTAGGTTACAGGGCTTTTTCTTGTGTATTTACCTAATGCGTGCTTTTTGTTCTCAAATTGACAGCTTCTGCCTATCCATTAGTAGGAACTGTTAGGACTACTAGTACTATCTCTTAGAAACTATTAGTATATCTTTCCTCCAAAAGAAAAAATCTGTTTATCTGAGTTCAACTTTGCTACTGGAAGTGTCAGTTATTTCTAATTTGTGGTTTTCAAACTAATGGGGCCCCTCGTGAAGTCTGCATATTGAAACATTGGTCAATCAGGCAATTCAAATGCCATAAGTGAGAGTGGGCCAAAGAGGTTTCAGAGGGTGAGAGAGCAGAATGGTTTGCTAAGAGCTTCTCTTCAATAGGTCTGCAGTCAAAGAGAGTGGTGTCCATTAAATATCTCTGTGTAGATTTAATTTGGAAAAGGAGAGGTTTCTGACTTCAGTCAGGAGGTTGTAGCCACTACTCAAGCTGGATAAAGGAAGGAAAGGGCCTGTATGGAGATGCTGATGTAGTAACAGGAGAATGACTCTTTACACAGGAGATCATTTCCAGTCCAGTGTTAACCACTTCTTTAGAGTCACAACTTGATTTTTCACTGAGATGCAAATGAATCAGACTGTTAAATAAAATTATTATATATCCCCCTTCCCAACCTGTTAGCTGACCATCCTCTCAGATGAAAGATCTGCTTTGCTGGAACTGTGGGAGCTTCGCAGACAACAGTATGAGCAGTGCATGGACCTGCAGCTTTTCTACAGAGACACTGAGCAAGTTGACAACTGGATGAGCAAACAAGAAGTGAGTGCAATCTTTGAACTCTCCAGATACGGTTGATTTGTCACTTTTTTCTAGTCTTCTGTAGAATTAAACAATTGGTATTTACTAGTGGCAGTGGCTGTCACTAAAGTCTAGTGAGTCTTAGTGAGCAGGGTGCTTTGCAGTTTTTTATCAGCCCAAGCTGCTACAATATCTGTTTCCATCTAATACTGAAACTATTAGTTGTGACAGGTTGGATTGAGATTGCTTTTATGTGTGTTAACTCTTGCAAAATGCTCTTTGAACAAGAAGCTAAAAATAATTATTCACAGCCCTTGGCTGTTAGAGGTGTACAGGGAGCACCATCCCAGTATATAATCCTTTATTTTTCAATAATATATGGTAGGAAACATCACTGGCCATGCTTGAGTTGACCTAGAGCAGCTGAGCATGGAAACATAAAAATCAATGATGTGTTTGTTTCCTTACTTCAGGCATTTCTGCTGAATGAAGACCTCGGTGATTCTCTGGATAGTGTGGAGGCTCTTCTAAAGAAGCATGAAGACTTTGAGAAATCCCTAAGTGCCCAAGAGGAGAAAATCACAGTAAGACATTTACATTACCTGGTCACTAAATGTGCAAGGAATAAAACAAGTGGGTTTGTTGACAGGGGAGGAGACGCTGCTGGAGGATGACAGAGAAGGATATGGTTTGTTCTGCCGAATGATCCACTGTTACGTGGGATGCATTATCTCTAAATAATGTGTATTGTCCCTAAAATGGAAAATAGTGGAAAAGATAGATATGGCTCGATTGCTGCCTCAGAGAGCTGAGTGAGTTCAGTGCTTGTATGTCATGCCAGCACACGTGTTGCTACAGATTTGTCAAAAATCTGCACTCTTCCACATGTAAGATGATGTGTAACAATAGCTGTCTTAATGGCTTTCTGTTAGTTTTACTGTGATAAACTTCTGAGGATGAATCTACTCAATAAACTTGCACAGTTTCTGTTACACCAAGTAAATGGAAACCTGTTTTCTCTTTAGGCATTGGATGAGTTTGCTACTAAATTGATTCAGAATAACCATTATGCCATGGATGATGTTGCTACACGCAGAGATGCTGTAAGTACCTGAAACACATTTGGACTGTAGACCTTAAATAATTTGCTTTATTATTTTAAATGGTATGACTGCAATATAGGATAAGTCAGCAGAGCTCTCCCACAAGTATGGATACAGGGATGATTCTTATAAGCTTAAAGAATTCAAAACCTTTACTTTTTTTTCTTTTTCAGCTGCTGAGCCGCCGAAATGCCCTTCATGAAAGAGCTATGTACCGTCGTGCTCAGCTGGCAGATTCTTTCCATCTGCAGCAGTTTTTCAGAGATTCTGATGAGCTGAAGAGTTGGGTTAATGAAAAGATGAAAACTGCAACAGATGAGGCATATAAGGTGAACACAAAGACGAACGTTGCAGTAATTTCAAGGCAATGCCAGGCTTAATGTAATCAGTCTAGCGGTATGAAGCAGCATCAGCCAAAATGTTGCTGATAGTAGGCAGTATTAATTGCAACAGGTGAAACTGTAATTTCTCCCTGACCCCAAGGGGGATGTTCCCATCATACTGTGTTCATGCTGATTCAATAAGTGTTCTGATTTCAAAGGCATTATTTTTGGCACCAAATTCTCTTGTGACATCTTGGCATGTATATTAATGTAGTCCAATTTTAAAGATTCTTCGGATACTAATTTTGGATTGAAAGGTTCTTTTCCTTTCTTCATCTGTAGGATCCATCAAACTTGCAAGGTAAAGTTCAGAAACATCAGGCTTTTGAAGCAGAGCTTTCTGCTAATCAGAGTCGTATTGATGCGCTGGAGAAAGCTGGCCAGAAGTTGATTGATGTCAATCACTATGCATCTGATGAAGTGGCAGCTCGCATGAATGAAGTTATCAGCTTGTGGAAAAAACTTCTGGAGGCCACAGAGCTCAAAGGTACGACCTGCTCAGAAGAATGTGGGCAATTCTTTTTCTGGAGAGTCTAGCCGGGAGAAGACGGGAAACGAGTTAAATGAAGTGGAAAACTTAAGTCATTTTTTCCTCTTACCCTGTCTTGGTCAGGTATAAAACTGCGTGAAGCCAATCAACAGCAGCAGTTTAATCGCAATGTGGAAGACATTGAGCTGTGGCTGTACGAAGTAGAGGGACACTTGGCTTCGGATGACTATGGAAAAGATCTTACTAATGTTCAGAATCTTCAGAAGAAACATGCCCTGCTAGAGGCAGATGTTGCTGCCCATCAGGTAAGGGAAATAATTTTTCTTCCTGCCCTTTCAGATCTGCTTACTCAGAAGTATTCACTCCAGAGACCTTAGCAGGTCTCTATTTTCATAATTTTTGTAGCTTTGGGCTTTACAGTTTATTTATCAGCAATTATTTTTAACTGAAACTTAAACTGTATATCTCCAAGAACAGTATCTTCATGACTTTGACAAAAACAAACGTTTTGAAAAAGTAAAATAATTCCACACTGTGACCTGCTGACAGCACAGCATTGTTTTGTGCTGTGAATACCAACTTCAAAAGAGGTGCTGTGCTTTGCATGGGATGATTCCTTCATTTGCAAATGATCTTCAGGGGAATTTAATCCACAGCAACAAAATCAACAAAATCTGAGTTCCCACAACTGGAATTATCAGTTGTTAACAGCTGAAAAATGGTTTGTCTAGAGTAACACACCTGTAAAGTTGATGTAATTTCAAGAATCTTCTGTTTATTTTATGAAATTGAAAAATAAAAACCAATTACATTTCTGTAATGTGTTGAATATTATCCAGCATATAATTATTACCAAAATTATTGTGCTGGTAGTGTGCAGCTAATGAGGTTCTCCTGTCACAATAGAACTTACTAGCTGAGACCTGAAAATGTTTTCAGTCCCTGCAGCCATCTTACAGAAATTCTGACATAATGCTATTGCTGAATTAATTTTAGGACCGTATAGATGGCATTACCATCCAGGCACGCCAGTTCCAAGATGCTGGGCACTTTGATGCTGACAATATCAAGAAGAAACAGGAAGCTTTAGTAGCTCGTTACGAAGCTCTAAAGGATCCTATGGTAGCTCGCAAGCAGAAACTTGCAGATTCTCTTCGCCTGCAGCAGCTTTTCCGTGATATTGAGGATGAAGAGACCTGGATTAGGGAAAAAGAACCAATTGCTGCATCAACAAACCGAGGTTGGTCCATCGAAACATCTCCAGAATTTAGATGTCATAATTGTTCTATTGTAACTCGTCTTTCTATGGAACATTCCCTGGAAACTTCTGAAATGTTTATTGTAATTAACATTGTGTGGAGTTATTGCCATCACCCATGGTTCTGTGTTCCATTACTTCTACAATTCCAATGGGTAACTCTGTTTTCATAGCACTCGTCTTCATTGTTCATAAGAACTTCATAGTTCTTACTCTGCAAGTTTGTTTAGCACTGGTTGCAGCTGCCTTTAAATTTTTGTTCAGTCTAATGACTCTCAATTAACTGATTAACTATTTTATGTCTTTCAGGCAAGGACTTAATTGGTGTCCAGAATCTGCTAAAGAAGCACCAGGCTCTGCAGGCAGAAATTGCTGGCCATGAGCCCCGCATTAAGGCAGTCACACAAAAAGGAAATGCTATGGTGGAAGAGGGTATGTCTCAAGGTTTTTTAATTCTTTCAGAAATCCAGAAGTCTTTGTACTGGACTTTGTTCTCTGACTCTGTACAATTAAGAATCGCTGCCAGTTTTTATCCAGGCAATAGACAGGTACCTGCTAGCAGGATTAACTTCTGGTCATTTTTTCACTTGAAAATAAAAATTGATTCTTCAATGGGAAACTGTCAGGATTTTCACAGATCTCCATCTGCTCTTGACAAACACATGTGAGCCCTGTATTCAGCAGCTTTGTGCCTGTGATATTTAGTTTACATTTTTAAATCTATTAAAGGCTTGTATCTGAGATACATAATAATAATGTGAGAGATAATCCTCCGCAAAGACATTAAGAGTCATTCCTACTTTTAAATAAGTAGTCATCTTTATTTCTGACTTTATTTCATGATTCCAGGATTCAGAATGCATGTCTGAAATAATATTTGTCTGTTGTCAAAACTCCACCACTGGAAAGAGATGACCTTTCCTGGTTCATTGCTGAGAAGAAATGTTATGATGTGGCTTGTTTTGTTCTTAATGATTCAAATATTCCTAGTACAGGTTGATTGACAAGTGCAGTGTTTTCCAGTCTGAGGCAGAAGGACAAGCTGAGTTATGCTTTTATTATTCTAGTCAGAATAGGCTTCGTATGTTCAAACGGGTCTAATTTCCGTGGCTTTCAAGAAGTAATCTTTTAGTGTGAATGATTTGTGTATCCTTCAATCCTTCAGTTCTCTCTCCTTCTTTTACCTAGGACATTTTGCAGCTGAGGATGTGAAAATCAAATTGAATGAGCTAAACCAAAAATGGGACTCTCTGAAAGCCAAAGCATCACAGCGACGACAAGACCTCGAGGATTCCCTGCAAGCTCAGCAGTACTTTGCTGATGCTAATGAGGCAGAGTCCTGGATGAGGGAAAAGGAGCCCATTGTAGGCAGTACAGACTATGGAAAAGATGAAGACTCTGCTGAGGTATTTGAGATCATTGTTTGAATCAGTTTTGCATAAACACAGTGAGGATTTGTCCAGTGTTAAAAAAAAATAAGGAGTTCTACTCATTTCAGGGTTTTTAACAGAAAGGGCAGAAGATTTTTGCTTCAAGCTGAATTTTGGCTCTGAGTCAAAAGCTGCCAGTTTTTCCTGTGCCTTTGTTATTATTGTGCATGTAATTTTGCTGTTCAGTATATTAAACCAGTTGTGAGGAAACTTAAAATTTCTATTCATTCTTTTATAAGATTCGGGGTTTTTTGTAAAGTATAATGAGACTAATATCAGCAAATTCCTCATGTGATGTTGCGTTTCAGTACGAGTCTGATTTTCAGCAGTTCATTGGTCTGGAAGTAATTTTTTGTCTAGTTCTTTTACTGGTATCACTCTGCAGTCAAACACAACATCCCAGACACTGCTGACTGACATCTCATCAGAATGAAGTGCAGTTTAAAGGCAGCGTTTCAAAGCTCACACTATTTCCAGAGTGATATATGGTATTTCTGGTCAGAACAAAGGAATGTTTGGGAGATAAGGTAGAGGAAAAGCACCAGAAGCATTTGGACTATCTAGCCTGTGAATAAATAGAAGTAGTTATTCTCATGGGAGTCACAAGACTGGCAGCTCTGAAAAACCCACACTCCCTGTGTACGGAGCCAAAGCGTGTGTTTTAAGCAGAATAGGATTTGTGAAATGGCTTTAGGTGTACATTGTTTTTATCATTTGCTTTCAGGCTCTTCTGAAGAAACATGAAGCTTTGATGTCTGATCTTTCCGCTTACGGCAGTAGCATACAGGCATTAAGGGAACAGGCCCAGTCATGCAGGGTAAGGAAAGATGCTAATCATGTTGCTAAAATTCTTAGGTCAGCAGAAGGTAAACACAAAGCTTAATAACAGTTGTTGGTTTGGAGGACTTATTGCAGACTGTACTTGATTTTCTCAAGAAGATTAGTGGTCTGTTTTCATAATCATAACGGGCAGCTGTGTTGCATTGGAGAAAAGAGGATAATGTGGTTTTCAAGGTTTGAGCCCAGACAGCACCTAAAATAAGTCTGTCTGCATTATATTTGTTACAACAAGAATAATTTTAACGCACCACAGTAGCTTTAACTAAGACTGAAGTATTTTTTTAGGACTACATCAACTGTAATAAACATGGAACAACTCAATTTTTTTGTTTCTTCGTTAGCAACAAGTTGCTCCCACAGATGATGAAACTGGCAAAGAGCTCGTTCTGGCACTCTATGATTACCAGGAGAAAAGTCCCCGGGAGGTGACTATGAAAAAGGGAGATATCCTCACCTTACTCAACAGCACCAACAAGGTACGCTCTTGCCTTCTGGTTTGCTGAGCTGCCTGGCTCACTTTTTATATGTTCTGTGGAGCTTTGTTTTTATGCTTTTTTGTTTTTTAATAGCATTCAACGAAGTTTAAGAATTTGCCCATTTAGTCTATGTTTCCCTTCAGCACTTTAGATTACCTCTTCAGCTCGTTCTCATGCCAACTTCTCTAAGTCAGATAAACAACCTATGCTATAGGCAGGTGTCTATGAGAAATCTGATTTTCCTACTGTTGAGGAATTCTTGACCAAAGGGGAGAAGTGGAAGTAAAACCTAGATGTCTTCAAGGGACAATTTGTTTGAAATGATCTCTGCAAAAAGAGCAAACTCTTGTGAGCATCAACAGTTTTCTTGTGTTGATAGAAGCCTCTAACTTGCAGCTTTCAGTTGCTCAGTGTACTTAGTGTTTGATACTTGCCTCACGGTAGTTGCTTTTTAATTTTTTTCCCCTCAGGACTGGTGGAAAGTTGAAGTTAATGACCGTCAGGGCTTTGTGCCAGCTGCCTATGTGAAAAAGCTAGATCCTGCCCAGTCTGCATCCCGAGAGAATCTTCTGGAAGAGCAGGGGAGCATAGCATTGCGACAGGAGCAAATTGACAACCAGTAAGATCTAACTGATGAGATACGACACCCACCAGGCATTTGCTGGCTTGGCCTTTGCCTTGCATGTGCCAGAAATTTAGTTTGATGCCTCTTATATTAGGGAGTAATTAAGTGGAGCAAAACAAGGGGCTTCTTTAGCAGGAACACCATGTTGAGTTGTTCTATACTTATTCTAGATTTTCTTGTTGCTTTTCTCATTTTTAACTGTAAAACTCATTACACTAGAGCTCAACTTACTGTCTGACTTGAGTATTTTATGTGTTCCTTTTGTTGTTGTACCTAACAACTTGAACTTGTTTGTGAGTTATATCTGTCCTAAGCAGCTCTTGTATTTGTAGTTGTCACTTTTTAATGTATAATCTGTTTTGCAAAGCTTTCTTAAATTTGGTTACATAAAGTACAGTACCCTCCCTATATAGGGCTGCCTCTGGAGGTAACCTGCTTAGGAGCTGTGGCTACTTTGGTGCTAGCTCATTACTTTTTTCTCCTGAAATACAGTGCCATTATTTGTTGCCATTACATGGGCTAAAATGTGCCCCCCCTCCTTTTTTTCTTTTTATCCTTTTAAAAGAGGAACAGGCCATTGCAAATAGAGAAAACTGCTTGGTAATGATCTCCTAAAGCACATGGCAGTTGTAGATTAGTTCAAGGAAGGGCTGTGGCTGGTAGCTGGCTCATCTTATCAAGCCACTTGGAAGCCAAAGCTGAAAGTTTTATGCATACTCCCCATCTGTTGGCACAGCTATGCTGTCATTCTACCTGAGTATTTCTTCCCACTCAGTTGTTTTGAGTCACCAGTTATTAGAGTGACATACACTAATTACTAGCTTCGGCTTTAGAATTAAACCACACAAAAGCAAAACAAAAAGCCCAAAAATAATAATAAAAAAGCTTGTACCAGTGAGGAGAAAGGATGCTGAAAAATTGTGATGCATTATTCAAGATTTTAATAATACGTAACTTTCTCTATGGGTTTGCATGCTGATTTTAAGAACTAGAACAGAAGTAGCTTATTTTAAAGCCCTGGAAAGGGAACCACCCTTTAGTTGTCAATCAAATGGCACAAAGGTCAGGAAACGAGGAGACCTTATAGAGAGAGTTCAACTGTACTGCTGAGGTCTTCTTATGTGAATTGTACTCTGGTCTGATTTGCTTTGTTTGCTTCTGAAAGACACCTGTTTTTCTCCATTTAAATGTGAACTCTTGACCATCTCCTACCACAGACAACCCATGGATGGAGCTGCTGCTTTCATTATTTTTGTTAATCTGACTAATTTTTCGCATGCATTTGCTGTGCTCCCTCTGTCTGTGCAGGACTCTCATAACTAAGGAAGTCGGCAGTGTATCTCTGCGTATGAAACAGGTCGAAGAACTGTGAGTAGGATTAGCCCTTTCTAAACCATGCTGTCTCCATACTGTCACTGTTCATTCTCCCTGTATTTGTTTCTTTCTTTGGGAAAGCTGCTCCAAAGAGACGTGAAGGAAGCAATTTCTGCAATGTGAATTATTTTAGTTTTGAGGAGTGTCATGGTGTGTGTTCCATGTGTTCTTTGCAGCCAGCCACCCAGCCAGCTGCTTATCTTGTTGGTCACCTCTGCACTGCTAAATTGGGTGATGATGTTATCACTAAATGAGGCTTTAGTGATATCTAGACTGTTTTTCTTTAAAAAGCATCTGTTGCATTTTCTGAGGTGCAGATATATTTATATCATTTGATTATATAAATGTAGAAAAAATATGTATACCATGTATTACATCCCATATGAATGCCCTAGAGTTTGGGAAGGGTAGAGTTACAGGTTATCATATAAAGTAACATTTGTGCTGAGTGGTCAAAAAGCACTAGTTTGTTTAGATAGGATGATTGATTTTATTATAACACTCACTTAATTTTCAAACTTGTGTTTATGTCTCCTGGAAAAAATACCAGGTTTGCATATTATGGTCTTGGGAGTTGCTGGGAGATGCAAAGCAAGTGTTCACTGGCTGTGCCTGGTGATCTTTTCACAGAGAATGTTTATTGAGAATCCAAAGTGAAAGTATCATGTTAATTTCTGAAGTGTTGCAAAGCCACTTTGAGGGAAGGTCTGCTTCTAAAGGAATTTTGCCCCAGATCCACTGAGCTTTGCAAGTACTTAATGCCTAAAATGGTGCACTGAGGCAAACATCTGCAGTTGGGGCAGGCTTCAAAACAGTGCTTTCCTGCATGCAGTTGCTCACTCAAATCAGGGTAGAATGATTCTGTTGAAACCTCATACAAAAGATTCTTAGGTCCTTTCTATCCAGCCTTAAACCAGGATAGACAGGAAACTGAGTCTCTGCTTCCATGGAGTTGGTTGGCAGTTTGAATAGACATTACAGCCTCGGATATCAAGGATTTTCTTCACCAGACTTTGTAATCTCTGAGTTACTGGTTAGGAAAGTGCAACACCATGGAGCTGTTCACGTTGGGAAGTGTAATTGCTCAGTATTTACTGTGTGCTCCAATGAAAGCATCACAAGGCTGCCCTTTGCCATTTGAAACCCCTGCAGGTGTCTCAGCAGTGTCTTATATTACTTGATTTAATAACACCAAAATTGAGAATCTTATTAGTTAATAGTGAGAATCACTTGCAATTGTTGATCACCATAGTAGACCACTGTGCAGTTTGATTCAAGATATTAAAAAAAAACATCTAGATGCAGCCAGATTTCATCTTCTGGAGGACTTAGAATAGGGTAACAGTAAGAATGGATGCAGAGTGTGGCTTTTCTGAATTCGTGTTGTTTAGAAACAGGCATTGCAAAGAGATCTGGGATTCATTAGCAGTGTCTGTAACACTTCCATTGCCTTTTTTCAGCAATAGCTTGGGAAAGGTCTTGTAGGATTGTCTGTGTAGAGTTGGTTACTAGGAATCAAATAGGAGACATCAATTTGCTTGTGGGTTTAAATAAATGGCTGGTCTTTTGAAGATTATTTGCTGTTCAAACCAATTTAAACATTTTAGAGGTTTTAATTGGCCTTCATTCTAATGTAAATGGGGAGTAATTTCACTGTTAGTGTTGGGAATTCCACAGATAAAAGAACGGTGTGTGAGAAATGACTTTCATGGACTTGCCAGTTGAATATAGTGGTGTTATCAGAGAAGTATCACCTTTTTCTAAACATTCAGCAGATTTTGCACTGAATAATGGCTGGGTGAGATATTTATGTCCTGTAGCTGGGAGGCTAGTGGGGTTTAATAATCTGATGACAAACTTAATGTAATATAGGAAAATACTTCTTAGAAAGCTTAAGAGCCTACCCTGACCTAATCTGTGATTTGGGTTTGCTTTTGCCAAGTGAAGTGTTGCATGTGGGAGGTCTCATTTTGGTGTGCATATCCATGCAGAGGAGAAACATGTACAGTTTACACCTACCTGATCACATACAAGTAGATCATTCTGTAGAAGAGCAGTGCAAAGACTGGGGATTTCCAACATCTTTGGTGATACTTGGTTACTGTGACTCTGCTCAGGTCAGTCTGACTGCCCCATGCTTTCCTTTTCTGCTTGCTCCAGGTATCACTCTCTTCTTGAGTTGGGAGAAAAACGTAAAGGCATGTTAGAAAAAAGCTGCAAGAAATTTATGCTTTTCCGTGAAGCTAATGAGCTTCAGCAGTGGATCAATGAGAAGGAAGCTGCACTCACAAATGAGGAAGTGGGAGCTGATCTGGAGCAGGTGGAGGTGCTGCAGAAGAAATTTGATGATTTTCAGAAGGTGTGTTGTAATACTGCCTAATGTGTACGTTGGTTTTGGTCTCTCCCCTCAGCCTTTCTGATCATATGTCCGTGATAATTTCTCATAGCGGAGCATAGTTGAGAAGGAGACACAACTTTGATTGGAAATAAAAAAGGTGTATATGTGGGTTTTTAGTTTTGTTCTGTGAGGATAAAGAGAATCCCAAGTCTTCAGTTTGGTTACAGTCTCCAGGTTGCTGCATGCTTCCCAGCTCCCAGAGAACTGAAACTCTTATTTCAACACCTTCAAATACAGAATCTGCTTTGAAGGAATTCTGTTTTATGTAAGGCATAACCTTCAGTTAAGCTATTCCTTGCCCTTTTTGTTGAAAGGAAAGGTGCAATTTAGTTGCCTTCTGTAGACTTTTTCACAGGAGACAAAAAAACAATTCTCTGTTTCAAAATGCTGGCAGGCTTTCAGTTTTATTTTTTCTCCCAGTATTTGCAATATTAGTTAATTATCTTTTTCTTTGCATGAATTATGAAAGAATTGCTTGGGCAGATGCATTTATTCTGTCCACTTTAAGATACTGAGCACTGAAACACAAAGGTGCTTGACCTTGTATGTTGGAAAAGAGAGTGATTTGACAGTTCTATGGACATTTTCATGTTGATAGCTTGAAGGGTGGCCAACAGTTTGAGCCAGCCTAATATTGTAGGTGAGAAGATGATAGCAGTTACTGGATTTGGGTTCTTTTAAAATAAGCTAATAGTTGAAATGCATGTGCATCACCTATTAAAATTTAAATACAGATTCTCCACCAGCTCTTTTTTAACTATGTTCCCTTTTGTTTTATAGAAGAATTGGCTTGCCTGGAAGCATTAAAGTGTCTTAGTAAAATTGCTTTCTAAGTTGGCCTTTTAGCTTATTCATGCAGTAATATGGATGATAGCTTTTGGTCTTCATGTTGCTAATGCTGTTACACCTGACAGCTTAGAAGTGTATTCCATTCCTGATTGTTAATTAACTCTGTACTAAAGCCTTCAATGGTGTGTTTCTTTAATCCATTGGTGCTTGGTGCTGGCAGCTGGGGTTTCTCAGCACAGACTCTCATGCACTGTATGTTCACTGGTGACTGTAAAGGTCAAGTGTGCTGAATTCCTGCTGTTTACAAACCATGTACTTTTTGGCACCCCTGATGCTAATGCTGGGATATTTTCCTGTTCCATGCAGGATTTGAAAGCGAATGAGTCACGCCTGAAGGACATAAACAAGGTTGCGAATGACCTGGAGTCAGAAGGGTTGATGGCAGATGAAGTGCAAGCAGTACAGCAACAGGTCCACTTTTTTTCTGACTTAATCTGGTTCTCTTGAGAAGCAAAAGACTTCCTTCCTTCCTTTTGTCTGTTGGCTTCCACTCTGTGTATCATTGCAAGATTCTGGTGGTTCATTTTTGCTCTCTGGTCTGATAATACTGGTATTCTAACCAGAGATACCTAGTGTGGCCATCACAAGGGGGTACCCTTTGAATTGTTTGAATTGTTTGTTTTTAAATAGTGCTATAGCAAATTGCACCATCTAGAGTTTTTTTCTTTCCCTTCTTTAGGAATGGAGAGTCTTTAAAATAGTACTAAAGGTCATGGAGAATCCATGCATTAGCTTTGCTTCATGTGAATTTGAAATTTCAGTCTTCATTTCTTTGCACTAAAAATGGTGAGAGATGGTAGGGGAAAAGAGAAATAAAGTAAGAGCCCAACTGTCAGTGGAGGTGTTTTGTGGGTTTTCTGTTTTATTTTTTTAGTAACATACCTATTTTTTTGACATACTTGTGCTATTTCTATAAATAATTCTATCTGGTGCCAACAGAGTATTGAAGCAGCTTGTTTATTTTCTGAGCTGCAAGATGATGTGCTGCAGTAGATGGTTGAGTAGTCACGCTCCCATTTCTGCTGTATGTGTAGGTTGTGAGAGCTGTTTGGCTTAATGACATGCCAGAAACCAGTTTGTGGAAGAAATGTTCTCAAAAACAGTCAAAACTTTCTTTTTGTTAGAAAATAACAAGTTGTTTGTCCTTTTTCGTTTGCAGGAAGTCTACGGTATGATGCCCAGGGTAAGTGTTGATTTCTGAGCTAGTGTGGAAATTATAACAGGTTTGGGATGTAAAGGTAGTTGAGGCATAACTGTAGTCCATTTCCATTAAGGAACTCAGTAATGACTTTAAACAGATGTAAAAGGATTATCTTATTTTTGATCCCTTTATTTCCTGAGTGTCTTAGCCCACATAACAAATCAGTGCAGGGCAGGACAACCCAAAATGACAGAAATACTTCCCTGTAAAAATGATTTCCTGTGTTAAGGATTGAACATAGAGAACTTTCAAAGATTTTTAATACATTCTGATAGTTGTAGATTTTGCTTCCTATTTAAAGCTGTCTCTTCATGTTTTCAAACAGGATGAAACTGATTCTAAGACAGCCTCTCCTTGGAAGGTAGGTGTCATTACGTAGTAGCACATCATCTTTTTTAGACATGCACCTTCTCATATCCCATGTTTCTCTTTTTTTTAATCCCTCTCCCCTTTTTTTTTAAAGACTGCTGATGAAGAGATGTTAATGGTGTCATACTCAGTCATACTCTCTTCCTATATTTTGTAGAGTTGTATTTTAAGAAATCAAGTCATTATGGATTCTTAAGGAGTTTTCTTTCAGTCTGATTTTGGCTCTGATTGGTTGGAGTTTACTTTAATGCTACATTTTTTTTATTTCTGCCTTCTCATACAGTCTGCACGTTTGATGGTACACACAGTGGCAACCTTTAACTCAATCAAGGTAATAATACATCTTTTTCTGAGCTGATTTTAAACCTGAGAATGTTTTTTACCCTCCCTTTCCATAGTCTTTACCTTTCATTACTCTTTGTAAAACCCCTCTGAATGAACTTACTGAGAGAAGTATTAACATCAGGTTTTACCAGTATCATCTTATATACATAAAATTGTTTGATTTTAACACTAGGCTACTTGAATTTGTGCCTTCTTCTGGAATTAAGCAGAATATGGTAACCTTCACCTGTAGTGCAAGGCCAATCTTTTCATTTATCTTATTGACACTTGAAGTTGTTTATATACTGTAAAAGAAAAGTGTAGCTATTTTGGGAAATCTTTCAGCGTTGCTGTCAGTGCTCTCAGCAGACCCCTGAAAGAGTGGAGATGAGGGAGGGAGGGATGGATGTCGGTGTGTTTGCAAACTGTGGCCTGCAATATCAGTGGGGTTTTTGTTTGTTTTACAGGAACTGAATGAGCGCTGGAGAGCTCTGCAGCAGCTGGCAGAGGAGCGAAGCCAGCTCTTGGGCAGTGCCCATGAAGTTCAGAGATTCCACAGGTGAGGTGTTCACATCATATTTGTTCTTAATTCAGTAAAATGCTTTGTCTGTTGGCAGTTCTAAAACATAGTAGGACCTATTCTAAACAAACCATATTTAACCCCCAGCTTGTTCAGTGGAAGTTAGACTGCCAGTGGTCCAACAAGAATTCTTTATATTCTTCCTAAAAAAAGACAGACTTGTTAACACAAAAGCATGGAATTGCTGTGGGCTTGGGACTACTGTCCTATTTTGCCAAAGTTCTCCTGTGTCATCTTGGAAAATAATTTAATAGAACCATCAACTACGTGAGCTTCTCTGGAAGTCAGTGATTTGCTAGGGATTGGAGATCCTAGTATGACCTCCATTTTCATTCTCTTTTTGCTTTCCCTTAAATCAGAGATGCTGATGAAACAAAGGAATGGATCGAGGAGAAGAATCAAGCATTAAACACAGACAACTATGGACATGACTTGGCCAGTGTGCAGGCTCTGCAACGCAAACATGAAGGCTTTGAAAGAGACTTGGCAGCTCTTGGAGACAAGGTGAGGTTGTGAGGAGGACAAAACCAAAAGCATTCTTTTTATCTAGCAGAAATGATTGAACAAACAATTTCATTGTGTTTGTTTCCTTTCTTTAACTTTAGGTGAATTCTCTTGGTGAAACTGCCCAGCGTCTGATCCAGTCGCATCCAGAATCTGCTGAAGATCTCCAAGAGAAATGTACTGAGTTGAATCAGGCTTGGAATAGCTTGGGAAAACGTGCGGATCAGCGCAAAGAGAAGCTTGGAGATTCTCATGACCTGCAGCGTTTCCTCAGTGACTTCAGGTAAATTCCTCTCCCCTCCAATTTATCTGCCTGGTATGTTATTGTTGAAGAACATATGGCTCAATGTTCCACAGGAATATTTCTGGGAAAGGTTCAGAAAAGGACTTTTTTTTCCTGTTCTGACTTACTTCAATGGAAAGAGGGAACAATTCTTTATTAATGTGTATTCGCAGGGACCTTATGTCTTGGATCAATGGGATCCGGGGCCTGGTCTCCTCAGATGAACTTGCAAAGGATGTGACTGGAGCTGAAGCTTTATTGGAAAGGCACCAGGTATGTGAAAGATAAGTGTGTATGGTAAGCATCAAATGGTTCTTTTTCTGACACTTTTCCATTTAGAGTTCCAAAAATAGATCAGTTCCAGCTCTGCCATCTATTTATTTAATAATGCATCTCTGTACCTTGCAGGAACACCGCACTGAAATAGATGCAAGGGCTGGCACTTTCCAGGCATTTGAACAGTTTGGACAACAACTTCTGGCTCACGGACACTACGCCAGCCCAGAGATCAAGGAGAAACTGGATATTCTAGATCAGGAACGGACAGACCTGGAGAAGGCCTGGGTCCAGCGCAGAATGATGCTAGACCAGTGCCTAGAACTACAGGTACTCTACTGCTGCATTTTTGAAAATAAAAATAATTCCTCCTTCCATAAGAAGGTTTATTCTTGCGTAGTGATGAGCAGTGCTCTTGGTCTGTTTTTCCTCATGCTTTGGAGTTTTTTCTCTCTAGCTGTTTCATCGGGACTGTGAACAAGCTGAAAACTGGATGGCTGCCCGAGAGGCTTTCCTAAATACAGAAGATAAAGGAGACTCCTTGGACAGTGTGGAGGCACTCATCAAGAAACACGAAGATTTTGATAAGGCAATCAATGTCCAGGTGAGGAGTGTAGCTGAATAAGGGGAAAATAGTTTCGGTTTTTTAGACAGATTATTAGCAAAAGAAGTTGCTGCCATGTGTGGCTTCTGAAGCTCATGTCTAAATATTCAGCCATTTGGGATCTGCTGCAGAGGTTTAGAAGCGACGCTAATGCAGATGGGGATGAATTTCACTGCCTACAAACAGTGTAGGAATAGTGGTGAGGATTTCTGTGAATCTCTTACTGATTAGAAATTTTTTTCTTTTTTTTTTACAACAGAAAACGTGTATTTTCAGTTTCTTGTAACAGAAAGCTGCCTGCTTTTATTGAGGCATCATACTGTTGTAGCTTAGAGCCCAAAAGATACTTTTTCCCTAAATGCTACAGGTGAAAGATGTTCAGAAGTTGAACTCTGCAGTCCTGTAGAAGATGGACTTTTTTCAGAGTCACATTTACAATAATGTATACTTAAAGAAGGAAAAAAAAAAGTCTTCCTCTGTTCCAGACTCTGCTCATCATTTGACTCTGAGGCACCACAGTTCTAATTTATGACTTCTGTTTTGAATAGGAAGAGAAAATTGCTGTCCTACAGTCTTTTGCCGACCAGTTGATCTCTGCTGATCATTATGCAAAAGGAGTCATTGCTAACAGGCGGAATGAGGTTCTGGACAGGTCAGTATTGCCCTGTTAGATGGGATGTAGACACTGGCTGAAAGAGACTGCTCTTTGGCAGCATTTTGTAGCTGTTAAATGTGATCCTGTGTGCAGTCCTAGTTTTTCATCCAACATCTGTATTTAACTGCATCCAGGTGGCGTCGACTGAAAGCTCAAATGATTGAAAAGAGATCAAAACTTGGAGAATCTCAGACGCTCCAGCAGTTCAGTCGTGATGTGGATGAAATAGAAGCTTGGATCAGTGAAAAGCTCCAAACTGCAAGTGATGAGTCGTATAAGGATCCCACAAATATCCAGGTGAATACGATTCTCAGCTCAAAAATCAAAATACAGTTTTTAACTTTGCAAAGCATGCTCTGGTTTGAAAAAATATGCTCAGGAATTCTTGTTCAGTGCTAGCAGAATAATACACCCTGTTGGACACGGTCTCCCTTTAACAAGGAGAAAATGGGAGTTACATTATTCATGAAAGGAGACCCAAAATAGAACTCACTTGGTGATTGATGCATATAATTAATAAGATATATGGTATCTGCAGCAGCAGATTGCCTTAAGGAACTACGGAGTAGCTATTCTGTCTTCCTCCCAGCATCTAGGTAATAAAATAAGGAAATGGAGTTCTTGGGTGTCATCTGTCTTATGTTCTAATGTCAAGTCTCATTTATTTTTCAGTATTAAGGAATCATTAATTAAAGTCACCTCTTATGTTTTAATACTGGTTTATGAAGTAGTATGAATGCACTGAACTACTTCTCTCAATCTGTTTTATAGCTTTCCAAACTGCTGGTAAGTAGTTTGGACTAGCCCTGGTATGTGAATTTGTTTTCTCTGTATGGCTTATGTGTGAGCACAAGGTCTGGTTGCAGTCTGTGGCTCCATCCATCAGTTCATGCAATCTCTTTGTTTTCTATTAGTTCTTGACCTACATCCAGGTACAGCTATTGATCTTCATGTAATGGGTCTGGCTTTTTTGTTAATGCCTATTCAGCATCATTTATTTATATATCGTTCTGCAGGTGTTCTGCATGATCTGTTTGATTTGTGGTGCATTAGTGGTGTAGTTTGGGGGTTTTTTTAGGAGTTTGCCCATAGAAAAATGTATTTCTAGCCTCCTTTTCAGACATCTGGCTATTGGGCCTGTCATACTCCTGTCTGGATCTTCAGTGGTGATGATTTAACATACGATGTAATGCCAAGTCTGTTAGCTTGTGCTTGTAGCATCAAATGCTGAAGATGGAGGATTCAATAAAATGATAGACCTGGATGGCTTAGTTCTTGCAACAGTAGCATAGAAGGGAGTAATGTAGAAGAAACACTCCAGGAAAAGATAAGTACCAGGTGGAAAGCTGACAGGACTTGTAAGGATCCAAGAAGGGGAGTAAAATGGTGATATATGGAGGGATAAGGCAGAACAAAGAAAGGGGAAGCTAAGTAGAGTAAGAAAGGAAAGAATCATCGTTTGTCACTTTAGACTGTGGTACATTAATACCTATTTTTTTTTAGTTAAAAAAAAGTGAATTTTATATTAAACCAGAAAAGGTTTTTTGTTGGGATTTGTTGTCATGGTAATTACATGGAGATATGCAGTTGGCAGCTTTTTAATTGAATTTTACATGTTGGTAAATCTAGCTTTGAAGGATATGTTTTTATAATCTCAGCATTCAGGATTAACAGTTCCCAAAATAAAGCAGTTCATGCAGAATTTCTCATGCCAGCGCTATAGTATTTTCCATCTTTTATTTTTAAGCTAACATTTCCTTTCATTCCATTCTCTCAGGGCATTGTACACCCATGTCCAATGTTACTACCATTTCCAGTTAATACTTGTAAATTCTGTCTTGTCATTTTTTGTGCCATTATTATCTTGCTGGTGGGTGGATGGATCGTGGATATATGAGAGAGAACTGCATACTTCCTCCCACACTAAGGCTCCTATTGTTCTCATGGTGCACTCAACTCAGCACAGAAATTTTTTTTTAATGAGTAATTAAGTTATTTTTATAGAGGTTTGTTAATTTTTTATTTTTATCTATAATGTGGCCATGTATGACTGACTAATATCAAAACTGTGCAGAAAGCAGAGTCTGCAGCAGTGATTTCTCTTAATTACCTATAGATTAGAAAGGGAAATAGAAGTTTGTGAAATTACTATAGGAGTAGAAGGGATGATTTGCTGTGCTTCTGCTTAGGGTACATATAATTGCTGCTTGTTGAAGCTGATGGCACTGAAAATGAGAGAGCTTTACTTGAGTAACAGCTAAGCTTAATGCAAGGAATGTTGCATGGGCATCTGTAAAATGCAGATGATGTTGCCCAAATTATTTGTATCAGCTCACTGAAGGTTTTGCTTGGTCAGAGCTTGATGGTTACCCAGATTAATGAGAGTTACTACTTGAGAGAGAGAACTTCTTCAGATCAGGCTATATACAAACCTCTTTATGTACATCAGCAACTCTTGTGCTCTATCAGCCCATGAGAACAATTCAGGAGCCCTTTGTCCAGTCTTTAACAGTTTGGGTTTTGTCTTATTCAGAGCAAACACCAGAAGCACCAAGCCTTTGAAGCTGAGCTCCATGCCAATGCAGATCGGATCCGTGGAGTCATCGATATGGGGAACTCGCTGATCGAAAGGGGAGCGTGTGCTGGCAGTGAGGATGCTGTGAAGGTACATACACCAAGTCTTGCAAGATTTGCTTAGTCTTTGCTTTGAGAAGTGTTTGGATAACTGGGGGAGAAGCGTGTCCCTCAAAAACAAGCTGCCTTTTATAGAAGCTCTTCTGTTTCAAGTATGCAGTAGAAACAATGATAATGACTCTGCTTTATTCTCAAGGGTGAGGAGTTTCCCAGTCCTATGTTCGAGGTGTAAAAGTTGAACTAAATTATAGCCAGGCAGCATGGAACAGTGACTGTACAACTTGTGTATTTGCATTCAGCAGCCAAACTTGCCCAATATTCTGATTTTGCATTTATCAGAGTTTATGTTTTGACTTTGTAGCATTCATCTTACCCATTTTCTGACAGGCACGTCTGGCTGCCCTGGCTGATCAGTGGCAGTTCCTGGTACAGAAATCAGCAGAGAAGAGTCAGAAATTGAAAGAAGCTAACAAGCAACAGAACTTCAATACTGGAATCAAGGACTTTGATTTCTGGCTTTCAGAGGTAACTGAGATTGGAATTATTTACTTGCAAGACTCCTTTTTCTATTCTTTTTTTTATTCCGTTTGCTGGTACTGGATTTTGTGGAGCACAGCCCACCTTTGAGCAGCTCTGGATTTAATTTGAAAAAATCTTTATTGCAACTAAAAATCTTGTGGTTGTTTTTATGTTATTTCTAAGCAATAAAGTGCGAAGAAGTGTATTTTGCATAGAATCTGTTAGGAGTTAAACAGGTGATGAGGCAAAGGTTTGTCCACAGTGTAGAAACTTGAGAAGAGAATTAATTTGCACAGTTGTAAAAAGATCATAATTTCAAGGGGTTTGTGAAAACGCAACTCATTCTTCATCCACTTTTTCCTACCTCAACCCCCAGGTAGAGGCTCTGTTGGCATCTGAAGACTATGGGAAGGACTTGGCATCAGTTAACAACCTTCTGAAGAAACACCAGTTACTGGAAGCTGATATATCTGCTCATGAGGTATTGCTTTCTCTTTTAGTTTTGTAAGATAAATCGTAGTAATCAGCAAATTCTACAGATGCTGCAGTCATGTACTTGTTGAAACGTGTTTTCCTGATAAAAGCTGTGAGTCTGCACAGCAGTCAGATGATAACAAACAGAAATGAGATCCAAGCAATTCACACACTTTTTCACCCACCTTTCCAGGATCGTCTGAAGGACCTGAACAGTCAGGCTGACAGTTTGATGACCAGCAGTGCTTTTGATACATCCCAAGTAAAGGACAAACGGGAGACCATCAATGGGCGCTTCCAGAGGATTAAGAGCATGGCAGCTGCCCGGCGTGCGAAGCTGAACGAGTCCCACCGCTTACATCAGTTCTTCCGTGACATGGATGATGAGGAGTCCTGGATCAAGTGGGTATTTTGGAAGTTCCAGACTCTGGCATGTGCTCACTGCCAGCTTGCTAACAACATTCACAGTCTGCATAGTAATGTATAGTAGTATATACTATATAGGAGTATGGTTTTGTAACTTGCCCTTCCCACAAGTTAGGTGTCTCTACAAGAAATCACCTTTGCCCCCCATTCATGGAAAGCTGTATTCGAAATGACTTCAGCACCAGTTTGGGTGTGGCTTCTTATCTACAGTTTTCTTTGGTCAGACCCCAGGAAGGAGAGCTCTGTACAGGAAAAATAATGCTGTTTATTTTTGGAGCAGATAACACAAATTTGACTCTAGTCTTTTTGGGAAAGCTCCTAGCAAAGATTCAAACCTTACTTACTCAGTTTGAGGTACTTTTTTTGTTCTAGCTGGCTGTAATAACTAATCAAGTGCTCTTCCTGTATTGGTGTTAGTATCTGGGAAGAGGGAAATAATCGAGCCTCACAAAAATCATTCAAATTATAGCATTTTTTTTGTCATGCTTGTAAAATAAAAAGATGAAGTTGGGCAACAGCAGGTAAATGCCCTTCAGAGAGAGATGATAGGCCCTCTGTTGCCTTCTTTCTTTCTTTCCCCCCCACGTTACCCTGAATGTGCTGCCAGGAGCCAGCTGCTGTTTGCTGATAACTCACGTCCACAGTTTTTTACATCCAAGATTTTTGTGCTATGCAGAGCACTTCGTTATCTGCAGTCTTTTTTTTTTCCCCTTTTGTCAGGTTTGACCTACAAAAGTAATTTTCAAATTTTCTCTTTTTTTCTTCTCTCTCGAATTTAGAGAGAAGAAACTGTTGGTTAGTTCAGAGGACTATGGCAGAGACCTAACTGGCGTGCAGAACCTCAGGAAAAAACACAAGCGCTTGGAAGCAGAATTAGCTGCCCATGAGCCTGCTATCCAGGTAAGCACCTCTCCTTGACAGGTTTCTCTGTAGCCAACATCTTGCTTGTTTGTGTCAAATACGAAAGCCAGTAAAGGTTTGGTGGAATCCAAATAGAGTGCATAAGGAAAGTGCAAGTGATGTTCCATTAACTGTGTGTTTCTCTGCTTTGCAGGGTGTTCTGGACACTGGTAAGAAGCTCTCAGATGATAACACAATTGGAAAGGAGGAGATACAGCAGAGGCTGGCACAGTTTGTGGATCACTGGAAAGAGTTAAAACAGTTGGCAGCTGCTAGGTGTGTGAGACACGTTTTTGTAAAATCCAGTATTAATTAAAACAGTTACGTGGTCTCTTAATGACCAGATTTACTGTTTCAGGGCTTTAGGGTATGGGTCATTAGTCAGTAATATGATGTAATTGCACATCACTGATGACAGGCTCTAGGAGACTACTGAAAAGAGCTTTAGTGATAATGTTCCTCAATAGAAACAGGAATCTTTTTTTGAGGTATGCTGTGTTTAGCCTTTTCTTGCACCAGTTGGAAACCATATACTTGAAATTAACTGGCCTTAATCCACTGCCAGGATGTTGTTCTGAATAGAAGCTGTTGGGAGAAAATGATTCATTTTAGTCCTTCAGTAGCTGCAAGTTTTATGTCATAGTGAATTCCTAGAGCTGTAGACACTGCGGTCTGCTGCTGGAAAAGTGAGGTGTGAGTGATGGTGTGTTTAGGGTTCAGCCTCTGGACTTCCTTATGTTTTCTGCTGCTGTAATTTGTTTTTACATCTTATATCGTAAAGCCACAAGGCACCACTGTGACTAATTTCACCTTTCTTTTCCCATACAGAGGTCAACGTCTAGAGGAGTCTCTGGAGTACCAGCAGTTTGTAGCAAATGTTGAGGAAGAAGAAGCCTGGATCAATGAAAAAATGACACTGGTAGCCAGCGAGGATTATGGGGACACCCTTGCTGCTATCCAGGTATGGAGAAAGTTGTCAGCTCTTTGTTGTTCTTGCTGCATTATTGTTGGTTAGAGCTTAGTAAACCTTTTCTTTAACTGTCTTTCCAATTCAGAGGTTGCTGTTGGCTCCTTTTGAAGGCCTACATTGTAAAAAACGTGAATTCATTTTATAGAAGCAACCCAAGTGTGTTATTTCCTGTAGAAATGACTTGCAATTTGGTGTAGCTTTGCATCTTGTGACCTCTGATGGGCAGCCCTAGTTAATCAAATGGCTGGAGCTATATTGGGAGTCAGTATCAGTCTCCTTTTGCCTGCAGAAAAACAGCAAGTTGTGCTAAGCAGCTAAGATTAACAGTTTTTGTCAGAAAAAGTTTATGCTAGCTGATTTATAACAATAAATTCTCTTTTTTATAACTTTAATAAGTGGTGAGAGATTATTTTTAAAAGTTACTGTCTCTTGTATTTGCAGGGCTTGCTGAAAAAGCATGAAGCATTTGAGACTGATTTTACTGTCCACAAAGACAGAGTGAACGATGTGTGCACTAACGGAGAGGATCTCATTAAAAAGGTGAGCATAAGCTGGTATTAAAAAACAAACCCAAACCTTCAGAGATTACCCAGGACATTTTCATGTCAAAGGATGCTTACTCTTCTCTGAGGATTGCTTTGCTGTCTCTTTGAAAGGAGCTCTTGCTCATTTTTTGCAGCTGAATAAGCTGTTGGTATTAGCTGTTTTCAAAGCTATTTCTCCAACATTGAAAACAAAATCCTTCAGTTGAAGTCCTTGCTCTGTCACCAACTTAAGGGATGCCTTGGAAGACCTTAAGATCATATGGTTTGCTCTTCTTTTTAACTCGTCATGTAGAACAATCACCACGTGGAGAATATTACTGCCAAGATGAAAGGCCTCAGAGGCAAGGTGTCAGATCTGGAGAAAGCAGCAGCTCAGAGGAAAGCCAAATTGGATGAGAACTCTGCCTTCCTCCAGTTCAACTGGAAAGCAGATGTAGTGGAGTCATGGATAGGTATGTTCTGTACTGGGACACAGTACCCTGTCACAAAGAAACTGAAATGCTCCTTCATTTCAGAAGATCTCATGTAGCTTCTCCCTCACTGTTGTAATGGGCAGACCTAAACCCAGAGCAATCAGCAGTGCTAGACCTGATTTATGCTGTTGGGGTCACCTAATTTGGAATAGAGGGAAAGTCTGAGATGGAGGTTGACATTTTTACTGATTTTGTTTTATTTTCCAGGTGAGAAGGAGAACAGTCTGAAGACAGATGATTATGGACGTGACCTCTCTTCTGTGCAAACACTACTCACCAAACAGGTTAGTGATAATGCTGCTTCCACCCGTAAGTGGTGGAGAGTACAGGTGAACTCCTCTGGAATATGCCAGAATCTAGTATTTATGTTTGAAATATATGCAGGGTATTGGAATGGTTAAATAAAAATACAATCTAAATTATTTTGTTCTTCTTTTAATGCTTCAGGAAACTTTTGATGCTGGACTTCAGGCTTTCCAGCAGGAGGGAATTGCAAACATCACTGCTCTGAAAGACCAGCTAGTAGCAGCCAAACATATCCAGTCCAAGGCCATTGAGGCTCGGCATGCCTCCCTGATGAAACGCTGGAATCAGCTACTTGCCAACTCTGCTGCCAGGAAAAAGAAGCTCTTGGAGGCTCAGGAACATTTCAGAAAGGTGAGTGGCCAAACCATGGGGCTACAAAAATCTGTTTGTTCTCTTTGAAAAAAACATACAACACTTGCCACTTCTGTAGCTTTTTCATTTGCAGCTAGTGATTATGGAGACCCCAGATACTTGGCATGAGAATTTTTGAGGTGATTGCAAGAAAAAAGTAATAAAGGCAAACTCTCACTGACTCATGTTCATTCCAGATCAGCTCATATGGAATATTTGCATCGCTGCATAACTGAACACCTGGATTGTTTTCTTTTCCAGGTTGAGGATCTGTTCCTGACTTTCGCAAAGAAGGCGTCTGCCTTCAACAGTTGGTTTGAGAATGCTGAAGAGGACCTGACAGATCCTGTGCGCTGTAACTCGCTGGAAGAAATCAAAGCGCTGCGAGAAGCTCACGATGCTTTTCGTTCTTCACTTAGTTCTGCCCAGGCTGACTTCAACCAGCTGGCAGAGCTCGACCGCCAGATCAAGAGCTTCCGTGTAGCCTCCAACCCATACACTTGGTTTACTATGGAGGCTCTTGAAGAAACCTGGAGGAATCTGCAGAAAATTATCAAGGCAAGTCACAGAGAGAGAGACTCTTTTCATAGTTTATGACCATCCAACTCTTCACTAGAAGTTATGCTCCAAGATAATCAGTACAAGAGTTTGTCACTACACTGCAGATGGGAATATCTCAAAATTTGGGAGCAAGGAAAACATTCCATTAGTTATAAAATTGTTTCCGTGTTTTTCCATTTGTCTCTCAAAAGACAGAGCACATGTCCCTCATTTCCTAACTACAAAATGTTCAATGTGCTATGCAGTAAATTAACTGCTGGTTCAGTTCCAATCCTCAAGACTTCAGTAGGAACGTCCCGTGTTGGCATCTTACATGATTTTATCTAGATATCCGTGACGCTCTTTGAGCACTCGGTCTTGTCTTGAGCTTCAGAACTGGTACGCAGCTCTTAGTGTTTGTTTTTAATTACAGGATGAGGACAGTCACATTATTTCTCTGTTTGAAACTATTTTTGTTTGTTTCTCAGGAACGTGAATTAGAGCTGCAGAAGGAACAGCGAAGGCAGGAAGAAAATGACAAATTGCGCCAGGAATTTGCTCAGCATGCTAATGCTTTCCATCAGTGGATTCAGGAGACCAGGTATGTTTTGTCTTCCCAGGAGCTGCCCTTAGAGAATTCCTCAGTTAATATTTGTATCCATCCTACATCTCTCTGGTCTAAGTTGTAAATGTCTCCTGCTGAAAAGCAGCTACTCGGGTCTCGTTCATTTGCTGCGGTTGGGATTTGAGGGAGGCCCTGTTAGCCACAGGGAAAAGGAGAGCCCTGAAACACCAGGCTTTAAAAATAGTTCTGCTTCTGAATTCATTTTCCTGCAGTAATTCCAGTTCTCCAGGACTTCACTATTCTCCAGGTATTCCTGAACCAGTCTGCAGTACAGCTGGGGGGGTGGGAAACAAATAGGTGGGAGCAGACCCCGTGAAGTGCCCGTGGAGTTAGAAATCTCACCAGAGTTTCAATAGAGAAAGAAGCTGTGAAAAAAGCTCAAGACTACTTTGTAATCACTTACCCAAGGTGCTGTCTAACAATATCCTTGCCTAGAGAGAGGGAGTAAAGATCTAACAACTGTGTTAGCCATAAAAAAACTCTCAAGGTTGAGAATTGCAGTGAATTGAAGAGCACGTTTCTAGGAAACAGGTAACAGTGCTCAGCCAGTTCTGACACACTGGTTGTGGGTCAGGAGGTGAGTTCTGCTTTCATTTAATCCTGTGATTCTCTGTCTCTGCGTGTTTATAAATAGTTCTGTATGTGCCTTCATGAAATTATGGAATATAAATACGATTTTTAACGTTTTGATGTTTGCTTCCCACCCAAATCTCTGTCCCTCTCTTACTGTCTTGTCTCTGTCCTGCTGCCTGATGTTTGGATCTTCACATTCCACAGGACTTACCTGCTAGATGGGTTAGTATTGAATTTTATATCCTTAAAAATGTGGTGATGTGTTCTGCTCTGTCTGTGTGCTTTCTTCTGTCATTACATTGCTTGTGAAAGCTGTGCTGGAACCCTTTTTATTTGAAAAGAGCAATCTGTGGCTGAGGTGCACGGACAGGGGAAACAAGATTTTTGGAGCAGAGTAAGTATAAACCAGTAGAAGCATAACAATTTCCTGGTGAAAAGCAGAAGAAATTATTGCTGGGTAGCCACTGGCATACCATGGAAGTCCAAACTTCTGTTCTTGCTTTTTCTCAGGGCTTGCACAAGGAAAGGCTCATTAACCTGATGAGATATGTGAGAACATAGAACAGTCTGCCTTTAGAAACAGCCAAGGTTCCCAGTTTTCCAGCATTCAGAGACTTAGTGCAAGAAACTTTTCCATTGTCACTGTCCTCAGAACAATTAAGGCCCCAAAGTATTGACTGGTTTTGGTAAGGAGGAGGGAAGATTCCTATGAAGAGGCTTTACTGAAATTATAATCTTAAAACTCCATGGTGTGCAGATGTGAACTGCCCATTCCTTAATCTGCTGCATCACCGGGTCCCACAAAGATTATATAAGTGATAGAAGAAAACAAAACCCTCCAGCATGGACCCAGGGGTGTGCCTGGCTCTGCAGGCAGTTTGATGTATGCTGGTCAAGAAGTGGAAATGATAAAATCCTTTAAAAGTCTTCAGGCTGCCAAACCCTCTGAGAGTGTGTCTGTCCATTTAAATTTCTTCAGTATTAAAAATCCGCAGCACAATGAAAGCTTTGTAGTAAGACATGATGTAAAATGCTAGCAGTGTATGGGCCTGGTGTAGAGGCCTGTGTAAAGTGCTCGGGAGGAGGCAGGAGCCTTTCTCATAGAGAGAAGCTTTTGAAAATAAAAGGGTGGAATCTTTGCAGATAACTGCTGCTTCTTTGCTCTGTAATGATCACAGCGTCTCGTGTTCTGCTTTTTCTGCCAGATAAAAATAATTTGCCCCAATTTTGTTGAACAGTTCAATGGAACCAAGCAGATTTTCCTGGAACGGATGCGGAATTCTCTGCCCCTTTGTAAAGTGGTGTTGCAGATTAGTTCTGGTATCCAAGAACGAGTGAACAGAAAGGAGCCATTTACTAAAAGACGTAGGGTCAGAGGTCGAGATCACCATGCCAAGCGCTTTTGTTGAACAAATTACCAGAAGGCTGCTGATATGCCAGGCTGAATTTGTCCTTAATTCTGCGTGAATAGATTAAAAACGCAGATTTAGCTCGCAGGGGCATTGGCTGTGCTTAACCCTCCTTGGCAGGAGGGAAGGCAGAGCTTCAGAGTTTCAAGATAAGAGCTGCCACCTTGCTTCTCAGTGTGCCGTAGCTGCTTGCGTGTGCCTGGCACTGCCTGGAGGAGGTTTTCTCTGGGGAGGAAGAACTTGGAGTTTAGGAAAAAGAATGCCTTTAAAGAATCTGTAGATGAGTTAACTGCAAGACTTCAATTAGTCTCTTAATGAGACTCAACTTTTGTGACTTAAAAATAATCTGTTATTATTTTCATATATGTTCAACCAGCATTTGAATAATGAAGTACTTGCTTGTGTTTGCTACAAGGTGGTGCTGGCTTGGAGTGTGGCTCCACTGCAGTGGCTGTGTTTGGGTGTGTTCTTTCCTCTGTTCTTTCTTTCTTCCCTTTTGGAATTTACTTGGTTTCTTTTCTTTGACTAGCATAGCATATCGTCGTGTCATTCGTGTCTATCAGTATGAAGTTGGGGATGATCTATCTGGAAGGTTTTTTCCTCTTATTTTCTTACCTCACTTTGGTTTTCATGCACTCCTTAATTCCAAGGCTCGCTTTCCTTCCAACTAACTTTCACGGCTTAGAGATGCTTGAAGGTTTTGTTTCCCTGTTGACTTTTCACGTTGGTTCCCAGCTTCCTGCACAGGGTTGGGGCGTGCGCTTCATCTCTTTAGACCTGCACTGAACTTGAGCCTTAACCCTGTGGTGAGAAACACCCGGGGGTTTGGTGCCTTTTCATTGCTGCAGAGTGATTCAGCGCTTGAAATCCCCTTCTCGGGAAGCTCAAAAGATTTCAGTGGGGATGAAAACCCAGTTTTAGTGACTAAAATACCAGCGACTAAAGTTGTAAGAACTTAAATACCCCAGAATCAAAGGCGAGGACAGCCCAGTGCCCAGAGCTGCTGTCCGTGCATGGGTCGTTGGTCATGAGCTCTCACCACATGTGTTGGAAGGACAGAGGTGCTCAAAGGTTGCTTGGGGTCCTGGGGAGAACAGCAGCATCCAAAGATGTTCTGTAACTGGTCCATATGAAGTGGCTCTTGGAGACCATCACCGCAGTGGTGATCTTTATCTGCTGGCGTGGGGCTGCAGCGTGCCTGGAAGCTCCGTGTGGAAATCAGACTGAGAGGAGTGGCCGTGCCTCAGTTTCTCTGAGCATGGGGTGGGAGAAGTGGGGTGGGAAAGGCAACTGCCCACCAACCACTGCTGTGTAGGAGACACCTGTAGTTTTCAGCAGAGATTATGCCATATTAAGATCACTTTTAACCCAAACCAGTAGTTTTCAAGGTCTTTTTTCCACATTTTATCCCCATGTAACACACCTCTGTAGAGCTCCTGTTCCTTACTGGCAAATAGAGCCCCCCTCCAGTGAATCACCTGTGGTTGGTGTGTGCGTGTGTGTGCTGGGCACAGTGGGGTGGGACTGCACTAAGTCTCTAATTCCATGAGGTCCAGTAAAGCGGGCGCTTTGGATCTGGCATGAAGTGTGGCTGCTGATCGTGTTACCTTTCAAATGGGGCTAGAAATTAACTCTGTAAAGAGAAAAGAATCAAACGAGATGTACACGTGTCAGCCTGAAATAGGATGAGTCAGAATAAACAAAACAAAAACATCTCCAGGAGAACAATACTGCTGTAAGGATTTGTGATTGCAAAGACTGTTAATTTCGAGCCCCACCTGCCATTTTTGATGGGGCAAATGCTCTTTCTCACTGTGGTTTTGTGTTTAGGTCCTGCATGGTGGAGGAATCGGGAACACTGGAGTCGCAGTTGGAAGCTACTAAAGTAAGCTAAAACACCTTTCCCAGCTGGTCATTCGGGAACACGGGGTGGAAATGGCAGTACCTGTAATTATATGGTAAAATCTCTATTGATTTTACACATTTTGAGTGCTCAAGAGACCTTTGGGATGATCTGTTTACACATCTGATACCTACTTGTATCACAAGCCATTAAACAATGCTCTGATGTAGATTTTTCTCTAAATGAGGGGGGTAGGGCAGGGGGCACACAGGATTTTTGGCATGTTTCAGAGGATTGTTTTGTCTGAAGAACTGGTTTGCACACCCTGTTGGTTTCCAGCAGTGTGCATGAAGAGGAACATTGTTTTGAATACTATTTTACAAATCCCAGTATATGTATATATAATCCCAGCAGAAAAAGGAGAGTTCTGACCCCTCCTCACCTGCCAGCCTGGGTTCAGACTTTTTAAGGGTTTTCTTGCACTCCTTGATTTTATTTTCTTCTTCACTCCTTCCTAACAGCGCAAGCACCAGGAGATCCGAGCTATGAGGAGCCAGCTGAAGAAAATTGAGGACCTTGGAGCAGCCATGGAAGAGGCACTTATCCTGGACAACAAATACACAGAACACAGCACTGTGGGGCTGGCACAGCAGTGGGACCAGCTCGACCAGCTGGGGATGAGAATGCAGCACAACCTGGAACAGCAGATTCAGGCTCGGTATTGCCTGCAGTGTCTAACCGGGGGGGGATAAAAGACAGGAGACACAACTGCCTGTGTCTGGAACAAACCTCGCTAGTGAGTCCCTCTTGTGCTCTAAGGAGCCTGTAAATCCCCACCATCTCCTGGCTCTCTTCAGAGGGATGAAGTTAGCAGGTTTGGAAATAGTTCCTGTTGGCCATTAGCCACAAGGAGATCTTAGAGGAGTTGACTTATTCTGTTGAGCTGTGGTGGTGTAACGTATCGTTTGCTCATTTGTCCTCACCTTCTGATGCAGACACTGGCTTGGGGCAGGTGGACTCCAGCAGAGTTCTGCAGTTTAGGAACTGTTCGTGAGCTTTGCTTCTTCCTTTCCAGAAACACGACTGGAGTCACCGAGGAGGCCCTGAAGGAGTTCAGCATGATGTTCAAGTGAGTTGCAGGGAAAGCATGCCAGAGGAATGCTCCTGAGATACTGCTGGCACGTGGATGGCTCCTGTTCACAGCATTCTCTGGCCGATCTGTTTGTAGCTCCTTTGTTGTCTGCCCAGTTTTGTGCTGAGCTGCTCTGATCTCTGCCAGATGGCAGGAGCCTCCAGAGACACCCGCTGCCAGCTGGGTGCTGCACGGCCACATGAGAGCCTCTCCTGGGCACACTCACTGGTGGTACAGTGGTGTTGGGGACTGGGAGTGCCAGTGAATTCCAGCTGGGAATACAGCCATTTTTGGATGCTTTTTAAGCAAAGTAAATAATTTGTCCTATACATTCTATGTATGTTAGGTAGAACTATTTATTGATTCAAGCTCATTTGTCCACAACAGTGGGTTAGTTATGATCTGTTGTAGTTTTCAGCCCACTTCACAGCTTTTAGTACCCAACAACTGGCACTTAAAAACGTGGGGTTTGTCTTTGTGTTAGGCACTTCGACAAGGACAAATCTGGACGACTGAATCACCAGGAGTTTAAGTCCTGCTTGCGCTCTCTTGGCTACGACCTGCCCATGGTTGAGGAAGGAGAGCCAGACCCAGAGTTTGAGTCTATTCTTGACACCGTAGATCCCAACAGGTACGTGTGGGTTGGACCTTTTTATATTGCAAAATATTGTTCAGTGTCCTTGGGGAGGCTGGCCAGAAGGTCCCTGACAGGCTGAGAGCTGTGCTGCTTTTATTGGGGAGAGGCTATGGTGGTTTTCACAGTAATTCATGTAAAAGAGTCCTTATGAAGGTAGGACTGACACTTGTGAGGAAGAAATTCACCTTAGAAAATGATCTGGTGTTGACAGTGTCTCCTGCACTCAGACTTTGACTGCTCCAGAAAAGTTAAAGCCCCACTCAGGTGGTGTGGAGGTGCTGTGCTCAGGTTCTCCTGGATGGCCATGCTGTGTTCACACTGTCTCTCTTGCCTGGCAGGGATGGACACGTCTCGCTGCAGGAGTACATGGCTTTCATGATCAGCAGAGAAACAGAGAATGTGAAATCCAGCGAGGAGATCGAGAGCGCTTTCCGTGCCCTCAGCTCCGAGGGGAAACCCTACGTGACCAAGGAGGAGCTCTACCAAGTGAGTACTGCCTGTGGCCCACCAGGGAGGAACAGGTGGAGGCTTTTTGTTCATAGGCTGTTGGTAAAGACCAGCACTAATTGCTCGGAGGTTCATGTCACTGTAGTCAAGTCAGTTCTGAACCTGCCAGAGCATCCTCTGAGCAAACACAGCAATGTAACAGCCCTACCCAGTTGCTTTCTTGGCTCTGTAGAGGAAGAGGAGAAGCTTTAACTGCCAAAGAACTGCTTGGGTCAAGTAGAACAAGAGCTACTCAAAGGCCTGGGAGGGGGTGCATTCACTGTGCCTGTCCTCAGGAGCTCAGGCTTTTATCATGTGGGAGGCTAGGGGGAGATGTTTCTCCAGACAGCGATTCAAAGGAGAAACGTAACCCTAAGCTTAGACAGCGTGAACATCTCCTCCCTCGCGGCCCTGCCAGGGCAGCAAGTTTTTCCTGTCTGAATCCCACCAGCTGGCAGAGAAATAAAGAGGTTGCACCATTTCCTCCTATCGGTTACGTGTTCTGTCTTCTCTTTGGTGGGAAGACTCAGGTCAGACCTTCCAACCCTCAACAAAACAGCCAGAGCATTTCCATGCTGGGTGCAGTTCTGCTGCTCTGGCTTCTGCCCCAGGCTCCATGCCTCTGGGCTGCAGACACCCCACGTGCAGCTCTGGGTGCCGTCTTCACCTCCACCCTGTCTTTGCCTTCCAGAACCTGACCCGGGAACAAGCCGACTACTGCATTTCTCACATGAAGCCCTACATGGACGGCAAGGGCAGGGAACTTCCCTCTGCCTACGACTACATAGAATTCACACGTTCACTCTTTGTGAATTGATCTCAAACACTTGTACGGGAAGATGCGAAGAACATGCTCACGTTTGCTGACTGTAGCTCTGCATGTGTCTCTCTCTCTCTTTGTGCTCTACAATAATCAATGTTACTTTATGATGTAACCTTAAACTGCTTAGCGTAAAACTCTTAGGGGAAACAAACATACTGCAGTGTGCTTCAATAAAAGTTACTGGTCGAACCACATCACCTTGTGTTTAATGGGTAAAGGCAAATTTAACTTAAACGTGGCTGAAACTCCAGCTGTTGTGGTTGTGTGTGGTTACAGGCTGCGCTGTGGAAGAGGTGAGTGGGCAACTGTCCCTGTACTCAGAGTAGTAATGAGCTCCATGCAGCTGGTTGTGTTGCTGCCTTAGTCCGTGCTCTCACTTGCCAGCTGCTCCAGATGATTCACCTCCCTGGGTCCCTGCTCAGTGAAGTCAGAACTCAGCTGCCAGACTTTGACTGTACCAGCAGCATCCCCTGCTGCCAGGAGCTGTGGCTGCTTGACGTTAAATTCCAGGCAGTACACGGGGCACTGCGCTGCAGCCTGCTTCAGAGAGACAGTGGGCTTCTGGGAGCTCTTCTCAAAGTCAAAGAGGTGCACGTCTCCTGTAAAACAGTAACATTTATTGCAGCTTTATGGCAATCAGGTTTGTATTTAACAGCAGAGGCATCTCTGCTTAGCTTGGAACTTAAGAGTTGTGCTTTTTAACCCACTCCCCCTTCTCTGATGGTGTCGGGGCTGTGACAGAGAGCTGATGGCTCTGCAAAGCAGTGTGGGTTGGTTCTGGTGGTACAGACCCAAAACCAGCTCGCCAAATTCTGTAACATCTGCATTCCTCAACTCAAAAATGTTTGGGCAATTTTCTGAGGAAAAAGTTACTGGTTTAAACCATTAGCTCTAGAAGTCAATGTCAAACCCAAGGAAGCTGGCAGGAAGGTTTAGCCCTGGTAATCTTGCCCTGCTCTGGCCCTGCGAGTGACTGTGGCAACAGGAGCAGAGGTATCAAAAGTGAAAAACAACTGAGTGAAGTTGTCTCGCTCATTAGAAATGATTCCTTTACACTAATTGCACACTAATGATCACTGTGCTCTGCTTGTGGGAAATGCTAAGCGGTACAATTGACTTGCACTAATTAATACCCAGCACAATCTCCATTTTATGCCCAAGAACAGGTGCCCGCAGTCACTTGCCTTCCCCAGAGGCAGCTGCAAAGACCAGCGGTCGAACTGGAGACCAGCGCACGCAGAAGAGGTAGTGCTTTGATAACTGGAGAGAAACGAGGGGCTGTGTCTGCAACATGGAGTACAGGTGAACTTGTCCATCAGTCCCACAGCTCAGGAAGAGGTTCCTGGGGCAGGGAAGAAGCAAAAAAAAAAACAACTTTTCGGGCTTTATTGCTAAAAATACAGAACAAAAATCAGTCGAGGAGCATGACCTTGGATGGTGTCACTGCTCTGCAAAGGTCTGACTGTTCCCTGAAGCAGTGATTATCCAAGCTGTGCTCTGGGATGTTGTCTGTAGAGACACAGCTTTCTTACTGCCCTCAATTAAGTCTAATGAGGGCTGGTGTTGTCCACTGAGTATTGCTGGTGGGTTGTGGGCCAGGGCTGCCTGAGAACTGCTGATCTACAGACGGGCATTGTTTGAGTTCTCTTTGTCTCATGCAAATTAAACACAAACCTGGGCTGTCAGCATGTTTCACAGAAACACGGCCTGAGGCCTCTTCCCCAGCCCCTGGGTGAACACAGGCACAGGGGGAGCTTCTTGTTTGGATTCAGGCAGCTACTGCTAAGATTGCTGATGGGCTCATCAGCACTGATAAATACGTGACTTTTCCAGCTCCTCCCCTTAAATTGCTCTTTAATGTCTAGGATGAGCTAAGGAAGGTGTTAATGTTCTAGGCTGGCCTGACTACAAGTGCAATGTTGTGTTGCTCATGTTGCACCTACAGACAGTGTATTCCACTGGGCAGCTTTGCCAAAAAGCCCATGGACATCGTTTCTCCTGCAACAGGAATGTACTTGATCAAATACCAAATGTCAGATGATGCTTTCTTGAAACTTGTATGGACCCACCAGCCCCTGCCAGGACTATTTGATGATGCATGTGCAGATCCAGGCAGCAATTTGTGTCCCACCTACAGCACCAGTGTCAATGCCCAGCACTTGCCTGTGGAAGGGTGAGCAGCAGACAGAGTAGATGGGCCCGCTGTGCGGGGCGAAGGCGAGCTCTGCTGGGGCCCGGAGGGGAATGGAACTGCCCGTCCGATGGAGAGCTGGTGTCTCTGCTGCCATGGAGCACTTCAGGGCATAGCCACCTTCCACACCCACAACGAACACACGGGGATCGAAGTGTGAAAAGGAGAGCGAGGTCACCCCCACGGCTGCCTCACCCCGGGCAAACTGGGAGGAAAAGAGACAAAACTGTTGATGAGAGTGGGGACTCCAGTGAGACACAGGCACAGCTACAGCGGCACGACCCAGCCTGCCAGGGACCCAGCGAGCTGCTCACTGCACAGCCTGCACCAGCTCCCATGCTTGTCCATGCTTAGCCTTCAGCCTCTGCAGCATCCTCCTACAAGGGGGTAAATGTCAATCAGTATCATTATAAGCAGGTTCTCTTCTCCATCCCAGCACTGTCTCTGTAGAGCAGGGCCAGAGCTTGGCTGTTGTCAGTCTTCCAAGGAGTGATTCCAGTACGGGAAGGGAGATGGGGATCAAGAGTTAGTGCATGTGTTCAAAGGGGCTTTTCCTGGCTGTTTGCTCTGCCATGTGGGCTCTGGAGTTAAGGATGTTTTTGTCGGATCAGCCCTCTCTGAGCAGCTGAACTCACCTTCTTCAGCTGAGCGCTGCGTGGGATCTGCTGAGCCACCATGGCGAACCCTTCGGCCAAGGCCAGCCGCCCATCCCGCTCCTCCTTCCACACCAGGATCTTGCCATCCGTGGACACGCTCAACAGCCAGGGGTGGCTCCGGTGCGTGGTGCCAGGTAACCAGTTAACCTGTTCAAACACCACGAGCTCGTGAGGAGGGGGACTCACCACTGCCAGGCCTGTGCTCAGCAGCCTGCACTCCCTGACACACCAAGGCAACACGGGAGCAGAGCTGGGTGGCAGCCGGTGGTCTGAGTACCAAACCAGCTTCTACTGGGACCTGGCACACAGATGTACACACTGGGAGAGAAATGTAGAGCACGTTGCTTTAAGCTTCCCACTAAGGCTCAGTGATACTTTGCTACTTAAGGTTTTAAGCCACCACGAGCATTGTTGGCTGCATCTGCATCAATGAACAGTTACAGCATGGGCCTATTCTTCATTTATTCTGGGCAGCAAGGTGTTATTTTTTAGAGGGGGTGTGTGCAGTTCAGCAAATGCCTCTTCACTAGTGAGATTCAGGGGAAAACAGCCAACCAAAAGAGAACAGAACTGCTGAAATGCAGTGGCCTGTCTAAGGGCTTTGGGTAAAGCACCACTAAGGTAAGAACTGAAAGCACAGACAGAGCCATGGCACCTCTGGTCTCCCCCAGCCATGTCTGCTGTAGCAGGTGTTCTCTGTTACCTGATAGACTGGATCAGTGTGAGTGTCATCTGTCATCCCCGTCCTCCACATCACAGGGTCTTCTGTTCTGCTGGTATCCCACACCACCAGCTCCCCGCTGAAGAGGCCACCTGAAAGGACAAAGATAAAATGTCTGCAGTCCAATAGCTCATGGCAAATGAAGCTCTGGTGGAAACGGGACCCACCAGCTTCAAAGGACTGACAGCTTCATACAGGACAGTCTGGTGTGAGAGAATACAGCCCTGCCAAAAGAAGAGCACTTCTCTCACTTACACCCAAGCTGAATTTCCTTCTACCATCTCTCTCCAAGATGATACAATGGTAGATGTCACTGAAAAAGCAGAAAGTCCCAGTTTAGAAGCAACAGTTCACTTATCAGCGTTGGTGAGCATTGGTTCCTCCATTTGAGGAGCTGCAACACTGTCAGATTCTACAAGAAATCTTAGGCTGAGCTGAGAGAGAGAGAAAATGTGATCCAAGCTAAAGGAAATAAGGGTGCATTTCAGATGGACCCAAGGTGAGAGCAACCTACCAGCTATCAGTGAAGGCTGGGAGGGGTGGAAAGCCAGGCACATGACAGAACTGGGCACATCCACCACCAGGTCAGGGCGCTGGGGATTCAACCCTCTTCTGTCCAGATTCCAGGTACAAACGTAGGATTTTTCTGTGCTCCAGTCCCCACAGTCCAACCTGAAGAGGAGAAAGTTACACCTTGCCTCGTCTGTGACACAGAGAATCCCAGCCCAGCAGAGCCCAGTATGTCCCACTGGTCATTGAAACTTGCTGCTTTGTGGCTTGAAGGAAAACTGAGGTGAAGGGATCATGAGGTGATGAAATGTCTCTACAAGGCAGTGTATACACAGTATGTGTCAGCATACTGACAGAATAAAGTGCCAGCAAGTAGAGCTCAGATTCACTGTTCCAGGACCTACCAACCATTTAAATAATGGGAACAATCTAAAGGGCCCATATGAGTATTTGGGAATGAAAAATCTAAAGAGGCCACATGGCTGTTTGTTTGCTAACTGCCTGAGCTGCAACCCATGTTTCCTCTAAAGCACTCAAAGAGCCAGCGGCTGAGAACACACAGCAAGGAAATCTCTCACCTGGAGGACTGCTAGGGGCTGGAGAGACTTGTTGAGTCTTGCTTGGCCTGAGTTAAGCAGCAAGATTTAAAGCCCAGGTGCCACCACAGAACGGAGGAACATCCTCTATGAGCACCAGACAGAGCTGATGACCCTGCACAAACCCTGCCAAAACCCCAGAGCTCTAGAGACTTCAATCCAGCCCTACGCCCATTGTACTTGTTTGACACAAGTGGCTCATGAATTATTACTCTGGGATGCTAAAAGACAGCTGCCACTCTTCTTTTTTTTTTTTGTTATTTCCATTTGTTTCATTCATCGTGTGCTTAGCAAAGTGTTCTGTGTATTCTGGCACTGGCACCACGCTGCCCGATGTGATGTCCTGTCAGTGGCCAGGACAGCAATCATTTACTCAAGCCTGACTTCTACTGCCTTTATTTGATGCTCTTAATGCTTTTATTGGGAGAGATCTGATCAAATAAAGGAGAGATTTTTCATCCAATGGATAGTTGAGCTGTGAAACTCCTTGATGTGGTAGATGATGTTCACACCAATTCAGAGAGGCTGTGCAAGTTCATGGGAGGGAATTCTACCAAGGGTAACCACAGACATGGAAACCACGTTATAACCTGAACCCAGCTGTAGGCTGGGCGAGCAGATGGGGCAAGTAACAACAGGTTTGCCCTGTTTTACTCCTCCCTAGGCATTCACTCATGGAGCCCCTTTTTGCTGGGGCTTTAATCTAAGGAAATGGTAGTAAAAGGAAAAAGCAGTAAGAGCAGCAGTAGGGCAGAGAAAGGAGAGGCTGCTACAGACATTCACTGGATCAGATGGAAGTTTTGTCCAACCCTCAAATCAGAAATTCTGGGGTGTTTGTTAGCACATGTCCATGGCATTGGGTGCAGGTGCAAACGGGTGCCAGGTTCATCTGGGGTGCTGGGAGACCACATTAAAACAACATGATCTTCCACGGAGATAAACACTTCCAAACCTCACCCATGTATATTTGCAAGTGCATCTGCTCTTTACATTTTCTTTCCAAACAGAATCTATTGGAAACACATCAGTAAGAGTTTACTCTGTGCGTTTTCGGGGCAGGGGAGAAAGTAGAAGAAATAAAAGCCATAATTTAAGACTGCCCTGAGACTTTGTTTCTTTGAATATGAATTATTTAACTTGCACAAGGTGTGTATATATATACATCTAGTTTATTACTGCAAAGAAAGTGAAGGTATCTAAAACTGAGGTCAGCCTGAGATGTCATGTCACCCCCCGCTGTACTCCCAATCCATTCAGACACTCACCGGCCATACGAACACGCAACAACGGACCCGGTTGCATTCCATGAGACACTGGTAACCTGGAGATTTTGATCCCGAGCCTCTGGGTAGGACAACGTATGCAAACACGACACCTGAAAGAGATCAAATTAAAGCACTGAAGCAATAATCTCTGCACACAGAGAAATGAGATCTGTGCATACGACCGTGTGGTTACAGCGCAGGCTGCCCCTCGGACCAAGCAGTGAATACATCAAAAATCTGCTGAATTCCTAAAGGGGAAAAAAACCAAACCCAAAGCACATGACCCTACCAAACCAACTGTGGCTTTGTAATCACCTCTCACAGACCACACACTTCAGAGGCTGTGCTGTGAGGATTTATTAAAGCCCCCCAGGTATGAGTCTAACACTTGCTAAGCTTCACAAGCAGTGGTCTGGAAATGCTGGTGCCAACAGGTACTGACTGACACAAATTGCTTCTGCTCTTGAGCACTGTACACAAAACAAATACTGTCTAAAGAGGGAGAGGTGACCAATCACTGCCTGCAACCATTCCTAGATAACTGCTGGCACGTCCTAAAGGGGCTACTGGAAGCTGAAGATAAGTCTACACCAACTGCAGGCTTCCTTCTCACAAAGCTGCTGCAACAGTAACCAGAAGGAAAAACAGTTTTACCCAGTGAGGCCAGGCTGCAAGTGAGGGAGAAAAATGGAGAAAACAACAATTACTAATTCCTAATTATTAGAATCTGACTGGAACAATCCCAGCAGCAAAAAATAGAACCAACGAGTTAGAGGTACTGCAGCCCTTGGGTAAGGACAGGGATCTGAACTCTGCCAACTGACCGTCTCGCTCTGATCTGTCCAGTTCACTTCGAAGCCATCAAAGGCACGGCTGCTCCAGTTCTTGTTCAGCTCTTTGATAACAGCATCCTCCACTCTCCGAAGGAACGACAGGAGGCTCCTGTAATCTACTTGGACTTGCTGGAAGTCTTGGATGGCATCTTCACCTGGATCTGCCTGCACGCCGGTGTCCCGGCTGCTGCGAGATTGCACCGCGGTTTCTGCTGTGGGAATTCTCCCAGTCTGGCAGCTTTTCTAGTGAAAGAAGACAGACACTCTATAACCCAAACAGGAAAAATAAAAGAGTGCTGCACAAAACCTTAAGAGCATACTCCCCTTTCTGGCATCCCACGGACACCCGAGCACATCTGCACACCCCTGGCTGGCGGCTGAGGGCAGGGGCTGCCACAGCTGTGCTGGTGGCTCTCACACGACCCGGGGCAGAGGGGGCTCAGGGTCAGTCCCAGCCAGGCCGTGTGCTCCACAGCCCGGGATGGGGATGAGGGGATGGGAGAAGGCAGAGAACCGCCAAAGAAAACACAAACGCCACAGGAGGTGATAAGCGCGGCGTTACCAGCGCTCAGCCCCCAGCCCGGGGGCGGCTGCCCGGGTGTTCCTTTGCCGGTTTGCACAGCGGACCCCGATCGGTCAAATGCTGCGGAGCCAGCGGGCAGACACCGGCACCTCGGGCCCGCCCGCTCTGCCCCGGACCCCAGCTCCCCGCGGGGAAGGTCTGGGGCAGCGAGCCCCGCAGGGTGTTCACCAACAGGCACTGAGGGACGAGCCGGGGCCCGGCCGCCCCCTCAGCAAGAGGC
>VZRW01008858.1:60335-73530 GCA_013398125.1 Aegotheles bennettii | reverse complement strand
GCGGAGTGCGGCGGGGAAAGGGGCCCGGGCTCCGCGACCCCCGGGCCAGCAGTGACCGCACCCTCCGAAACATCGCCCTGAGGCCGCCGCGGGTCTGCCCAGAGCGTGGGGCGGGCAGCGGAGCTTCCACCGTCCGCACAGCCCGACGTGGGGTTTGAGTGCCTCGCTCTTCCCGCTCGTTGGGTTTCGGTGAGGGAATTGTGGTCACTTGTGCTGTGGGTGAATTAGTGTTGAATCTCAGCCCGGGCTGCCCGGGAGCACCGGGGGGCTGTGGTTAGCTTGGGGCAACAGCTGGGTGCTGCAGAGGCGCTCACCGCTGGCACAGCTGCCCTCAGCAATCACCCCCAACAGGTACGGCTGCTCCCAACTCCGCTGAGCGACCCAACGATGAACACACGGGCTAAATTTAGCCCTGGCGTGAGCAGGCACGGGTGCGCCAGCTTTAGCGGAGTTATTCCCGCTGTTGCTGGGAAGGAGCCCAGCCTGTGGGTAGAGATCACGGGGGACGGAGTGGGTGCTCGTCGGGATGGCCCCAGCGCTGCTCCAGCACATGTGAATCCATTTCTGTCAGCTGAAGGCAACGGTTCTGAGGAATTGAAAGTCCTTTGCAAATAATAGTGCAATAAGATTCCCTAAGCACTGCTACAGCCGTTTTACAGACAGTGAAACTGCAGCAGTTTTAGTGGCAGCTCTTTCAAAAGCACGGAAATAATTCCCTATGGAACTGAAGCCTCCAGGTTTCAAATCCTGCTGTGATTCTTCCCCTGGTTCGTGTGGACCTTCGTGATACTCCGTAGTGCAGCTGAGAGCATAAATGTGCTCCTGGGTAGGACTGATGGTCCTTTCAGCCTTGTAGTCTCCCTCTGATCATCAGAGGAGTTAATCTGAATTTCCAGAGTCCAAGTGCAGCACTTCCTGCAGCGGGAGGCAGCTGGTGCCTGTGGAAGCTCCATCAGTGGCAGAAGGAGATAGTGTTTTATTGACAGGAGATGAATCTGACCACTTCCATAGCTGACTCTTGTAGGCAGGGCCCTGGCACCTCGCTGTTGGTCACTGCCACATGGCACTCGCTAATGGGCTACAGGGACTGGACCAAGAAGAGTCCTTTTTAATGTCCTTTTTGGTGGTACAGCTTATTTTCTGTCAGGTCAAATATCAGGATACTTAATAACAAAGTGTAGTCTGCTTGTCATTTTCTACTGATTTTAACACAAGTGAAGCATCTCAAAAGCCACAGCTCTAGAACTCTTTGAACTTTCAACCAGGTGTCTGTAGCCATGAGCTTGAGATCACTTTACCATCTTTATTTCTCGTTCAGCTTTCTGCTTCCACCTCCTTTCAAACACCCATTTACAAGGCAGCTTTAAAAGACAAGAGTATTGAAAACAATGTACTGGTTTTGCCACAGCAGGATTCCAGTCCCTTCTCTGGAGGAAATACTTGGTTTTTTGCCTCAGTGTATTCATTCAAGAACTCGACTGCTGTATCGTAAAACAGTGCTCTGCTGCTGTTATTGGTGGAATCCTAGTACAGCACTTACTGAGGAACGCTGATTTTTTTAAGAGATCAGCTTGAAAAATCTGTGCCTTAATGAGTGAAATAAATGTATTCAAATTCAACAATCCTACTAAAAGTACATAAAGTGAGCACTGTTGGATGAGTTTTTCTACTACAAATAGTTAAATGTAGGAAGTAGGAGGATTTTTTAATCTCAATTTATGCTGAATAACTGATACTATTTGAACCCAATAGCAGGGTGGTTTTTTTAAGAGGTTCTTAATCTTTAAGATCTATCATCTATAGATAGATCATCATAAGTCATCACTAAATTATCTTTAATTGGTATGATTAGAACTGCCAAGGAATATTACTGTTTGGTGGTAGAATAAATATTACAAGCGTGATTTTTATATGCAGTCTGGATCATAGTAAAAATGCTAAGCACAAACTGCAATTTAAAACCTTTAAATAACTCGTCAGAGGGAATTTAAGGAGAAAAGTTTGTGGGTTTTGAGATGGCAAAGTGAGATAAGAAAACTGGAGTTTAAATATGTGAAACAGATCAAAAATAAATCAATTTTCTCAGCGAGTAATATGCAAAGTTACTGCAAAGGCAGTATGTGTTCCTGTAACGTGGTGCGTGTTGGGACTTTTTCTTCCCTGAAGATGAGAGAGGAGAAAACAGCTCCAGAAAATGACTGTTCTCAGTAATTGCAGTTCAGTCCTCCTTTATTCCAAGATCCTCCGATTTGCTCGGGTTTCAATATATTGACAGTATTTCCATAAATTATATCTTGCTTTTTCTTTCTGGCATGGCAGTGTCAGATACAGAGAGATTTTTGTTTTGGTATCATAACACTACATTGAAAATAAGGTAAAATCAGGAATAATTGGGGGAGGGTTGTTACTAGCCTGAGGCTACCAAGTCTCTCTGAAGTGGCTGTTATCATTACAGTGCTGATCTGTGCTTTTGCTTCTTTGTGTTTCATGAGACAAAGTACTGGTAAGTTTTTCACTTTCACATAATGGAGCAAATCAGCATCAGAAAACAAATAAGAACAAGGGAAGACTGAGGTAAAGGAAACTGTGGGAAGAAGCACTGGGGGAGAAATTAACAGGAAGAATGAGATATAACAATAATCGTGCACACGGGGGGTATGATTTCTATCACGTGAAGCAAAAGAAATGTTCTAAGCTCTGTCTCTGTAAGAATTCACCCACTAGTGGGTGCAGTAGCTGCCCTTTACTTGTGATAAATGAAACCACTGAGTTCTACTGAGGCTCCAGGCAGCCGAAACAGCAGTCTCTACCCAAAAGAGATATAACTGAGCCTTCCCCTTTTACACCTCTCCTCCATTCCATCCACTCCAAACAGATGCAAGTAAGGATGAAGAAAACAACATGCATAGTTCAAACGAGAATAGTGTCCAGCCGTGAGAAGGAGCCCTTGGGGCTTAGATTGGCAGTGAGGGGCTGGAGATGGGATCAAAGGCATTGCCATTTACTGATCGATGGCTCTGTTCAGAGGAACAGAACTTTTTACGTATTCTCCTTTACTAAACCAGAACGCAGCCAAACAACAAAACTCTTCAAACAGTAAAAAAAGGGTTTGTATCAAAGAATCACCACTCCAGAACCTGCTCGTCTCCCCAGCTGGCACAGCTAGCAAGGTGTAATCAGTTTCCCTGGTTGTTCTTTTCAAACCTGCACGCTAACATATTGCCTGACAAATTTTCTTTGGCTGAGGCCTGGCAATTTAACTGTATTGTCTTTGATTTAACCCAAATATGTAGTAGAGAGCTTGAACCGGCTTTATGCTTTGTGCTTGTTGTTGGGTACAGACAATACCTGATCAGTTACTCCCACACTGTGTAGCTTTGAAATAAATCTTGAATGTTACTTGCTTGAGAGTGAGGTGTTTTGCTCTACTGCTCTGTCAGCCTCACCGAGGCTCAGAGGTTTGCTTTAAGTGGAAAAATCCCTAGGGAAAAATAATCAAGATACAGCCCAAAAGGGAAATTCCTGGAAAGCCCCATACATCTGCAGCATTATGAAAAAGGACAGCTCTTTAGGTTCTTAACAGTCTGTTGTAGCTTGTTCCTGTAAGGTTTTAGCGACAGCAGCACCCTACTGCGGTACTGTAGGTGGTGATTTGGGGGTTTAAATGCCAGACCAAGAAGTAATGAGTTGCCTGAAGTCTGTTTGTCTGCAGTGCTACCTGTAATACTCCTCATCTCACATTCTGAATATACCACGAGGATTTATTTTACCCTTGTGAAAGCTCTGCAAGGCAGAGAACTGCTGGCACCAGGGAAAATGTCAGGTGTAAGGGTTAGATGACTTGCCAAATCATGCTGGCATTTTATGGCAGAAGAAGGAACAGGACCCAAGTCCCTAAATTGCAGATCCAATATGTATTTTGTGGCTGCATTGCTAATGTAGACATCTTATTTCTTTTTGTTGGAGATTTGTGATTTTTAAAACACCAGTTATTCACTAAACCTGAAGGAAAGAAAGGGCACCACAACTATTCAGTGTTGAGGACACAGCATCTGTGTAACCAACCAGGGCTCAATAGCTTGATGAGGGTTCAGGTCCTTGGGTAGACTCTATGTGCTACCTTAAGGTGTGTGAATCTAATTTCTCACCTCCTTTTTCTTGTCCCCCCTCCCAAATGTCCCTGCAAAGGCTGTGCTCTTTTTGCTTTGAAAAACTATACTTTGAGTTTAGCCAGAAAACACCTTGCCTCGTTTCTGAAGTTCTGTTACACTTAGAGACATAACACCTTACAAAAATAATCCAGCCCCATTAAAATCATAGGTCTATTATGCTTTGTAGAATTAAGGGGGGGGGAGCTGTCCTTAAATATTATGGGTATGATTTCTTGCACTGTACAGGTATTGCCTATCCCGTATTGATTCCTACATTGATAATAATAAGACAAAGACTTTAAGTGTAACCAAACTGGGAAGCAGCCCAGGGAGAGCTTGCTTTGTCGCAGGTGTCAGCAAGCTACCGCCACAGGGGTGCAAAGACACCATGCCAGTGAGCTTGGAATGGCCAGCAAGAGCTGGCACAGGGCCGAGAGCCATGGCCTATCAAAAGAGGCATCTGCAAAAGGCTCAGGATCCCAATTCCTGGCTCTCATGGTGCTCCGAACTCGGTGGCAGCTGGGAGCATCTCCCTTGGACAGAGGCTTTATGCTGTCAGCAAGGTGATTGGCAGCATCTCTCTCAGACTCAGCAGCCTCTAGTTCCTGCTGAGTTTGTACCAGCATGCCCACCATCTAATCTCAGAAATAAAAGTACAATCTCATACGCCACTCTTTGAAGGTAGCTGACCCTTTGCAGTGCTGACAACAGGGAAGGAAATGTTGAGATCCTTTAAATTAATCCTATAATCAGTAACCATGCACAACTAAAAATTATCTCTCAACTAAAAATCAACTCATACTATGTCTATAGGCTCTCCAACAGTTGTTGGAATTTTAATTGATACGTATAAAGCAGCTGGCTATCTCAAAAAGCATTGCAGACAGGTATTACTCAGCTGAACAGAAGCAGCTATCCTTTGCAGAATTGTTGTTTCAAAAAAGGACATTCAGAAATAAGCAGTTACATTCCACTTGGTACCATCAGATTTGTACTTATGTAAAGCAAGCAAGCAGAATTTGCATGCTAGTTCATGATTGCTTTTCAGAAATCTATGTATTTATTTAATCTCAAGCATGCTACTTTCATTTCTTACACATTATTTTTGTGAACCCTGAATGATCAATAAATACATCATAGCTTTACTGGGGTATGAATATATATAATTAAAGAGTGGAGAATAAAATAATGTTTGTACCATGATGTTAACTAATACAGCAGGAATGACAGATTTGCAAGGACTCCTTTCATTGATGTAGATTTCACCCCCATTGAGGCAGTTTGCAAACTCATCTTATGCTTGGTGTGGAAGCCACTTCTGAAATGGCAAGTAAAAATATCCCAATAAAAATATCGGGTCTGTTATCCTGAGTAAAACAAGGATCCCAGAGGATCCCAGAGCATATTGTACAAATATACACAGACAGATAACTTCACAAAATTATGCACTGCAGGAAGATTATCATCTTCTCAAAGCACAGGGAAGATTAAGGGAAGCACAGTATCTTGTATAGACAAATTGGATGTGTCAGTGTGAGTGTTCCGACTGCAGCAGCAAATGCCAAGTGATTTGTAGTGATCACTTTCTTTTTATCTCCTCTCTGAGATGGCACCTTTATCTTTTAGGAGAGTGACAGGTTAGTGGCCTGTCAGACACAGCAGAATGAACCACCAATGCAGCCAGCTTGCGTAACTTTTTTCTTTAGTGTGTACGGAGGGTTCCCAACACAAGCACTGATGTCAGTTTAACTTTAAAAAAAGAGAAAAACATGACAAAGCAGGGCTGGAGAAGGCATGAATGTGGCTCTCTGTGGCGAAGCGTAAAAGACAATTGCACCAATTACATGCTGGTTTTGGAACTCCATGTAGCCTAAGTCTATTGAAATATATATTTGTGAGCGGGAGTGGTGGGGAGGGAGGATGCACTGGAATGAGGCCTGGAGCTGAAATGCTGTCGTAAAGGCAGGAGGAGGAGGGAGAGCTCTAAACTGGCTGTGGTCCTCAAGTTTTTTTTTTTACAAAAAAGGTTCGGAAACATTTTAATGCCAAATTATGTGACACCTTTCATTCCTGTTTCTCTTCTGTCCTTAGTTTTCCATTTAATTGATTCAAACTTTTCCTATTTATGCTACCAATCGTGGAAGCTGAGTTGACTAAAGGCATTTTTATTTTGCGCTATTCCAGCCTGACAAACTCCTGCTTATGCAACAGCTTAGACCTTTAATATCACCAGTGTAACTGCATGGGTACTAAAAAAACCTCAGATTTTTCAGCATCAAGGAGGCCTACGAGAACTTGCTGCAGTGCTGAGATGTGACAGGAGGCAATTTACAAGGAATTAACTCTGACAGTCACTTTATACAGCTGATTTTCAAAGATCTAGGCACTAAAGATGTGTTAATGAGGGTACTGAGGCTTCATAATTAATTATATTAGCATCTCTTTGTTACTCTCTACAACAGTAGTGCCTGGTTGACATTTCAATAGGAGTCTGGTAGTATTCTTTGTTATTATTATCCAGGAGTACAGTTATACCTTAGCTCCCAGAGGGCAACGTTGCATGTAAATGTCTCTGTGAATTGCAAGAGCCTTTGGATCTCAGGAAAAGCCCTTGAAGGAGACCCTGCTGGATACTGAATGGATGTCAGTAAAATTTCTCTACTCTACAGTCTCTCTTCAGATATGGACTCTCCTCCCCTTTCATTTCTCCCTTCCCTTCCCTCCCCCCTTCCTTTCCACTGTGCTGGTCCTTCTCACAAGGCTTAAGAACAGCAATACCCAGCACTTGCTGAATGTTGAGTTCCAAACCTCTAAAGGAAGGAGCATGAGACCTGAACGAAACAGGGAATAAAGTAACCTGAAAACGGAATATTTTCCCATGCGTGAATTTTCAGTGCAATAAAACCAGTGCTGCAAGAAGGAGTGCCAGAAGTGGTGAGTCAGATAATAGATGTACGACTGCGGCGGGAGGGAAATGGTCTCTACTTTGTTTTACAGCCCCCCCCCATCCTTTGTAAAGGCAGATCAAATTATTTTCCAGTCATACCACTGCAAAAACAAACACGGAGTTTAAAGGTTACTTCCTTTGTGTGCTGCTGAGAGATGTTATTTTTGAATCCAAAAGGGGAAGGATGACTTTTTTTTTTGTCAATGATCTCAAATGCTACTCTGAAAACTTTTACAGTATCACCTGAGGGGTCAGAGCTGCTATTTTGTTTATTGATAATTCCACTTGCTCCTGTTAATGTAAACAGAACTTGCCAAGAAAAATATTGCTGTCTTTTCACACCAGTTACAGTTGCAAGCTTGTCATGGTCAGGCTAAGTTAAGGGCACAGTTTTACACCTCAGTAAGCCAGACTTACACAAGGTCCCTGCCCATGGCAGGAGGGCTGGAGCTAAATGATCTTTAAGGTCCTTTCGAAACCATTCTGTGATTCTATGTCCCTTACCCTTCCCTTGTTCATCCCTGCCTTCGTGGGACCCTCTTTCTTGTAACATCCTTCATGCATCTGCACTAGGGAACCAGATCAGAGTTCTTGTCTGAGTTAAAAATAAATGGTTTTTATGGGGACAATTTCTAATTGAAATCAGTCTCCTGATTCAATTTAACGTGGCGTTACACAAAAAAACCCTGCACTGGCACAATTCAGGGACAGTATGAAGGGGAAGAGGGGAGGAATGTGTGGTGGGGAATGTGTAAGTAGGAACTTCTACCAAAAAATAGTTTGTCAGACTATGTCCTGAAAGATTTTACATTCTTCCAAGCCAGAACCACCTCTTTGCTTTGTGTTCAGATAGCACCTTGCGCAAAGGGATCGCAGCCACAGGACTCTCAGGACTCTCAGAGCTATTGTAGTACCAAAAAAATAATAAGTGTTCCTACAGACTGACACAATTAACCAAATTCCACTCACAGATCTTCATTGTTGGCAACTCGTGCAGCATTTTATGTAGCCAGAGTTGGAGACTAGTTCTATTCCTGAGTTCTGTCTCCGGCTCTAATGAGGAATAACTCTGAATAACTCTGGCATTCAGTTAACCTACCAAGAAAAGAATTACTTTCCTCACAGAGCTTTTCATATTTAACTAGATTTTTTTAATGAGCTTTGACATTCTCAGATGAAAGGAGTAACATGTACAATGTGTTATTATAGCAAAAACTGTACGTGACTGATCCCTACATATTTTCCTCCCTTGTTTCACCTTTTCTGTCACTGTACTCCTACACGAGACTCAAGACACGCTGCAAATGTTTGAGTACTGCCAACTTGAAGCTACACCATTGTAAATAATGTACTCGCTCTTCACTGAGCAAGGTTGCATGTGTTTGTTTTGATCTGCTGTTTTGTGGATAGAAAGAGAGGTTACTCCCCCTGAGAGTTCAAATATTGATAGTGCTCTACATAACAAGGAAAGTTTTTAATGATTCCCACAAAAACAGCTGCCACTTGGTAACAACACAATGGATGGAATACACAGAGTGTAAAATTTTAGTTTCTACTGCTGTTCCTGAGGGACCAAATCTTGAAGTGTTACTCAACTTTGTTTAGGATTCAGCAAGGGTTTTCCTGCTGTAGGAATGAGGAGATGATAAGCAAGAGTTTAAATCCTGGAAAGCAAATGTTTATAAATTGTCTGTGTAGAAATGCTGGCTCCCTCTTAATTTTCCTGTGAGTGGAAAAGACGGAGAGGATCACCTGAGAGAGTTACATGACCATCCAGCTCTTCACAGATTACAAGCAAGTGCTCTGGTAAGTTAAAATCGTTGGTATATGAAAAAAAAAATCAGGTTTAGCAACTGTGTCTAATGGGAACTTTACAATAAATAAATAATCCAAATAGAATCACTGGATTTATTCAGCTATAGACTATTAGTCACTCCCTGTTGTCTGTGTCACTGAACCACCATCCTGCTTCAAAGGCAGTTATCAGCTCAGAAGTATTTTCATCCGAGGGTTTAAACTGCAACAACTGTGAGGACACGTGGAAGATTCTTCCATCATTATCTAACCACTCAGTTCTAATGCGAGTGCTCGACTGGGACGGCCTGTGACCAGTGGAGATGGATAAACAGTTGGAGGGGAGGTGTTTGGCAGTTCAATATATGTGCCAAACTGTCTTTCTAGGGTCATGGAGACTCGGCAGTTCCTGCGGGCTGTCAAGCTGATTACATGCAGCAAACCAGCCCGTGTGTCCCTGCCTGCTGCTTAGAGTGAGCACTGATATGCCAGTCAGACTGTACTACAAGTACAAATTTATGTGTGCTTGAGATGTTGTGCAGCCTTCAACTCTCTGGTGTACCTGGTAATTTAAAAGCTTTCATATACTCTAAAAAAGTTTATCTTGCACTCCAAGGGGGGATCTTTGCTCCTAATACAGAGGCCAAGACTGCAAGTTCTCTGTGGAAGACCAGGCTCCCAGCATAGATGTACAATTGTTAAGCAGTTGGTTGCATTTCAGCAGTGGTAAAACGATCCTTGGTTTTTATTTCTCTCCAATAATTCCTGTAAAGGCTCTGAGATTCTTTGGGATGCAAGGCCATAAAAACGTAAGTTGCTATTAATTATATTGACTTGCATGATTTTATGTGTGCCCATTTTGCACTGTAGAGATACTTAGAAGGAAATGTATTCTTTCTTTTGCATACATCATTACATTGCATTTGAGAGGATTTAGCACGTTTTCTGACTTCACTTGCCAAATTGGGGGTTCCTGTTTAAAATTTACAGCTGACTCGACATTCCAGAAACTAAGCATGCTGACCAATTATGTCTCTGTCTTGTAGTAACACACCTAACTAAGGAAGGAAATATTGGAATATCTGAACTTCTACATCAAAGAGCAAATACGAGATTATGAAGAAACTCTGTTTAGTCAATTCTTGAGAAAAATGTGCAGTTACTGCTACACTGTTTAAACTGTAAGGCCATTAATCACCATCAGCTGCTGCCAACCCCCCTGTATATCCAAATATACAGAGAGGAAAACTAACACAAATTTGCTTCATTTGTCTGACAAAGTAATTGCCACCCGGAAGGCTGCGAAGATCAAACTCCCTTATTTGTCAACACCAGAGTACTCATTCACCGAGTGTGAAAGATGCCACGTGTGGTATAATTTTGCAGCTTGAACTGTGCAACCTGAAGTTCCGACCAAAGCAGGAATACAAACTCTGATACAGAGGGGAAAGAGCTATTTGTGATGTGGGCAGCATAGCTACTTGGACAGTGTAGTTCAGGGGAAAATGTTACTGTTCTTGATGTAATCAGAGCTGAGAAAGGTCTTACATGAAGATGAGAGAAGGAGGACATCATCTCTCTAAATACATTCACACACCTCCTATATCATAGGATTATAACTGTACATTTTAACCCCTCAACAGCTATTCGAGGACTAAAACTGCCTCAGAGGGCAGCTACAGATAATGAAAAACATTAGAAAGCAGCGAAGGGAGGTAACTGAATATTTATCAATTAAACCCCTAAGTATTTGCTATTTTTTGTTATAGTATCAAGGATATTAAACACAGTTATGTATTAGGTCTAAGCATCACCTGTAATTTCTGATAATCTTGTGTAACAGCGGGTAACTCGTGTAAAAAGAAGGCTTTATACCACCTAGATGCTATTCTTCTTCCTTTGCAATGAAACTACACAGGGGTTGGGGTACCTACACAGAGGAACAGTTTCAGACCGAGTTGAGAGTTGTGCTGCTATTTGCTTCTTCACAAATACTTGAGTCATGTTCCTCCTGAGTGCACACGTTAACGCTGCAAGAACAAACAGTACATCGATCTGCCTGCAAAAGCCACTGGAGGTGCTCTGTTCTCATCCTTCCCAGGGCTCAACAGCTACTCACTGGCTTAGTTTTACTGCTTCGTTTCTCTATGAAGCAGGGAGGAGAGTACAGAGGGCATCGTTCTGTGGATTGCTGTTAAGTTCTTTGAGGCGAGCCCCTGAAGCACGCAAGCACCTGTTGTTTTGAGACCTTTTATGAAAGGTACCCAGAAGTTAGACTGCAGTTGAAGTGTTTAAGTGAGGCTTTCTTTTGTAAAGAAGAAAAACCAGATTGTTAAAGCAATTGTACCTAGTTAGAGTGCAAGGATCTATAATTGGAGAATTATTGATGTTAACACAACTTTTCTAGCAGGAAAAGAACTGAGGAAGAGTTAAGATGAAAGGTTTATTAGAAAGCTGGGAACAGTGCATCACCAGCACTCAATTGAAGAAGCAAGCACAAAAAAAAAGGAAACTAACTATGAAAGAACACTACTTCCTCCAAAAAAATGGAACTCCCTTTCTCTTTTCACATGGAAGCTTAGGTTTGTATTTTGTATCTCAAAAATAAACATATTTAAATGTGATTCTTTTAATATTAATAGTAATCTACATAATTAATATGTACTCTATTTTTTTGTATAATAGCTAGTTTTAGGGTCAGATAAACCTATCATGGAAATGTTTTTAACAGTATAGCAGTCAAAATTCATGGTTACATAACTTTATAGATACATTAGCAGAACACCTTAATCATGTACTTCAGGAATACCGAGTCATTTATAGACTAACCAAGGGATTCTACTAGGGAGAAGGCAGATGCCACTTGGATTATCATGTTCCCACTTGGAAGTGACTTTCAAACATGTGGCCCATATATTCAAATAGTGGGGTTTCAAAGGGTAGTGTAGAGAAAGACAATATAATAGTAAATTACAGGTAAGAAAAATAAGGGAAAAAGTCAAGCAGATACAACTGCATAGTAAAGAGGCTCAAGGGAAACAGAAGAAAAGTAAGGCACACACATGAGCTTACCTTGTCTGAATGTGAAGATATCCATATAAATTGATCTTGGGAGATGCAGAGAGAGCATGAGAGACGTTACCTCAATGTGATGGGCTTCAGGAAGGCCTTGAGACGTCCCTCTGAGGAAGGATTTGATAATCTTGCATTTATAAAGTTGCAATGCTTTGCTTATCTCCTGTGCCCAGCAGTTAACAGTACGTGAAAGCAGAGGACTGAAGGATGGCAGCTCCTCTCGCCCGCTGTGTGCATGGGGAAGCACAACATGGATTGTGGACATGCCACAGCGGTGGTGGGTGGCAATGGGGACAAGGACATCGCTGGTGGGAAGCGACAGCTGGGAACACGAAAGAAATTTGGATTTGGATGCAACAGGTGGGAGCAGGAATGAGAAAACAATAGAGAGACCTCTGAGGAGGCAGGAACTAATCCAGACCTTGTTGATTGAGTCCATTGCAAGGGCAACGTGGGGACAGAAAAGGAAGCAAGGAGGGAGAGTGTGATAATGGTGTGTGACTGGTAAGCAAACACCACGGACAAATTCCTACTTCATCGAGCTGTTTCTTAGCCTGGTCTGTATCGTGGTGTTCATCCGTGAATGGTATGCTGTGTATTTTGACAGGAAAGAGCAGCTTGGCTGTTACTTTAAGAGCGGAACAGTTTGTAGCTGTGAAGCTGCCATGAGCTCTTCCATGACAGGTGGACAGGAAAGGCACAAAAAGGGTTATTTAAAGTCTGCTGGGTGCTGGTGCAGCGGCAGGTGTGCTGGCAGGCGGCTGAGCTCCGTGACCTTCTGGAGCTGCTCTCCCCCATGAACCGAGTGGGCTGGATGTGACTGACAGGGCCCCTGTGCCCTCACAGCGTTCATGTGTGAGGTTATTGCTGTGGGTCGTGTTCCAGCTATCGCGGTGCAGCAAGACAGGGGCTGTGGTGCCCGCTCAGCAGAGCAGGGTGGAAGCGCGGCCTCACCTCACTGCCTCGCCGGGCCCTGAGGTGCTGGGGCAGGGCCAGAGCGGCCTCCTCAGGCAGTGGCGCTGCTCGATGCAGGGACCGGTGATCACAAACGCCACCCCCACCCTTCATGTCCCATGGGGGGGGTGGGTTTGGGTGTCTCCGGCCGCCCCCACGCCAGTGAGGTCCCCACGCCAGGGCAGAGGCGGCAGAGGCGGCGCTGAGGGGACGCGCGCGCCTCGAGCGCGGGCCGCGCTGCCACGTGCGGCCGCGGCGGGAACGCGCATGCGCG
>VZRW01008858.1:47223-58984 GCA_013398125.1 Aegotheles bennettii | reverse complement strand
GGGCCGTGCGGGAAGCTCGGCGGGGGAGCAGTGCGCCCGCTGCACCGCTCCAGCCACTTCCCGCTCCGCTCATTCATCGCCCGGCGCGGGAGGTAAACACTGCTGCGGCCGAGGGCACGGGCCGGGCACAGATACCCGCCGGACAGCGGCTGGGGGGGGGTTTTTAGCTCGTATCCATCCTTCCGAACGATTTCTGTTATTTTCCCCGGTTTTTAGAAAGCGGCACATCCCCAGTGATGCTATTTCTGTGGGTATCTCTGTCCTCTCTAAATCCTTTAACATTCCTTCAGATGTCTCCATCTGAGCAAATACAGCTTGCACCTCTTTAATGAAATCGTTATTAATGTGTCACGATTGACTCGTCGTTTAAGCTGACTTGTGTAGGGGAATGTGAGCTGTGATTCCTAGAGGTAAACTCATTCCGAGTGCCCTTTCCTCAAACTTTCCTTCACACCCTGAAAGTGGCTGAAGCTTTAAAGCACAGTAGTACTTAAAACGTTTCATAGAAATACCTGCGTGCTCCTGAAGTAGGTGACTAGAGAAAGCCTTAAGTGAAAACCCCAGGTGATTTGTCTGAATGAAGGGATTTTGATGCATTTTCGTTTGTTTTTCAGAAAAAGAGCAACAGGAAGCAATTGAACACATTGATGAAGTACAGAATGAAATAGACAGGTAAACGTTAACAAACTTCTAAAGGGTTTTAGTGGAAATTAAAATGTAACTTTCAAAAATACAAATGTTGAGCAAAGTAAGGACTTGGTAGTTGTCCTCCCTCTCCTTAAACTCCACCAAGATATGCCCCTGTTCTGGCTTGATTAGATGTGAGAAGTGTTTGTGTGTGATAAAAGTAGTAGTATCCTGGTTTCTTGTTGAATTGTGTGTAACTGAAAAGGTAGAACTTGAGTTTAAAATTTTAATTTAATTGTGATGGCTTTGATAGTAGAGATCTATTTTTTATTGTTTTTTTCAAGTTAACGTGCATGCTGCTTTGCCAGAGTATTTCGTGTTTGTGAGCAGAACCAAAGACCTGGTTGAAAAGTCAGCTTTTATTATACCTTTTTTTATTATTATATGTTCATGTGCTTGTAGAATAATATGTAGAAAGTGTCACTGAAACATCAGGCCAGAACTCTCTGTCGGTTCTGTGTCGGTGTGTGCCTGGATCTTATCTCCGTGCACGCTGCCCTACAGAGACTGTGGGTGCCTGTTGAGGCTCTGGCCCTGCAAAGCTGTTGCAGTATCAGGGCTCTGCCTTTTTACAAAACCAATTAAATTGTTGTGTGTTAGGATTTTACTTGTTGCTTTGCTGTAGTTCACTTGCCTGCCCAAAAGTTACAGAGAGCAGGTGATGGTGTTAGGTGTTACCTATCCTGAGGTCTTTTGCAAACAAAGTGTTTAAGAGGTGAAAGACTGCTTTGCTTTGCATAAATAAGGGTCAGTCCCTCATGTAATGCTGCAAAACATACTATGTGTCAAAAGTGTTTCATTAAGATCAGTGAGATGTGTGTTTCTTAATAGAAATATGTTTGGGCCTCAGTTTTGTTGTTTTGAGAGACCTCGTTTGTTGCTTGGGGCAGACTAGGCTAATCAGACCCATTTGGGTTTTAGCTAATGGTGATGTGTCTTTAAATTTCAGTTCTCTCTCCCGTGGTTTATGTGGCTCTTTCTATTGCAGACTGAATGAACAAGCCAGTGAGGAAATTTTGAAAGTAGAACAGAAATACAACAAACTCCGCCAACCATTCTTCCAGAAGAGGTCAGAATTGATCGCCAAAATCCCGAATTTCTGGGTAACAACATTTGTCAACCACCCACAAGGTATGTTCTTAATAGCCCCCCTTTTTTTTTTTTCCTGTAAATTGTTTGTTTGCTTGTTATGTGAGTATCTTGCAGCTCTGAGGGTTTTCTGGAATTGTTGGGCGTGTGTTTAAACAGCAGCCTGCTTCGTATGCAAAATCTTCCTTCTTGTCCTAGAGTGCATTTTATAAGCTTTTTATTTCTTGTATTTGTTGGCCAAAGGAGCATCTTGTTCGTTAAAATCCCATACTGGTTTTCTTTCTGCATTTTAAACTACAAGTTTCCTGCTTTTCTTACTTAATTGGGCCCTTTAAGGACAAGAAAAAGGGGTTCTAGTGTCTTTGAGCTTGTTTGGTTTATTTTAATTGGAGGTGAGCTCCTTAGGACTCTTGACAATAGACTTTGTGAGAGGACAGAAGTTTGTAGACTGCTTAGACTGGGCAAAATGCATGTGTAAAAATGTGTTTCGGAGAGAAGTGTGGATGTACACAGCTTCTGCTGCTTTTTAACACTGAACTACAACGAGCAAACATAAATGTTTTCACCTTAGCAAATACATAAAAGTGCTAAAGTCTGTTGGCTGGTAACTTGAAAAAAATGGGCCATGAGAAGTTGGCTTGGACAGATGTGTTGATTTTTCACATCTTACTGTCAATTCCTTGTGTTTCATCTGCATGATACACGTTTCATAGCTTTGTTAATGTGGGATTCCGATTTCTGTCTTAGTATCTGCACTGCTGGGAGAAGAAGATGAGGAAGCACTGCATTATTTGACCAGAGTTGAGGTGACAGAATTTGAAGACATCAAATCAGGTTACAGAATAGATTTCGTAAGTACTTTAAGTAGTTCCTCCACTTTTGATTTTTCTGGGTTTTTTTTAATGTAATCACATATTTGGTTGTAGTTTGGAACTTTATTTCCTCAGTTACCCATTTAGTACCAGGTCTGACTTGGCATGTGTCTTTACGTGATGTGGGTTCTAACTCTTTGCTTTCAACTCTGCAGTATTTTGATGAGAATCCATACTTTGAAAATAAAGTTCTCTCCAAAGAGTTTCACCTCAATGAAAGTGGAGACCCATCTTCAAAATCAACTGAGATCAAATGGAAATCTGGGAAGGTACGTGTCTGGGGGAGACAATTGCTGCTCTGTGTGGTACCATCGCTTTCATGATGTTCCTTTTACTTTTTTGCTTTTGTACTGAAGCTGCCTTGTCCTCGCTTTTCTCCCCTTCTCAACCCCTTTGCCACTTCCCTACATACGTAGTTCATGTCTGTCTTGCAGGGTTTGGAACACCCCGTTTACATGGAGATCTGTAGTGATTTCTCTTGCTCAGTTGAGCACCACCATGAAAACAGTGAAAGTATGAGTGTGTCCAGATGGAGAGACTAACAAGTGCATGAGCTTGTCTCTCTTTGGTGCGGATCTGGACTCTGTGTTGTGTTATTTTCTTAAGATATCTATTAAATAAGGAATTTCGAGGACATCAGGGTTTGGGGAGATCAGATGGGGGGTGGGTTTTTTTTCTTCTATTTCAACACTACACCTCTGTAGAAGTTGCAGCCACACAATAATGTGGGCATATCTTTCATCCAGACAGTATCCTAACATAATTAATCTGCTGTTGTTAGTTTCTGTAAAAGTTGGGAGCATTTTCATGTTATCTTGAAGATTTTGAAATGAGCATTTAGAAGTAGAGCTGAGGGTTGCAGTTTAGTCACTGCTTCTCTTGTCACCCTGAGGTTGAGAAGAAAACTTGTTCTTTTTTTCATAGAGAACTAGAACTCTTGTACAAGAAGTCATGGTCCCATGCAAACTTTAGCTGAGTGTGATCTTTACAACATACCACAAAATAAACACAGATTCTGGTATTCTTCATTAATAACAGGTCTAAACCTAAAAATGTTGTGATTCTGTCAAGAAAGAAAATACTAGAAGTTTGGAATTGCCATATGATGAGAGAGAGAATGGATTTTGATAGTGGACAGTGATTTTCTTCTCAGCCTAAGCAGTTTGTTGCAAACTTTATAAACTTCTGCGGTGAGGTGGTAGATCCAGGACTCACGTGTGTTCGTGTGACCATGTGTTTTAGGAGTTTGTGTAGTTTTTTTCACTTTCTGCAAAGAATGGCCTGAAGATTGCAAAGCAGGAAATCCTGGGATAAGAAGGCTGGGCAGTTCTTTATCTCAAGCTAAAGACAGAGCTTGGAGGTGTGAAGACTGGTTCTTAAATTGTGTCTATGTAGTAATCATAGCTTTTAACTACAATTACAGCTACTCTTGAGTAGCGTTTTGCCATTGTGAGATCTTGTAAGTTCAGTATGTCATTAAACACTTGTCATACCTCCCGGTGACAGGGATGCGTAAATGCAAGATCGTGTGAATTTTCACTATTTCAGTAGAGGTTGTTAAAAGAAACAGATGGTTTTATGTTCTCTGATGTTCGTGAGAAATGCAAGTGGCTGAGTGGTATCTTTTTTTGTGAGTCGTTTGGGTTCCAAACATGTCTTAAAGACTTACCCCTTAAAGAGGGAGTAGTAAGTGACTTCCTGTGGTTGTTCAGACAAGTGTGTTTCTAAATGATTCTAAAACCCACTTCTTAGGGAACATCTTAACTTTCTTTTCAGGATCTGACAAAACGTTCAAGCCAGACACAGAACAAAGCCAGTAGGAAGAGGCAGCATGAAGAGCCAGAAAGTTTCTTTACCTGGTTCACTGACCACTCCGATGCAGGTGCTGATGAGCTAGGAGAAGTCATCAAAGATGACATCTGGCCAAATCCGTTACAGTACTACTTGGTAAGTATAGCACCGAGTTGTTGATCTGTACCCATAAAAGCACCATGCAAGTGAAAGTGAATTTGATCACTGTAGTTGATGTTGCATGTGTGTCTTTAAGGTCCCCGATATGGATGATGAAGAAGGGGAGGGAGAGGAAGATGATGATGACGATGAAGAGGAAGAAGGATTGGAGGATATTGACGAAGAAGGAGATGAAGATGAGGGGGAGGAAGATGAAGATGATGATGAGGGAGAGGAAGGAGAGGTGAGTAATCTTACCCCTTATGCTTTCCATCTCTGGTGTATGAGAATCAATAGAAATTTGCAAGAGGGACCTACTGAGAATACTGAGCTGTTGTTACACAGGGAAAACTTCTGTACAGTCACTGACAAGGTGTTGGGAGGGGAAAAGCAGAACTGTTACTACCTTAACTTGTGGAGTGGTTTCAGTGTAGTAATAAGTGTATTTGTGTATATGAGAGAGAGCACAAATACATAGTTTTAGTAAATATGCAAGGGAAGTGCTCTAGATTAATTAGGATATTGGCATAACTTAATTAGGGAACATTCCAGCAAGGCTTTACTTGTAAATAGCTTTTGTTGATGCATCCAGTTCTGTCGTCCTCCCACCTGTTGGTTTATTTCTACCTATTGCCAGCTTAGCTGAGACTCTGTTGGGTTCAGGAATTAGGAATTTCCTTTAGTAGCAAGTGGGATTCCAGAGACAGCATTCAGGGAGTTGGTAACTTAAAAGTTTAGGATGTCTTTGTTTCTCCTAATTGGGCGTGGTGGTTCTGAATTTCAGCAGCCAAAAACTGCTTGTACTGAGAGAGGAGAGCTGTTGTGGGCACCAGAGTACTGGGCTCTATTATAAAGCCTAGAATTTAGCATCTGAAAATTGAAGCATTTTACTCTTTGGGGTTTAAAACTGGGGAAAGATGATGTCCCCTTGGCTTTCTAAATGTTAAACTTAAGTCAATGTTTGTGGTGATTCTCAGTCATAGTAGTTCTTCAAACCTGATGCCTTTTCCTTGGGATATATGGTTATTAACTGGTTTCTATGTAGGCAGGTACTCCTGGCAAGTGTTACTACTGCTTAGTGAAGAAGGAAAGAGAGGTCATCACAGAGCATGCGATGAGTAGCAGTGTAGAGTAGTAAAATGTTCTGGTTATTGCATTTGAAAGTTGGTGCTATCTGGAGTTTAGTGATCAGATTTTTTTAATTGTTGCTTATCTTTCAACAGGAGGATGAAGGAGAAGATGACTAATTGAACACTGATGGATTCCAAACCCCCTTTTTACCTTTTTAATTTTTCTCCAGTCCCTGGGAGCAAGTTGCTGTCTTTTTTTTCTTGTGCTCAGTCGCCTTGTTCTCTTGAGGTCTCTTTTTCTCTCCTCTACACCATGGTTCACAATTTATTTTGGGGGAAATACCTTGAGCAGAATACAGTGGAAAAGAATCTACCAATTTCTGTTTCAAGTTCATTTTTATCCCTTTTATCTGTCGCAAAACAAAAACTGTTTATGGAATCAACACACCATGTTCTGTGGGAAAAAAGAAAACCTTCTGCTCCCTTCGCTCTGCTGGAAGCTGAAGAGTGCTAGGCCCCTGTGTAGTAGTGCATAGAATCTAGCTTTTTTCCTTCTTTCTCTGTATATTGGGCTCAGAGATTACACTGTGTCTCTATGTGAATATGGACAGTTAGCATTTACCAACATGTATCTGTCTACTTTCTCTTGTTTAAAAAAAAAGAAAAAACTACAAAAAAAATAAAAATAAAAAATAAAATGGGGTTATAGAAGGTCAGCCGGGGTGGGTTTCAGATGTTTGGGTGGGTTAAGTGGGCATTTTGACAACATGGCTTCTTCTCCTTTGGCATGTTTAATTGTGATGTTTAACAAACATCCTTGCAGTTTAAGATGACACTTTTAAAATAAAATCTTCTCCTGATGATGACTTTGAGCCCTGCCACTTGATGGAGAATCAGCAGAACCTGTAGGATCTTATTTGGAATTGACATTCTCTTATTGTAATTTTGTTCTTGTTTATTTTTAAATTCCTTTTTTTTTTTTTTTGTTTCACTGGAAAGGAAAGAAAGATGCTCAGTTTTAAACGTTAAAGTGTACAAGTTGCTTTGTTACAATAAAACTAAATGTGTACACAAAGGGACTGGTTGGTCTTCACTGAAAGAAACAGTTTTAATACCCTGTTTTGAACTTGCTTGTAGTTCCGTGGCATTTTTGGGGGCATTTGGTCAGTATTTATGTAGTGCAATGCAACCTTGTGGTTGCGCAAGACTGATTCATTTAGGTTCCACTATTTCAGTACTTGTAAAATGTTTCATTTGGTAGTTGCTGCTGCACACTCTGTTTCTTGAAGTACCTGACTCTGTAAGACAGGGCTGTGGGTGCCTATGCCTTGTGTGAAGACAGAGGTTTATATTCATGTTTTGCAAAAAGAAAACCACTTGATTCTTAGATTTTTTTTTTTAAGTAGTAACTTGCAGTACTGTATCTCCAGTAGATCGGTTTGCATGAAAATACCGTGCAAGCTCAGAATAAAAAGACCCAAGGGGTCTTGGAATAAGATTTGGGTGGTTTTGCAAGTCTTTTCAGTTGGAAATAAATCTTAGTGCAAGCTAATTTTGGGGCTATTTCAAAGAGCAAGATTCTTAGCGAAGCTCGTGTATAAAAAGTTGCAGCTTCATTGCTTTCTTTCCTTGGTTAGCAGCATGTATATATGCTTAGATACACCCTGCTCTTTTTAAGAGACTGCATTTGAGTAGCTTGTAACAATTTCACATAGAGGTTGTTGGTACTGGTATTCCACAAAGTGTAATGCAAGTTGTTTTAACATGCTGTGCTTTTGAAATATTTAAAAAAAAATATGTAGTATTGGCTGATCTAAAATTCAAGCAGCTCGTTCTCTTTGGATGTGTAGAAAAGACTGTCTTCTGGGAAGACTTCCTGTTATATTCCGATTCCTTTTCCTCCCTGAATTTGCTATAGTCAAATTCAGCTTTTTTTGATCCTTAAGAATACACTTAGCAGAACAAGATTAATCTCTATTTGAGACATGCCTAAAAAAACCCATGTGTGTGGGGGAAACATTCTGTAAGTGTCCAGTCCAGCTTGGATTCAGTCCAGTTACCAGAGTCAATACGACGTCCAGTCTGCGTGTGATCAATGCAGAAATAAGGCAACCATGTATTCCATCTCAACAACAGCTTCTGCCCTGATCCTGCTTGCAAAGTAAAATGTTAATTAGGAATAGTTTCATAACCATCTAGAGAGAAAAGGAACAAAATCTATGAAGTCTATAAACTTTTAGATTCTTTTTCATTTGATTCCTTTTTGTTGTAAGATTGAGAACTGCTTCCTGTTGTGGTAGATGTGCTAGCATTTGCCATGATGCCTCGTTACTTAATTTTTATGTAGTCCCAATTGATTGTAGTTCTTCAAGGAAAAGAATCTTCTCCCAGCCTTTAATGCTTTAGGAAAAATATTGTGCCATTGTTACAACCCTGTTGGTTACTAGCAGAAAACCTATAAAAGCTGTTTTGAAGTAATCAAAGCTTCAGTTTCTGTAAAATCAGATATCATGAACAAGAGATGAGAAGTCTGGATAATGAAATGCTACTTCTGAGATGCTACTTGCACATTCTTTAGGATTTTGGAGGGTGCCAAAGCCCTCTTGTTGCTGTACTGATAATACTGAATTTCCTGTGAAAATTAAGGGTTTACTCCTGGCAACAGCTGAAGAGTAACGTGCTAAAAGAATAAACTGTATTTAAGTGTAATATTAATTTATTTTTTTCTAGCAATGGAAATGAATAGGGATTAACACATTGCTCTGCAACGTTGAAGAAATACTACAGATGGCCATCACGTGCTCTGACTGTTCACTTAATGTCTAAATTGATATATGTAATGGGTGTCCATATTGATTTAATTTGTGTATGCATATAAAGAACATTTAAAGGTAGATGTCCACCTTGGATAAGAATGGGAGATTCTTATTAAACATGCCTGTACCTCATTAATTCCCCATGGCTGCTCGAGCTTCTCACATCCAGTTAATCCTGCTGAGTGAAATTTGTCACAGGTGGCAGCCAAATTCAGGCTTTGGGGCCTGAATTTCCAGGGTGAGAATATAGAGTTGGCAGCAATTTAATCAAGGTGAAGCTACTGTGACTTAAATGACTCAAAGGTTATTTTTATTTTAAGTTGGAAGTTTGATTGCTATAAAATGGAATCTTTTGTCTGTCATTTTTAGTGCCAAAAAGCAAGCAAATACATCTGTGTGTGTAAATACAGTTAGAAAGGTTTGAGTTTTTTGAACAGATTATCTGTGTGCTTATTCAAACTTGTCAACATAGTTTTTGTCCCTGTAAACAAGCATTATCTGAATCGATTTCTCAGTCATTTATGCCATTCATTTGAATCTGTAAGCTTCTCTTTGTACACACAAAAACAGGTGCATAAGGACACTGCTTTGTTTATTGGAAACTGTTCCTGAATTTTGAAGCCATGCCTTTTTTTTAAAAAAAAGACTGAAATCAATGAAATAATTTCTCTGATGTACCTTAAAGATATCCTTCTGTTTGAAGGAATTAAAGTACATTTAACTACTACTTGATGTTACCATTTCTAAGAGTCTTTTTCAAAAGAATCAGTTGGGAGTCCTAAACTCGGCATCATCTTTCATGGGTGAGGCTGATCCTGCTCTGTTCTCCCCTGGGTGTCAGGTGCCTGGTGTGATAGGAGTGACAGGAGGTCACGAGTGCCTTTGGAACAAGATGTTTGCTTCCTCCGGGGAACAGATTTACGCTTAATCCTTTGCCCTCCCTCTCCTGGAGTAAAAAGGGAAACTTCTAAGACTTTTCTCTTGATCGTCGCCTTCTCTGAGTGGAGGGAAGAGACAGAACTCCCGGTGCCTGCTGAGTAACCTCAGCTTTGGGAGCAGAGCCGCTGGGACTGCTCCCGGGAGGAGTTCTGCAGCCCCCGGCACGGGCTGTAGTAACGCTCCCCCTGGCTGCTCCTGCTTGCAGGGCTGTTCCCTGGCCGGGAAGGAGCATGAGAAGGGGAGAGCTGGTCAAGGCAGAAGGCGGGGAGCTCCGGGAAGCGAGGGCATCCTTCCCCTGCGCCTTCCCTCCCACCGTAACCGCAGGCAAAGGGCGAGAGGCTTTCCCTGGAGCCGTAACCATGCGTCCCGTCAGCTCGGGTTTAGCGGAGGACGGGGGCTGCCGGTTCAGCGGCAGGACATGCCTTCACCCCCGGCACCGCCTCCGGGAGCCGCCCGACCGAGCCCACGCAGCTCGATCCGGCCCCGCCCCGCCCCGCCGCTCGGGAACCGCAGCCCGCCCGCCCCGGGCCGCTCACACGCTCCCTCTGCCCCGCACCTGGAGATCTCCGGGAGTATCCCCGGCACCCGGGGGAGCCGTGCCCGGCGGGATCCTGGAAGGGCTGGACAGGCACGTCCTGCTCCCAGCTGCAGCGCTCGTTTTCCCGTGGGACAGAGGCTGCCGAGTGGGCAGGAGCTGCTGATCCCACGCACCGGCCCCCGATGCCCGCAGGATTCGCAGGGGACAGCTGAGCCCTGCCCGTGGGATGGGTTGAGGACCCAGCTGGGATGCTGGAGGCCAGGGACATCTCTGACCAGGGGGCTGCAAGGCCAGGCTGTGTCCTCCTCACACCTGGGATCACCCACGCTCTGATCCCTCCAGGCTGGGGACCTGGTTCATAGAATCCTACAACAGCTTGGGTTGGAAGGGACCTCAAAACCACGGGCAGGGACACCTCCCACCACACCTGGATGCTCCAAGCCCCATCCAACCTGGTCTTCAACACTGCCAGGGAGGGGCAGCCACAGCTTCTCCGGGCACCCTGGGCCAGGGTCTCACCACCCTCACAGCAAAGAATTTCCTCCTCACATCCCATCTCCATCTCCCGTCTCTCAGTTTGAAACCATTTGAAACTGGTTCAGCCAGATGGTCCTCAGCCAACTGCTCCAGCCCCCCTGAACTGCCCCCCCTCTGAAAGAAAGAGGGGGAAACCCCCGTGTGGACCCTGAGGACAGCAGTGGGCAAACCCACCTCTGCTGCCACCAAACCTCCTCCAGCTGATGGAGCCAAATGCAGCCCTGATCCCTGTCTGCTGGGAGAGACTTTGTCTGCTGAAGCTCTGATGGTGTCCCTGCTCCTCTGAAACTCTATCTACACCTGTGAGTTTGACTTTCCCCTTTCCAGTATATCCAATCAAATTAAAATCACTCCTGAAACGCTAAACAGAGCCTGGACCACGTTACAAACAGCAACAGCTCCCAGCAAGGTTTATAATTAATCTAACACACTTGCTTTATTAACATCAGGAGCATGCCCAGAGGTTTTATAGAAGTTTAAGGCTTTAATTCAACTCAGCTAAGCTAGATCTAAATTTCACATTTTGTGGTGATTTCCTTTTACTAATCATTGAGTTGCAGATCGTTTACACGATGCTTATGATAGAGAAACCATTTTAATTAAGTAAAAGGAAAACATTTGTGTTTATTAGTGTATTTCTAAACTTGCATGTGGAATACTATCACCTCCTTCTGACTTGGGGCTGTGTATTGCCCCAGGACTGAGAAAGGATAGCAGTGCAATGATAATAGTAAGTAATAGTGGTGAGGGGGGATCTTACAAGCAGTTAAAGTACCTTTTTCACTTGTTTTGAACTCCAGGCCCACCGCACGCTGCTCTCAGTCCCGCAGGGCACGATGGCAGCGCCGTGGGGTTGCACTCAGGGTGGCTGGGGGTGACTGCCAGCCCTGCCAATGCATCTGGGGGTTTTTCATACAAATCATCAGCTGAAAGCCCCAATCCTAAACAGGGATGGGCAGTTCTGAAGAGAGGAGGTGAGGGAAAGGGCAGAGATGGAGATGGGCATCGCCCCGTGCCCGGGGAGCCTCCTACCCAAAGGGAGCCGCGGTTCGCCCCTTCCCTGCGGGCAGACACCGGCCACGGGTCGGTCTGGGCAGCTAAAACCGGGAACTGCCCGATGGACTCCGCCTCACCGCGGGGGTTTGTGCTCACGGCGCCCAGAGGAGGTGTCGGGAGCCCAGCGGGGCCCGCGTTACCGAGCTCTGTCCCCGTGTGTGTCCCCTCGGCCCCAACCCGCCACTTCTGACCCCGCAACCCTCAGTG
>VZRW01008858.1:22479-46609 GCA_013398125.1 Aegotheles bennettii | reverse complement strand
CCTCGCCTCGGGGGAACGGGGCTGGGGCCGGGCTGGTGCCCGCGGTGCGAGCCCGCTCTGGGCACGGGGGGTGCGGGGGTCGGGCGGGGCCGTCAGCCCCCCCTGGGGACAGCATTCCCTCGGGGATCGGCTCCCGCAGCGGGAGAGGCGCCCTGCCCGCTTCCCTGGGGCGTTCCGAGCCGGGCTGGGAAGGGAGGGATGGGGAGAGCGGCACAAAGAGCCGCAGCGCTGCGGCCCGGCCGGGCTCTGCCCGTCCCGGTGCCCCCCGGGCTCCATCCACCCCCCAGCCCCGGGGGGGAAGGGCTCCGGCTCCGCACGGGATCGCGGTTTCCTTTTTCCCAAAGCTCGCAGTGGCTTTTTCTTGCGAAGCGTGCCCGTGGCTGGTGTGAGCCCGTCGGACACAGGCCTCATCCCACAGCCCCAAGTTGCCGTGGGAGATGGGCTTGGAGATGCCCACACGGGTGCTGTGCAGGGGGGGGCTCCCCATCGCTCCCCAAATCCATGGGGAACCCATTTAGGAGACAGCGGGGCCAGGACTGCGCTGGGCTCTGTGGGATGGGATCTCCCAGGGGATGGGATCTCGCTGGGCTGCGAATGGGCTGCCCAGGGAGGTGGTGGAGTCACTGTGCCTGGGGGTGTTCAAAAAATGGGTTGATGAGGCACTTGAGGCCATGGTCTGATGGTCTAATGGTCAGGAATCTGATGGGATAAAGGTTGGATTTGATGACCCTGGAGGTGCCTTCCAACCATAATGGTTCTATGATTCTATGACTGAGCACAACTTTGATGCTGCTGAAGCTTTGGCTGTCAGGAAGCTGCCCAGACTCCTTGGCACGGCGTGAGGAGTCTGGCAGAAGCCCTGGGTGAGTTCTCCAGCCCCGCTCCAAGTACCAAACACCAGCTGATTCAAGCTACTGTGGGTATTTCTCTGCAAGCTATAAATGCGACTTGGGATGGTGTTGGAGACATAACCCTGAAGGACTGAGCTTCCCTGGGAAGCCAGGAACAGTTGCAGCACGGGCTGCGGCAGCATCCCGACACCCCAGCAGCATTCCTGAGTCAGAATGCAAAATGGATCAACCCAAATGCAAATTCAGCTTTCCCATCCTCCTCAATAACAGAATGCTTCATCTTCCGGGTGCAAACAGTGTCAGTGTGGCTGATCCATAGAGGGGATGAAGGATCCACTAAAATACATGCTTCCATTCTAAATATCTTTAGAAAACTCTCACGGTGCATTAACTGGTATTCAGACTAGAGAGTGATGTGGAGGAAAACTGACCTGAGGACTGCCCAGACTATACTTGTTCTCCAAATCAACACCCAGGTCTCCCTACTCAGCACCCTTTATTGGTATTACTCCTGCACCACTACTCATCCCATTGCTCTGGGTGGATCCAAGGAGTGGATTGTTTGCAGCCATTTGCATAGTTTGGATAGAAAATTAATCTGTGTTCTTTTTCTAATTTTTTAGATGAGAATTGCAACCAGCAAACTCCTTTTAGTCACTTGCTACAGACTGGATAAAGAGCTTTTTTGATTTTCCAACTTTGAGCTGGTAAAGGTTGCCTGTGACTCAGGAACTCCATGATTCAAGTTCTTCCTCACAAAACTTTGGATGTTTTTCAAAGCTCTGGCTTAGTTCCTGGCTTTACTAATTGGGCGAGAACTTCCTGGAATCAGGATGTTAATCTGAACCTTTTTTGTTTTGTTACCAATCTGAACAAGTCCTATTTTGGCTATCGTGTATCTGTTTCAGACCCAACTTGGTTTTAGGCCAGCTTTGCTATAGATTTATTTTTTTTCCTTCTTCAATTATTTTAGACTGAAATCCCAGCAAACACTGATGGAGGATGTTTGGTTGGGTCTTGAAGTGTGTAACAAAATATACCAATATGATTAAATAATTGTAGCTATGTGAGTGGCATAAGCTTTGGATGCATAGCATGCTCTGAAAGTGCAGTAATGTACGTGAATAACCCAAAACCAGTGTGGTTTATTGTTGGAAATATGGTCAACCAGTGAAAGGGTGTGAAAGCAAGCCAGGGTTCCCGAGTTCTGTATTTAGTCACTGACGTGCTGAGTGACATTAAGGTGGTTCATGTAGTGGAGCTTGGCTGGGCAACTGTTTCTTTTGCATTTAAGAGGGGAGTATAATGAGTCATTCATGTTAGGTTGCTCTGAATATATAATATATAATATATATATAATATGTATAGAATATAATTGCTCTGAATGCCTTAAAGCCACTCTTCCTGTTGAAGAGAAATACATAACCTCTTGCTCGGAATTGTTACGGTGTTAGGTAGCATCTTCATGGATAAAGCTTTCACAGCTCTTGAGCCCAGGGCTTATTTGACCGGGGAGATCAGTGCTGCTACTGCCTGTACTGAGTATGCTCAGAGTCTGTAAACAGAGCATCTCTGACCAGAGCTGCTCCTGAGGCACAGAGCACTAGAGCTACTATTGAAAATGATGTAAAACAAAGCCCAGAACAAGCTTGAATGTTACTAATGCAAATCAAAATAATCAATGTTTTAAAGCAACCTTACTGCCTGTGGATCACAAGTAGAACAGAGGTTGAGGCAACAGTCTGGTTCCCTTTTCAGATACAGCAGGAAATTAAGCTTCCTCTTTTGCTTGCTTATTTGTAGAGAGAGCTGTATGTTTTACATTTTTCTTCTTCAGGGGCAAAAGCTGAGAGTTAATGCTTGTGACACTCCTAAAAAGCTCTAATGGGTTAGTTGAGAAGTGTCTTTGAATGCTTGGCATCAGGGCACATTCAGATAAAAATCTGTATCATCATGCTAGGAAAAGTTAATGTTGATCAGAACAAGGGCAAATATTGGCTGGGCTTTGATACTTGGAGAACAAAGATGTGTGTAGACATTAAATAATAAGCAAACAAGTAAAATGAAGGGTTTTCTCCGTTATGGTTTAAAATCAAATTAAGGCATGTTGAGATCAAAGTTGTGTTCTGTCTTCTGCAATTTAAACATAGTTCTGGTCTTCTTGAAAATTTGGTGATAAGGTTGTCTTCAGAATTTGTGTGAACTGGTTACTAAATGAGATGAAGGAGTGGAATCTTATGAAGGTGTTGCTATATCATAAAAATGCTTGGACTGTGTTCTCTCTGAAATCCTCTCACCCAACACTGCTTGATTGCAGGGCAGCTGTCTCTTGCAGCTGGGCAATGATGTGAACTTAATGGACCCGAGCTTCCAGCAAAAACTGGAGGGTGAGAAGGAACTACTACGCCGTGCTATACAGAAGGAACTGAAGATTAAAGAGGGAGCAGAAAACCTACGCAAAGCGACGACAGACAGGAAGAACCTTGTTCATATAGAACATGTGTTGAAATTCTCCAACCGAAAACTGGAGCAACTGCATTGGGAACTTCAGGAGCTTAATGCAAGGATTGTAATAACAGACAAAGAGGAGAGTAAGACCGGTAGGTCTCGGGTCATCACTGACAGTAATATTTAGTATAGTGCTTCAATATTTATATATATTGAATGGATATATTTTTTTGCTGATGGCTCACAAGTAGTGGGAGTTTCTTCTGTTGGTATTTAGCTGATGAAATGATCTGTGCAGTAAAAAGCTGAGAATGGGACAATAAAGGAGGGAACACAAGAGGTCAGTGTAGGGTGAAGACCAGCAGAGAGTGTTGGGCATGGACAATAATGCTTCTGGGCAGTTGAATATCCAAGTATCTTACAGGATGAATGAGTATAAAATTGGAATAGTGCTTGTTAGGACGGGTTCATTGATAAACTAAGAAATACTTACAGATATGAGCTAGGGCTTCATTTGAAACAGTGTTTTGCAGTTAGTTTTCTAGGTGAGACGCTTCCGTACCTTATTTTGTAGCCTAACCTTCTTTTATAGAGTCACCCAACTGTAACCCAGTGAAATGACACAAGAAAAGATGAGTAATGGTATTGATTGTATTGTTTGTTCAGATGGATCTGTGTCTCCAGATCCTTGTCTTTGGGAAAGAAACCCCAACCCCATGGCAAGAAAGATCGAAGCTCTGAAAAAGCAGCTGCATGTTGAAATGAAAGTGAAACAAGGAGCTGAGAACATGATCCAAATGTATTCAACATCCAAGGTAAGCAAGGAATAAGCAACCGTTTGGGAACATGGATTCCTGGATGCGAACTTGTATTTAAAGTCCATACAGAAAAACTCTCTGGTAATTAGTGTGTGAAAGAAATTCGTATGTGAAGCTTGCTTGACTGAATCCCAGCTCTGCATTTTGGTGCTCAGCATAGTGACAGTGTGTCATGTCACTGCACAGGACAACCTGTACTGCCATTGTGCACTGCACGTTGCAGATTTCAGGAGTCTAGCAGGAATCCACAAGGAATTGGATGTTGCATATTTCATTTGTTAAGAGCTCAAGTCAATCTGTAATTACTGGATGTTAGGAAAAGGCGCTTCTGAAAGTGTGGTTTATTCCACTTTGGCCCGTGACGTGGTTGCCCATGCCTCTTTCTGAAATGTCTGGTGGTGATCACTACTGAAGGGGAGTTATTGGACTGGACAGATGGGCATGGTCTGACAGTTTTTGATCCTTTTGGCAGTTCTTACGTGGCAGATGCTGATTGTGCTTCTGGTCTTGAATGTTGCTTAATGATATTAATGATAGATTTGGGAATCATATTGTTTTAACTTAGCCATGTAAATCCTGCTGTAGTCTCAGTGGAAAGGGTGAGATACCTATAGAACAGCTTATGCTATCATTCTTGTACAGATGAATGGCCCTTTGGAGAGACCCACCTCTCCCTGCCAGCTACCGACTGGTACTGGGTTACTCCTTGGGTCTGGATGCTTAACTTGGCTGGCTGAAGGCCAGCATAGAGGTGTTAATGCATCTAACCATCCAATCTAGAGTCACTAGGAGCAGATTTAAGCCAGAGAAAAGCATCTCGTAGGAAGCGGTATGGTAGAAGGGTTATCTCTAGAAAAACTGTTGCAAGCCTGGGAGGGTGGTGTGAGAGGTACATTCAGTCACTGACTCGAGGAAAGAAAGTTTAAAAAGCATTGGTATTGTATGCAGAGCACAGTGTGTGGTATCTGTTTATGAAAGATTTTTAGAGGTTTACTGGTTTCATATTCATCTCACTATTTGAGTTTGGCATAATCATATTAAAAGTCAAGGGCTAATTAAAAAAATAAATCAAGCTTATTATGAAGCTTAATTCAGCAAGAGCAGCAGTATAGAGGGTTGTGATATTTTGATTTGTTCAAAACCTCTGCTCACAAAACACTGTAAGCACAGTTAACCAGTGAACCACAAATCTTGGGGCCTGCGAGGTTTGGTATTAACTGGACATGTCCTTGACCTGTCCTTTCCCTCTACAAGTGGAGGTAGCGACCTCAAAGTCCTTGATCCTCAGCGGTGCCTCCTTTACATAACTGCTTCTGTATGCCACTTCAGAATCATTTATGACCCTTCTTGCAAGGTACCACCTCATCCTTATAAGTGAGCACATCATCGTAATCCATTTTTAATGAGCATGGTTCTCTCTGTGCATACACTTTCTTTTTGGCAGGAGCGGAAGCTGCTGGCTACAGCTCAGCAGATGCTTCAGGACAGCAAGACAAAGATTGAAATAATCCGCATGCACATTGTGAAAGTATCTCAGTCAGCAGGAGGGATGGAAGATACAGTGGATCCAGCAGGTAAGGTGTTTTAAGTAACTAATACAGCCCAGGACAGATGTGTCCAAAGCCCCGAGATCCAGAGCGCTCAGCCAGTTTTCATCCTCGTCATATTTTATCTCCAACACGGCCAGTGAGGATGGGCACCACCATCAGTGCTTTGGAGCTGCGTATTGAGGAGCTGAGACATCACTTGCGCATTGAAGCTGCTGTAGCTGAGGGAGCAAAAAATGTGCTGAAGATCCTAGGAGGCAGTCGGGTACAGGATCGCAAGTTTTTGGCTGAGGTAAGCACTTATTCAGCCCTTCTTTAGAGGGTCATTTCATGTCTGAACGTTAGTGATTTAGTATGAATTAGTGGAGTTAACCAAGAGTTATTAATTTGGGATGTCCCTATCTCCCTGTGGGGACAGACTGATTTAGATCGGTTTCCTTTCTAGGGATAATGTTCCTTGTTTTGGTGAAATTTCTCAGGAACATCAGAAGTGACACTGATGGGGTAGTCAGGATCTATGGGAAAATAATTTGTCTTGTTCCTTTACTAGTAAGGTGTTGTCTGGTCTTTTTTTGAAGCTTACTCTAGTAGTTCACAGAGGATTAATAGTACCTGGACTGAAGCTGTACATTGAAAATTCCTACTTGCTTTCTGTTCTGCTTCGTATTGCTAGGCTCAGGGTCGTTTGCAAGAGTCCTCTCAGAAGATTGACCTTCTGCGCTTGTCCTTGGAACATCAGCTCAGTGAGCTTTCTCCTGATCACCCAAAAAGAGCACTCATCAAGCAGGAACTAGTAAATACTTCCTCCCTGGGAGCTCAGCATGGCAACATCCAACCCACTTCAGTCATCAAACCTACAGCCCTTACAGGTACACAAATCCTTCGTGACATGTTGCTGTGAGGAGGACAGAGGAAAAAATGAATTGCATTACTTTTAATTGTTGTAATTCTTCTTATATGGACATTTGATTTTCTAGGAACTGGACTGATTTCTTCTAGCCCAGCCAGAGCTTTCTGATCATACGGATTTGCAGTGTATTAATCTGGAGTAAATTTGACCTATTAACCAAGAAATCATGAATCTGAGACATTCTTGAACCCCTGTGAGGACCAGTTGACTGGAATCACTTCATCTTTTACATAATAATATTCTTTACTCTCCTAAAATTCCTCAGGAACATTGGAAGTGAGACTGATGGGGTGTCAGGATCTACTGGAAAACGTTCCAGGACGTTCCCGAATGACCAGTTCTTCTCCCATCTGTGGCAGCCCAAGTGATTTGAGGTCTCTTTCCCGAACACGAGTTGGCCTGGGCATCCATGGCCGTAGTGTTGCAGGAAAGTACCTGCGGAATGAAGAGCCTTGTAGTGAGTATGGGGTTCCCTGTTGAATTGTGAGTGGCATGTGGGAACATGGGGGCTTCTCATCTCGGTACCAGGTTAGCCTGATGTGAGTGTGATTATAAGAAACCTGACTTTTGCAAAACTGAGAGAGAGAATGAATTGCGTTATACCCGGTCCTCTCAGTACTCTCCTGGAAATTACATTTGATTGGGATATTCACCTTCAGCATGAGAGATTTTCTTTGGTAAAGATTATAATCCGTGTTTTCTCCTTTGTCCAGATGAGGTCCTTGCTGTGCTCAAAGTGGACAATAAAGTGGTTGGCCAAACAAACTGGGGACCAGTTCATAACCAGGCATGGGACCAGAGCTTTGTCATTGAGCTGGACCGGGTAAGTCTGCCCCAGATTCCCCGAGTTGGATTTGTTTTTCCATTTCACCTTACCAGATTTGCTCATTTAGCTGCTGTTCTACTTGGTTCAGCTGTGTATTGCTGCTGTCCCCGTGTCCTTTTCTGTGCCAGTTATCTTAGTCTTCCCCTGGAGGCAGTGTAACTCTGGCAGAGATTCAGCCTGAAAAGCATCTGTTGTCCTCTCCTTATCTGAGCAGTTTTATTTCATCTTACCAGCAAAGTGGCTCTCACGGGGGTTTCTGAAATGGGGAGCCAAGGCAGCCATCTCCAAGAGTGTCTGTAGCTAAGAAGATCTGAAAACACCAGGGGAAGCAGGGAATGGAGGGATTAAAGAAGTTTCTTATGCATACTGTTTAGTTTACTGAATTTTTGCCACAGCATGGTTTGCCATTTCCAGAGCAGGGGGCAGTATGTAACTCTTCTGCTTTTATTTCTCCCACACCACTCACCCATCCCACCAGTCTCGTGAGCTAGAAATTGCAGTTTACTGGAGAGACTGGAGAGAACTCTGTGCAGTGAAGTTTTTACGTTTGGATGACTTCCTCGATAACGAACGTCACGGGATGTGCCTCTCTCTTGAACCCCAAGGAATGCTTTTTGCAGAGGTATAAATGTCAGCTTGGCTTCTTTTTCAGAGAACTCTGTTTGTTTAGGGTGCCTGCCCTGAAAGCAGTTGTTTGACACGGGATACAAGGAATGGAAGGAGCAATAATCTAGAAAGGTTGCATCAATATCACATATAAGAGTAAGGAATAACGTGATGAAGTAGATGGACACGTGCCATAGCCCAAAGTGACTCTTCAGCAGCTCCTCTGTAATTATTTGTTGTGTGTGCTGTGAAATCTGCTGGTTTTCATTTGCTTTCATTATGAATCATTGGTGACTCTTTAATTAAACATATGGCTTAATGGCCAGAATTGAATTATAGGGACTGTGGAATCAGAGATCCAAATTCCCTCTGGGTATGCTTATTTTATCATCTTTCGGAGGCTAATAATAGCTTGAAATACCATCAATGAAGAGATCATCCAGATAATCCCTTAAAAGCCGCAGCAATTTCTCCTTTGTGTTGTGATGAAAGTTCCTGTGGTTATCTTTCCAAGAGTGGGATCTTGACCTCATGTACCCAAATCTGCCTCCTCTCCCTGCATTCTTGATTTCTGTGGTGTTGTTTTGCTGAGGGAGTGTTGTTTTTTGGGGCTTTTTTTAGGTTATTTACTTCTGTGCCATGGACTACTACTTTTTTTTAGCCTACAAATGGTTATTTCTTTATGTATGATTTTACAACCATACATAATTTTGTTTGGGATATGAATTTGTTGTAATTTTGGGGTTTTTCTGCATTTCAGACAGCAGAAAATTCCAATATCTGAAATCACAGTTGAAGTAACAGGTGTTTAGAGTGTGAAGCTAGACTGATACAGCCTGGAGTCTATCTGTGGGAGTGACTTAACCCAACAGATAGGAATGGGGAACTTGATGAGGGAGCAGGCACGTGTGAAAGTTTTTGTGTTCACAGTGTAAGTGAAGTATCCTGACAAATCCCCTTTGCTTCCTTGACAGGTGATGTTCTGTAATCCTGTCATTGAGAGAAAGCCAAAACTGCAGCGGCAGAAACGCATTTTCCCCAAACAGAAAGGTAAGGTGCTGGGGAGCTGACTGCTGACTCTCTGCTGGGGGTAGGTGAGGGCAGAGGTTTGCCCAAGCAGGCTGGTGTGCACTCACATCCCATTAAATTTGTGAGACATTGAAATGCTTGCTAATTACTGCATAGCAGCATTATTACTGCTGCAGCATAGTGTGTGCAATGTTCTGATATTGTTGTGGTGTTTCTATTCACAGTGAGCATCATTAGGAAGATCTAATTATGAGTTACTTAACAGACTTCTTAGGAAGATCCAGGAGTCAAGCTGGACTAATTTAACCAGCAATGCTGTTACTGGTGAACAGATATTGGCAGGTTTTCTGGAAAACTCCAAATTACAGCAGACTGGATTGTGAACAGGCTACTGATTGTCTGCCAGGCCTTTAGAGATGGCATCTCAGATTAATAGTTTAGGGAAGTAGTAAAAATGATGAAAACATCCCAAATGTTTCACCCTTTTAAAGATGTTTTCAGAACCTTCCTGTTAACATGCTGCATGATTAAAATGCAGTGTTGAAATAGAAGAAAGCTTGACTTAGAATAAAATAAGTTTCTAGTGTTTCATGCAATTTCTTCTTGAGGATTGTTATGTTAATATATGGAGCTGATCACGGGTGAAATAGTAGATCTGTATCATATTGATTATTACACTTTCTTCCCTGAAAGAAAGCTCATTCTCCCTATGATGGGCTACATGTTTTAGTAACTCACGGGTGACTAAAAATGATAATGAGATTTGTACATGAGATTTATAACTTGCACATTGTAATCTCACTGATGTTTTGACTCTGACTCATCCAGGTAAAGAATTTCTCCGAGCTCCTCAAATGAACATAAATGTTGCTGCTTGGGGTCGCCTGATGATGAGTATCCTCCCTCCGTGTAGTTCCTTGAGCACTCTGAGTCCCCCACTTCATGATCCCATCCACACAGACTTTTCTTCAGTTCCCCCCCAGAGTCACGTTTACTCAATGTCCAAACTGAGTAGGTAAGTTCACGTTCTGAGTGTTGGAATGTGAGTCCAACCATCACCAACTTCGTAGCTCATTTTCTTCTCATTCCTTTAGGAAAGCATATGTCTTGTTGATACTTCAGACTTGTGGTGTGAATCAGGGGACCCTGTTGTCCAGTGTGTTGGACTGAACTGACCTTTGCTTATATAGCAAAGGTGATACAAAGGTTTCAGTGTACAATGTTCTGCCCTAAGGCAATCTCCTTCAATTTTGTCTGACAAATACAGTGACTTTCCTGTGGCTAAGCTTACATTTGCTGATGAAGCACCACCCAAGCCTCCACGCCTTTTTCTGATGGCCAACTCCAAAGAATCACCAGCATCTCCTGCAGATTCTCCGGTAAACATCTGGGCTAATGGGGAGACTTCTCTTGGTTGGTTGGTATTCTTTCAGGGCCTGGTTCTTATTAATTGTTTATTACTGGATAAATTAACTATACTTTAGGCAGTGCCTCATTAGCTGGCTGATCTCCAGCAATTCAGGATGCAGTGAGCTATTTGTTCATGGAGTCTTTACAAAAGTGTTGCACCTCTTTCTTCCTTTTTTTTTTCTCTTTTTTTTTTTTCCAAATTTGTGAGTTAGGGTTATGCTGGGTCGTGACAGAGGAGAAAACTTGGATGTGGGTGTTCAGGTCTGACTTGGTGATTCCAGAGGGTGACGCAGGGCAATTTTCCTTCTGTTCCTAGTGTCTGAAGAGGCTGCACGTTGAGGAGAAGTCTTGCAGCTCTGCTATAACAGAGGTTCCAGCCCCGGCATCTCCAGGGTAACTATGGACAGTATGGGCTGGCTTGGGTCACAGGTTACAGAGGCACTGGGCTGAAATTTTTGAGCATTTTGAGTAATGTCTGCTGCACCTTATCTGTTTATTAAACCCCAGTACTTATCCTATTGATAGACTGTGCACTACAATGTAATGGATTACTTTTATAGAAGGTAAAGTCACTTAACTGTCTTCGGGTGCTTCCTTGTGTTTGGCTTTTATGGTGTAGCATATTTAGTTGTGTCTGCATTCTAAATAATACATTTCAGAAACACTTTGGCATCCCTCACACTCTTCTGTTTCCATTGATATGCAAAATACACTTTCATTATGTAGGGAGACATAAAACAGTAAGTTGTTTATAGTCTATGGCAGTTATATATACACAATTTGTATGTAACAAATATGCACAGCAGTAAATATACCAAAACCAGGACAAATAAAATAAAAAAATTACTATTTTGAACAAACACTGACCGAAAAAGCACAAACAGCAAAATCTAAGCTGATCTTGAAGTTTAGATCATAGAATTATGTACATAATTTCATCATCACTTTTGAGGGGTCCCATCTTCAAAACCATGTAGTCAGGATACAGTCAGGAACCTATCTACCTTCTCTCTGAGAAGGCTGAGGAGAGAGTTGAGTCCTTCGTGAGTAGATACTTAGCTCTTCATTTCACTTACTGGAGGAGTACGGAGTGTTTGCTGCCTTTTAGGGATGATCCTGGACTAAAGCATTTACGGAGTGGGTTGTGGGGTTTTTTTTAATTCTTTCCAAGTGATTTTGCAGCCTGAGTTTCCTTGGTAACACCTTGTGGCTGACACAACATTCTATAGCATCTCTTTATTCAGTTACCTTTTTTCGAGCAACATCTTATGTCTGTTGCCTTTCTGTGCTTCACTTCCAATTCCTGTTTGAGAACTTCTCTTCTCCTTATGTCCTTGTCCTACTAGCACTTGATATATACATGTTCATGTCTGATTAGCACAATTGCTGTTGAGCCTGCTGAAAGGAGTGTAGGCGAAATTGAATTTTACTATCTCAGAGATGGGGGTGGAGGGGAACTAATCCTGTTATGGAAAGTAACAGAGGGAGCAAGCCTTGGAGAGTTAGAATTTTTGCTCCTGTTGCCAGTACAGATGGAAGTCAGACTGCTGCCACTGGGAGCAGTTTCCTCACCTTATGGTTACCTGCTCCTTTCTTCAGTGGCAGAACAGCAGCAGCAAGCCTGTTTTCAGGATTTCAGCTTAGTGGAGGAGTGGTTGACACAGCTGTTTGCTTTTCCTTTTGCTTTGCAGAGCTTCTTCCCCTAACACAAATACACACTCCTTTGTTATCTGTTTATGCATCTTTTGGGTATTGTCTCAGCAATTCTTCTTTGTTTTTCTGCAGGAAAAGGACAGTTCAGCTGGAGGATTTTCACTGCATTGCTATGTTGGGACGTGGCCACTTTGGGAAGGTAATATACAAGTGTCCACTTTGTGGAGGAAGGCAGTGGGACCGTGGTTGTGAAGATGGTCCTCTGCCTCAGAATCTGAATAGAAACATTGCAGTACAGAAAATATTTGTTGCAATGCAGATATAGCAAACAAACCCATCCCAACCACACAAGCAGCTGATGACCGCGGTTAACAGTCAAAACTCCTGAAGATTTGTGGTTTCAGAGCCTGGAGAGAACCATCCTGGGAGTGTTAAGTCATTTCATAAAACACACCATTATAATTCCTTTCATTATCATGGTGATCACTAGTGGAATAGCTCCATTCCCAAAACTGTGTGCATAGTTGCTTGCTGTGAGAACTGAGGTGCTCATAAAGCACTGGGCCAGCTGTGATACTGCTGTTTGTGAAAAGAATATAACATACACCAACATCCTTCTGGACAGGACACAAGAAGCAGAAAAAAAGTGCTCCATTTCTAGACTTACTTGAGCTTGGTTTTGAGAATGACTGACTGTCTGGAGTGGATGGATCTAGTTTGTGTCTATAGGAGTCAAAGTAATCCAATAAGGAAATAACAGATTTGTTTGAAGTACAGCTTTTCTGTTGTCTTTCAGGTACTGCTGGCCCGATACAAGGCAACTGGGAAGCTGTATGCTATCAAGGCCTTGAAGAAGAAAGATATTATTAGAAGAGATGAAATTGATAGGTGAGCTTTGTTTAGAGATTGTGCTATTGCTAGAGGCTACATTAACACACCTGTAATAAAATGTTAGTAGGCATGGTGTGTACTGATAATGGTACTACTAAGGTAAAATGTGACCTTAAGCCTTGGGTAACTAAAATCAGGAATAAGGAAACTCATAATGGTGCTGCTTTCTAACTTCTGGTGGAATAACACCTGAAGAACTCTCTAAAACTCAAGGTTTGAAAGTATGTAAGATAAATATTGTATTGACCCTCACTTTTTATTTCTTTAACTTAAGATGTAAACATTTTCTTCTTCATCCTGTCTTCCTCAAAAGAGGCTTTTCTGCCAAGTTTTAACGTTGATATTTTTGTTCTTTCGATCCTGGCAGCTTGAACTGCGAGAAGCGAATATTTGAAGTGGTCAATTCTTCTGATCATCCATTCCTTGTGAACATGTTTGCGTGTTTCCAGACACCTCATCATGCTTGTTTTGTGATGGAATATACTCCAGGTGGTGATCTTATGATGCGTATACATGAAGATGTCTTTCCAGAGCATATGGCACAGTGAGTTAGGATTAGTCTAGTTTCCAGACACTGTAAATTTTTAACTCGATTCTTGTATGTATTTCCTGATAACTGTTTCTCTCTTTTAGGTTTTATGCAGCCTGTGTGGTCTTGGGGCTCCAGTTCTTGCACGAGAAGAAAATTGTTTATAGGTAATGCAGCAAAGAATCAAGTATAAGACAGTTCAGCAACTTGAAAGTTTATTTTTCCTGTATGTCTGCAGTTCACTATCTTGCTGGGGTTTCTAATCTTTCTGTCTGTCTTTATTTTCCCCATTGCCTGTTGCTCTCAGCATGTTCATCATGCTTGCAGTAAAGAAAGTCATCTAGAAGCCATTCATCTGACATGTTGCAGGTGATTAATCCTCTGTGACATGTCAATACATTCTGGGGGGGGCACCTGTAAGTCACTGCTTACTTTTTTACTGTGATAGTCAAGTAATTTGTCATGCTGTTGTGGGATGCTCTTTTCCAGATGAATAAGCCCCACCCAGCTCCATGCTCCTTTGTGAGTATTTAATTAAGAGTAAATTATCAATAAATTAAGGGGAATCTTCCCAGTAATACATGGTTTAAACTAAATGTAGACTTTACTCAGTTCAGATTTTATTCTCTTTATTAACCTCTAGCTTCTGCCTCTTGCAAAAAAAGATCTTGGATGGAAATTCTCAGATTTCATCTACCATTTTCTTTCCTGTAGGGACCTGAAATTGGATAATCTCCTTTTAGACGCTGAAGGATTTGTGAAGATTGCAGATTTTGGATTGTGTAAGGAAGGTGAGTGCCTTTGGTGAAGCTGAAATTGAACCGTCAGAACCAGTTAGGATCCAGGGTTCAGTAATGTGTTCACAAATACAGGTACTGAGGTGGTTGCGTGTAACTTGAATTCAGCCCCATTTTAAAAATAAAACAAAACCCACCAAAAACAAAACCAAAAAAACTCAACAAACCAAACAACCAAAAAGCCTCACCTGTCTGGCCATGATGAAATTGGAAGGAGTACTTTGTCCTTTAATCTTCAGGGAACTTACGAAGGAGTTTACCATGTGCTTGTTTGCTCAAAGGAGCCAGAGTGTAGGATGCTATAAAGTATGTACTTGAGTAAATGAGCAATGGAATCTATGGGAAGTTTCCTTTTGCTGTTTATTTATTGTCTGTGTATTTCTTATTTGGACTTTTTAGAGGCCTCTGGTTTCATACTGGCATTTACAAGCATTGTTGAGAGCCCTTGCACAGTTAGCAATGTTAGATTCTCAAATGATACTCTGTGGCTTTCAGAAGGTGAGGCTGCACGTGATCCGTTTAGTAACGTGTGCTGGATTTTACAAAAGTGTTGTTTTCCTACAGGAATAGGTTTTGGAGACCGCACAAACACCTTCTGTGGCACCCCTGAATTTCTGGCTCCAGAAGTGCTGACGGATATCTCGTACACTCGGGCAGTAGACTGGTGGGGACTGGGTGTGCTCATTTATGAGATGCTTGTTGGTGAGGTAAGGCCACCTTTCTCTAAGAGGATCTCACTAAGCAGTCTCGGGCAGAGTAGTACCCAACCTGAGATAAAATTCTGCTGAATGTAGCCAACTACTTATTAGTACTTTAAATCAGATTTTTCTCATTCGTAGTGCTTGCCAAACACTAATTAATCCATACAACTCCCTGCTATTCTCATCCCTATTTAATAGTGAAGAATGGATGTGGATTAAATAATAAAATGTCATCATTGCAGTCACCATTCCCTGGAGATGACGAGGAAGAAGTCTTTGACAGTATTGTCAACGATGAAGTCCGGTATCCACGATTCCTTTCATCTGAGGCACTTTCTGTCATCCGTAAGGTAATGGGCTTGATGGGTCTCTGGGAGCATAAGGAATTTGCATTTACTGTGTAAGTGGATCCAGAGGGACTCTATTAGGACCGGATGGCATTTGTGTGTGTAATCTGGAGCTGCCTACACAGACTAAGGAAACATTTAAAATTTACACATATTTCTCCTTTCCTTCTCTTTACATAATTGCTACCCTTCTGTCTCAGGATGACTAAGCAGGCTGAGGTCTGTTGCTGCTAACTCTGAAATGGAGAAGTGTTGATTCGAGGGTGGGAATGTCAGAGTCATTCAGTGGAGATGGCTTTGGTTCAGTGTTTGAGTGGGACCCAGTAGTCACAGGTGCACAGTTCAGATGAGATGCTTCATGCAGTTTATAGCAGGTATCTTAATGATGTTGGCAAGTTGCTTACAAGGCCTGAGCTATTAGTAGCAGGTAATGACCTTGCTGCAAAGTGAGAATGAAAAGATACTGAGGGGTCGGTCCATCTCCTTCCTTTAGTTTTTCTCTCTGGAACATTATTTCTGTCCATTTTTGTTGTTTAATTTTGAACTGTTGTTTCCTGAAGCTTCTTCGGAAATGTCCAGAGCGTAGACTGGGAGCAGGGGAAAAAGATGCAGAAGAGATTAAAATCCAGCCCTTTTTTAAGGTAGGAACTTACTTTATCACTCCCCCTTGTCTCTTGTGCTTGAGCTGAGCGTGGTTTGCTTTCTGTTGGTATTGAGGCATATTTCCATCAGTCACCAGTGAGATCTTAGTGGCAGCTTCTGTTGCACCTCATTGCTCTGTTCAGGAATATGTTTCAATTCGTGTTTGAAATGACATCCCCAAGCGTGTCTTCTGGGATCTATAAGCTTCCAGAGCCAGGTTATGCTGCTTCTATGTACAAATATACCTTTTGAGCCATCAACAAATACCCCTTTTCAAATCAAGCTGCAGCATTTAAAGATGCTGTTTAGTGATGACAGTGATTGCCAGTCTTTGATGGCACCTGCATGTGCAGGATATACCTGAATCCTAAGAGAAATTGAGGTTAAAGACACATTTGCTTTGGGTCAAGGGTATCTGTTCCAGGCAGAGGTGTTACCATTCCTCCTTGCTGTTACCCATCTGCCACAAGTTATCAGCCTTAGAGCCCCTGGCTGGCTTTGCACTGGAGTAAGAAAAGAGCTTGGATGGCAGCAGAAATTGCTGGAAAGTCCACAGATCCACCTGGCCACAGCTGTGCTTCAGTTCTGTCTCTCCTAAATAACGTTTGAGCTGTAGCTTTGTTTCTTGGTGTTCTGGAGAATAGCCTTAGACTGTATAGAATCTGTGCTACATGGCCTGCACTGACTGTGCTGTTTGTGAGTTTGTTTGGGGTTTCAATTCCATCTTCTTTTTTTTTTTTTTTTTTAGATTAGTGGAAATAAGAGATGTTGCAAATGATCTGGAAGGGAGGCTGCAATCCTCCCTCTTAATTTCACATTTCATAAATAATCCTCATGTCAATCTGGCCTGTTCACTTCCTTCTCTTACAGGAGATTGACTGGGATGCCTTGTTTGCCAGGACTCTGAAGCCCCCTTTTGTGCCCACTGTAAGAGATCCGACCGACGTTAGCAACTTTGATGAAGAGTTCACATCACAAAAGCCAATCCTTACTCCTCCAGAGGAGGTTGCTCTGCTGACCCGTAAGGAGCAGACTGCCTTCAAGGACTTTGACTTTGTCTCCAGACATCTTTTAGATGTTTGATTCCTGTGCTGTAAGAAACATAGACAGGTTGTCACCACCTTGAGAGAGTGTAGAGAGAACTTGGCATGGGCAATGGAGAAGTCAACAGAATTTGTAGAACTGGTAGTGCTGGTGACACCAGGAAGAGAGCGCCCTGCAAGCTGACTTAACCTACTGTGGTTTTTCAGCTTCATTTGTTGGAGAAAAACTGAATATCAATTATCTTAAAGGAGTAATTAATGTTTGACTGGATGTATCTTCTGCTGTCATTGAATATAGATGGAAATTTGGAATTTAAGCTGGACATAATTTAATGAAATCAAATCATCTCTGCAACCCAGGTTATTCTTTGCAAAAAGCCTAAGTAAGTTGCACAGCTTTTTAAAGTTGCACAATAGCAAGGGGAATGGCCACTTCTCACCTATTTTATAGAAAAAGATATGCAGTGTTCCCTCTTTGCAATGATTTTATGCCCATTCCCACTCATGTGCCAGAGAAGGAATGGATTTTTAACACAACCAAGATAATGATGTTTGGGTTTGATAATGATCCAAGTGATGTATCTTAAGGAAAATGAGTCTTTCTCTATTTCTTTCAGGATGCTAAATCTTAGCTGTTGTTTTTAATGATATAAAAAAGCCACAGCTTTGCACATGCTATTTGTTTTTTTGGGTTTTTTTGAAAATAAAGATACTTTTTCTTATAATGAAATTTCAGCTTTTCATCTCCTTGGTGTCAGCTGAATGTTTCAGGTCAGGTCTAACCATATTCTGCTCAACAAGCAGGATTTAATTTTTCTCTGTAAATGTCAGTAGTAATATTTGCTGTCTTCTTTTCTTCTCACTTAAGTTCTCTGTGTGCATATTGCATGGGGTCATCAGCTGTCACATACAAATGATTGCTGTCAAGTTGTCTCTCCATGTGCTTATCCTGTATCTTTTTTGGGATAGTTAAATAATAGCAGTGTTAATATTGGAAAATCAGTAAGTTAAAGGTGATTTCATTTGTCTGGTAACATATCTTGTAATTATACTTCATAAGATCAATTTTCTTCTCTTAAATTCATGTTTGCTTGTTGGGTAAAAAAAAAAAAGGAAGGGTATCTAGACATGAAGCTTCACACTGACACCAAATAGGAAGCACAGCTAATACTCTTCCAGTTTGCATTCAACAGAGGCAGACAGAAGTTGAACTAATGCAGTTGTGTGATATCTGGAGATAAGGTTTGGGAGCAGCTAGTGAGTCGTCATGATTAAATCAAGGCTGGTCTGAGTGCTTCAGAATTCAGAGAGGTAAGAGCTGTGTTTGTGCAAACCAGAAGCAGTCACACTGAACCTAAATTTCCTATTTTTCAGAGCCAAGTATAACCGCTTCTGAAAATTCCCACATACAAATATCCTTTCAACCTCCTGCTCTGCTTTGCAGTGTAATGGCCCATTTAAAGCAGGATACACATTCTCCTCACTCTTGTTTGAAAGTAATGGCTGGCTTGCTGTTGGTCCCTGCAGTGTGATTTGTGTCAAGGCCCCTGCAATGTGGTGGGTAGCACAGTGAGTTGTTAGCACAGGGGAAACCTGGCACTTGGGTTCAAAGAAAAAGGCATAAGAACTGAAAAAGGCTTATTTAATATTTTAATTTATAGTTTATAGTAAAGTAAAAAGGCTATAAATTACCATCCCAGTGCACTTAGAAAAGAATTACCAAACAGAGCAAAATTGTATGTTTTTAGCTGTAGTGCCTGCTGACAAATTTTTATTTGACTGATGCCTGAGGAACCAGAAATTGCTGTGTGGCAGATAAGCCACACTTTAGCAGGCACCACACTGACACAAACAAACTGCAGAATCCTCTCTGGATCATAGACCAGCATTGTGAAAGCAATCCTTAGTGTTCCAATATCCCTCTGACAGGAGTTTCTACCCTGAACAAACCATACTGGACACAGACTACAAACTCTGGGTTTGGTTAGAAAGAGGGATCCTTCTGCTGTTTTTAAACTGCTTTTGAATTATTGTGCTGTATTAGCAACTACCTTGTCCTTTCAGGAGTGCTCATCAACTTAAAACCCTGAATGCATCCTACCAGCTTGCCAGGTATGCTGTTGAGCTGGTGTTAATTCCTGAGCCAAAGCAATTAAGGCACAAAATAATTTCAACTAAGGTTTTGTCATGGTCCTGTTTTGTTTTGTTTTTTAACAGAAAAGGGTCAGGAGTAAAATTCACACTATGGCCTTTTCTGCTTTTAAAGCTAAAATGGGTCACCCCAAACTTCCTTTTAGTTCCTCGTGGAAACTTCCAAGTATGAGCTTTCATTACAATGGAAAACAAGTAAGCTTGCTGGTGTCCTAGAAAGCTGTCAGCACCCTCTAAGTGCCATGAAACAAACAGGACCTAGAATCTTTCCTCTTGCATTGAAACTCTGTATTCTTCTGTTAAACTTTTCCTAGTATGCTGAGGTAGTAGGATTACCAAGAGTGTTACTTGAGCTAGGCAATGAGTACCCGCCTCTGCTTCTGGTTCTTTCCTCATAAGCTACAGCAAAGGCCTGAGCATGAAGTTATCTGCAGAATTAATTCAGTAGGTAAATACTACTTTTCTGTCCAAAGAAAAGCGGATGGTGTCGTTCTTTACTGACTTCATTCAAAACAGTCTGTGAACTGTTAACAGCACCATCAACTTGAAGAAAAAAACGTTAGGAAGCTGGTCAGGGCATCACAAAGTACTGGCTAATTATCTCATAAGCTGAATTTGGTGCCTTATGGCTGTTTCTTATCCGTATTATCACTATTAATCCTCAAACCTTTGTGAAAAGCATTAAGCTGAGGCGTGTGGTTAAAATGAAATTTGCTTTTGACTGTCCAAATATTTACTCAAATATTTCTATTATGTGCCCAACACGACTGACAAAAAGCACTGTGGTTCTCACAGTGAGAACTACATTGAAGAAAGGCCACAGGTACTATATTAATTCTGGCTGTAATAGCTGCTGTTCCCTAGCAACAAAAGGAGAGAGAAACTTTGGGGAAGAGAAGTGAACATGGATGGTCACGCTACCCTTCAATCTCTTCTGGAGAGATGTGGATGAAGTTAGCAAAAGGAAGTAAATTTAGAGAGACACCTTTGCTCAGTCCAGAAATCATCTCTGCTGGCCTTCTCAGAACCAGTGTCACCTTTTACAGTGTTATTCGGATATAAAAAATAACCCTGACTATCCCTGAAATGCAATTTGCAGGAAGAACAGGTTGCATAGCTCATGATGTACTAAAGCTCTGTGCAAGGAAATAGCAGCCAGTTGCATCAGCAAAGCTTCACCCAGCAACCTGCAGCTGTGCTGGCACTCTACCAGGTAGGTACTGTTGTGCCTAGACAGACTCACTGTCCTCATGATAATAGATTTTCTCCCATGCAGTGAGGTGACATGAGCAGAAGAATCTCCAGAGATTGAGGACAACCCCTTGGTCAAAGGGATTCTCCAGCTCCGAGTGTCGCAGGTAGGAGATGCGATGATGTGACATGAATTCCCACGTGGTGGTGTTGCATGAGATCAGATAGAGGTGTGAAACAAGCAGCAGCAGGACAACAATGGTGAATATGATTATCAGGAAGAAGGACACGAGGAGGAAAACATTGTGGCGCAGCCAGTCCCAGGACTGTTTGAAGTAGAGGCCTGACCTTTCAATTCAAAGGGAGAGAAATTCACAGTTAAAGACACAGAACTAGTTATGTAAGCTATGCAAACTTGATGGCACACTTGATTCATAACTAGTGAGCTGATAATTGTGTACTACAGAGAGTTAATATACTACAGACTCTTATGAGACTGTGATACTTAGATTTTAGGAAGTTTAAAAGATGCTGGTTCCCCCGACAGCTGAGAGGGACAATCCTCTTCAGTTATCTCCTCCCCTGACCAGGACTACAGCTGAAACCCCACTGGAGTTCCCAGTACTCTGATTTGTAAACAAAGATTGCATTACAGTAACTGAACCAAAGGTAGTTGGCTTTTTTACTCTTGTTAATTCTGTTAATTTAAATTTAAAACAAAGATGATCCATGAAACCTAAATTATGAGATTCCACTCAACTACTGCTTGGCTGTGCTGTCCCCCAGCAGACTGGAGGGCTCAGAAAAGCAGATCCCCAGGATGTAAAAGAGGGTGAAAGCCAAACCACTCACTGCTATGCTCTACATAAACCCTTCAGCGGGGCTCTAGGAGCAATTTCAGAGGTCAAAGTGCCACCTCCAGGCCTTACCAAGCAATGTGACCTCCCCAAAGCAGAACTACAAGCTGCACGCTCAAGTAGACCATGAAGAGGGGGTGATTCCTCTCTCCTACACAGTTCTCAATCCAGGGGCAGTGATGGTCGTAGCGCCGCACGCAGTGCTGGCACAGCTGGCAGTGCTTGGCTCGCATTGGTTGCTGCAAAACAAAAACCAAACACATGCTGGCAACAGTCTGCTGGTTCAGCTGCTCTTCTAGAGGGAGAGCACATCCTGCAAAATCACCTTCCTCCACGGCAGTGCTGTCCCACAAGCTCTCTGTTTTGAGACAACAGCACAGCATAAACATTGCTAAGACAACTAAAAGGGATCACGATTGTCCTGGGACAGACCTAAATGAGTGAGATTCAAATTAAATTATTCTCCCACACTACTTCTATCCATACATTTTCTTTATTATCTACCTGTTTATAGTTAGTCCGGTGTGCAAAGGAGAGAGAGCTGGTCTGTTCTATCCAGGAAAAACTAGGACCACTGCTACGGAAGAAAGTGTGCAGGCATGGGCTGTCTTTACAGGACTGCATAGAGGAGGGAAGTGTCTCTGCTTCTGTGTGAATACGAGGGCTTGCACAGAAAGCAGCTCAAGCACCAGGAACAGAGAAGATGAAAAGATCTGGCTGAAGAAAGCAGTACTAAGTGAGCTTCCTAGGATTTGTTCCCTGAAGCGCAGATGTGCTTTGCCAGCTTTTCCTCTTGCAGTAAGCTGACTTCTGCTAGATATTCTTCAGGAATTTATGGAAGCTGGGATAATGCTGGATTTTATTAAACTGATAAGGATCACTGAAAACAGGCATTTCTAGGCTACAGGCAAACTGTTTTACGAGCTAATTTAATTGCTCTAATTTTTCCTTCACGCTATCTTTTACGACTCGGGCTGAAGTTTTGTTGTTTTCAGGCCTCCAAACAAGCTCACAGCTACCGGCACTTCTTACAGGTCACGCTCAACTGCTTTCCTCTCTATCAAGATATCTTCAAAACAACCTTTTTGACAACACTGTAAGCTCTGACTGGCATGGCAGTAAGAACGTAGAATATAATTTTTCCACAGCAAAAGAAGATTCTTGTTTCAGCCCTGGAAAACTAGCACATGTGTCCATCACTACTCCACCTTCACCTATGCAATTCATTGGGATCACTTTTCAATTCAGGACTGTATCTGAATTCAATTTGCTGGTTGTATTTACTTTTTCTGTGAGCTTTTCAGCAGGAGGGTGACCCTATGACAGAATTACCCAGACTTGCCAGGAGTCCAAACCACTGAGCAGTGAGCAGCAATGATGGAGCAGAAAAACACCGGCAAAAGCAGCTGAACAAAGATTTTAGCAAAAAAATGTAAGCTTGCAAATCACTCATCCTGTTCTCTTCTAGTGCCTACCTTCACCATGCAGTAACCACAGCGCCGCATCTTAATATTACTTGGAACTTGGGGTATGACCATGCTTTGTTCTTCACTCTTGTCTGCCTACAAAAAAAAAGAGAGAGGCAGTGACTAAGGAGATTTTGTGTGCTGCTGTCTTGGCGTGACTGAACTTTCTGGATACTTTTACTTCACAGTTACACAGTGCTGGTTATCTCTATCATTAGGAAGGTTAAACCAAGTAATTCCTTAGGATTCCTACAGAAGCTGCAGACAGTTAAGGTACAGGGAGAGAGAACAGGCTGCCGTAACCATCAAAAGAATGTTTGCAGAGGCAGAAATCATTGTGGACAAGATACCACACTGACAAAAAATAAACAAGGTCAGACTTCACTTCCAAATGTAATAATGATGTCTTTTCAGTAGAATCATAGAATCATTATGGTTGGAAGGGACCTCCAGGGTCATCAAGTCCAACCTTTATCCCATCATATTCCTAAGCATTAGACCATGGCCTCAAGTGCCTCATCAACCTGTTTCTTGAACACCCCCAGGGACAAAGCAGTGCTTATTCATAACACAGCCAACATTTACGTTAATGATGATTAAAATTGATCATGCTTTTTGCCCTATACATTCTGTAGGTCGGTGAACCTGGAGCAGATCACCGCTGAGTTACTGAAACTCTGCACCTCCCTCTACCTCGCTGTAACCTGTTTGTGTCCTCAGAGAGGGCAGCAAATCTATAAACAGCTCAATAAATGGAGCTGCAGAGAGCACTTTCTTCCAAGCTTGCCATTCAGCTCGGGTTCCTGGCACTCGTACCACGCAGCATGGGGCATGTGCATATCCCATAGGGTGCTGCAGCCTCTGGGGCAGGGGGGTTATGCTTACATGGCACGGTGTGGTGTAAAGGACACATTTAACATCTGTGAACCCTCCTGCAGTTACAGAATGTGAACTGGAGACTGCCCGGCCTCCTCCCCAAGGGTCTGTGGGTGTTTCCTTGATGCCAAGCGCAACAGAAACGGGTTTGGATCACTTTTGTCTAGTGGAAAAATGTAAAAAGCCCTATATATGTCTTCCATTGCTGAAGTGCCTGATGTACCTTCGCTTCCTCCTCAGCCCTAACGAAGCCCGGGTCCATGAGGGAGAGCCTCCAGTGCAGCAGGACGGAGCACAGCACCAGCGAGGCGAAGACCAGCGGCTGCAGCAGCTCCCCGCGCTCCGCCTGCCCCCGCACACCTGGAAGGCACCGCACGGACAGGGCTGGGGGCGGCCGGGGGACAGGGGACGGGGGTGACAAGGGCAGAACCGGGCCCGACAGCCCCCCCGCTGCCCTCAGGGCACCCCAGGGGCCGGGGCAGGGCGGAGAGAACCCCGGGTTGTCCCCGCTGTCCGAGCCCCAACCGCTGCCACCTCCCCT
>VZRW01008858.1:0-22346 GCA_013398125.1 Aegotheles bennettii | reverse complement strand
CGGGGGGGACCCGTGGGGAGGCCCGGGGGGGCTGAGGGTTGGCGGCAGGGCCGGGCTGGGTGCGGGCACCCCAGGCTCGGCTGCGAACCGGGGTCTCTTTGCTCCCCCGCCGCGTTTGCAGGGGGAGGCCTGGCCGCAGCCCCCTCACCCCGGGCACCTCTCCCAGGGGAAGGGGCTTCCCTGCAGCGCCTCCCCAGCCTCTGAGTGACCCCCACAGCCCCTGTGTTCAGCGGGGGGGTGGGAGAGCGCAGGGCTCGGGCTTTTGAGGGCGGTGATGCTGGGGGTGCCCCGCAGATCGCAGGGTGCCCCAGGCAAATGGTGCTGAACACCCCCGTGAGGGGGGGAAGGGTCTCCCAGGGGGGTGCCCCTCCAAGGCGAGGGCTCAGGGTGCTGCCTGCGGGGTGGTAACGGTGATCTCGTCAATTCCATCATTAAATCTGCTGATTTCCATCCCCCAGGGAGAAACACCGAGGTGGAGCCCGGCTGAACACACTCAGACACCCCCAGGAACACCCGTGGAGCTGGTGAAACGTCTGGCAGAACCCTGGCAGGAGGCTGCTGCAGTGGGGTTTGATCTGATTTCGAGCACCTGCAGTGGGGACGCCGGTGTCTGAGCAAGGTCAGGTACCAAGGGGAGTGGGCACACCTGGAGAATGGTCCTCACCCGAGCACAGACATCTCAAGTGCTTGAATTACACCCCAGGTGTGTCTTCATCTTTTGCTAACAATAAAAAAAGCCATAAGACTGGCTTAGATGTACACACCTACACTGAGTGTCTGCCTGCTTAGGGGAGAGGAATCTCACCACAGGCCTGTAAAGTTCTGAGATCAGTGTTTCGTCTTTAAACTGGTCAGTTTTAACATGGATGTATCTTGCTGGTTTCACTGCCTTCTTTCCCAGTAAAAATCTGGAAAGAAAAATCATGTTCTTTGTAAATTTATCCTGCAGCACCTGGAGAGCAGCTGATTCCTTGGGATTGTCTGACCACAAATGGGGTGTTCTTGATTATTTCAGTCTCTTTTTAGTGAGTCAGTGGCCACCTGCTGATTCCAGGAAAGCAGTTGGCTGCACAGGTCACTTCCGTGGTTTACCTGAGACAGCTGTGTTGAAATGTTAATGAAAACTGTAGTCTAAACTTGTAACAATCATTTAAATCCTTTTCTTTTTTTGTTTTATTCCAGGTAAATGCAAAACCTGCAGATATCCTCCCTTGGGCACCTCATAGACTGCATCAGTGCTTATCAAACCATACATACAGCTTGTGAGGTGTCCCTGCTACTCTCTCCCTGCTTTAAATATCCTGAAAATCTTTCTGTTCCTTGAGTTGCAGAGGAAGCCTTTCAGAACAGTAGGAAGCTTGGAACAGTAACATCAAACTCTGTCTACAAGCAGGCAGAAAAGGTGGGCAGTGTCTTTCAGTTCTTTACAGGGAGGTGTAAATGTTATATCTTAATGAAGGCAATTGGAGTACTAACGATATTACCCACTTGAAAGTAGAAACATTTTGATATTCTAGAATAATCTGTCCTGAGGATTGTATTCTCACTGTCTTTGTGATTGGAATAATTTGGTGCATGTTATGCTTTTCATCTTTTCTTACAGCTTTGAAAACTGTCTTACAGAGATCAGAGCTTATCTCAGTCTCAAGGGTTTTAACCTAAACGACTAGAAAGCCTACACTAACATGTTTCTGAGCAGAGAATCTAGACTCTTATGGCATTTCAGCTAGGAATGTCATGCTGCTGGAAGCCTAAGATACCTCTCTGTACTCTTACAACCTGGTTCATTTTCAGCTCCCTAGAGGCAGTTCAGTTTCATGTGATCCCTCCTCCTCCTTCAGCCACCTACAGCCTAATCCTTTGGAGTTTACAATGACCATTGAATTAACTTGAACCTTGCAGGACCAGGGTCTTAAGAAGAAAGTCATGCTGGCCTTAAAGCAGATTGACTGTTTTAAGCTGGAGTCTTTTCTTAAGTACTCAGCTCCTGCCCACGTACAAAGCTTAGGCTGTGGAATGCAAGCCCCAGCTCCATTACAGAGCTCAGAGGCAATCTGTACAGTCAAAGACTGTTCTGATTTGTATTTTCTCCTCTCACATAATTTCATAACAATACGTTCTTCCTCCATGCCTCTTTTCTGTTGACAAACAGCATTGTATCCCTCGGAGTGATGAAAGGAGAAGCCACTGAACTGCACCATCAACACGTGGCAGTTCCTCTCATTTTTAATGAAATATATGACAGCAAATGGACCAATAATGTACCTAAATAAACCACATCCATAGACCAAAGGAAGAAGACACTGTTAAGCACTAGGTTTAATACACAGCAGGTATCCAATGGATACAACGGAAAAGTTAATTCATTCAGAATTGTAAGGAAGCAACAGTTGTGCATTATTATTTTTTTTTTGCTTGGTTTCACCATGTACAAACATTTGAACCAGGCCTCCCAACGTCAGGCAGGTCAATGGACAAAGTAAAAGCAGACACTTGCTCATTATAACCGAGGTTATTTTCATTAAGCAAAACAGGGAAATACATATTTGGTTAGCTTAAAAACTTTTTTTAAAACAAGAAAAGAATTACAGAGAGAATCAGTGACAATTACATGAAATCAAAATGCAGTCTGCTAAAGCAGAAGTGTTTCAGTTCAGCAGGAAATCTCCCTCATTCTTTTTAAGTGCTGCCTTCTCATCCAGCCCTCATCTTGCTTTTCATGCATTCCTGATGACCATTACCCTCTGTGCTTCATACACATGGTTGTCGTGGAGACCAGCTCTTTTCCTTCTTTTAATTCTCATTTTTTTCAGCCCAAGCTACCCTCTAACACCTGAGTTGTGGCAGGCTCCTCCCTATACACTCTCAAGAAAACATCTTTTCTGTGAATTAGTGCTGAATGCAGTGCCCCTGTAGCTCTTGCTCCACTGGTAATTGGTTGCCTTCTTCGAGTGATGAGAGGGGTATAGGCTCACAGCTCCAAGACTTTTCTTCCCACTCATCTTCTGCAGAGACCAGAGTGACTGCAGCAGAAGCTCAGCCAAAGTGACGAGCTGGGTAGGATTTGAACAGGTATCATTTCAGCTGTAGGCAGGTGCAAGGTGATAGCAGCCATGGTGCACACAGGGCAGATGAATTATCTGCAACGTTACAAATTGTCACAAATATCAGTGCTAAAATTTCTTGGCTTGGTGTAGATGAGAAAGTCTGGTGCTGCTGGGTGTTGGACATCATGCAAATAGGTGCCAATCACTATCAGCAATTCCTCCCACAGATCTTGTAAAATGGAAGCACTTGTGGAAAGCTGCCCACCAATTTGCTCTCTTATCTCTTCCAGAGAACATGGCAGACACCTGACACCCTGCGTGCTGAGGACAGCTGAATCATTGACTTGGGCCACTGAATCGTCTAACAGTCAAGGTAGAGGGTTCCTTTGGTGGCACAGTCTCTGCAGGGAAGTACTGAGCTGTGTTTGTCCTCTGCTTGCCAAGCTTTTGAATGTTTAAAGGGAATGTAGCAGTGAAAACTTGAATTCAAGAGTCTGAATGGGACAAGTACGGAGCACAAGGAGCCCCTCTGCCCTACCTCTACGCACTATGAACTCTTCTCCAGCTGGATTCTTGTTTGACAGATAGAACCCTGTTCTAGTTTTTTGGGCAGGGTTGGGCGCTGGCTCTGCAGCTCTACGTGGAGTTGAAGTCTCCTGGTTTATCCCATTGCTTCAGCAAAGCTGGAAATCCCGAGAGGCTTCTCTGGAACAGTCAAGCATTTCAGGGTATCCAACCTCCCCTCTTACATTAGACTTTCATAAAAAATCAGCCACTTTGCCCCCCCCTCCTTTGCACAATATTGCTGTGATGGCTCCAGACAACCACCCTGTTCTGTCCTGAGTGCTGGATCTATGGGAGTGATTCATTAACTCCTCTTTGCCCCCCCAGAAAGTGCTTTCAGCTCATGGTACCTGCATTGTGCCTAGGGTGCAACATCTCAGTTAGGGAAACTGAGGTACAACCTAGTTCCAAACCCCTGGTTACAGGGATTCCTGGATTGCACTCGGGTGTTCAGAGCACACCTTTGTCTTTTTTGCTCCTTACTGGAAGTAAATATTATTTTTCAGCTCACAAAATTTGTTGGCTTGAAGACACTGAAGCTTATAGCCAGAGCTCATGTTACCCTAACAAGGATGCTATTTCTTTTAAAATGCTGCCTCAGGAATTTACCTTGCTGGTGGCCTGCCTCAGAATCTTACGTGTAGCTACCAGACTGGTTACAGCTCCTCTTTCCCCCTGGGATCAGTGACGGATTTCAGAAAGCTGAGCTTTCCTGGCAGGCTGGCACGACTCCATTAGTCTCCATGTTGCTGGGCATTCGGAATCTTTTTATCCTGGTTCAGGGTTAGGTAGAGCTTGATGAGGATACATGAGCCATGAGGAGAGATGTTATCTTTAGTATGAAACAAAGTTTGGCGCAGCTTGGATCTTGTTGGTTTGACACCATGGCCCAGCTTGCAGCAGGTGAGACCTCAGTAACAGCTGAACTTACAGGGATGCTGGTTTGAAAAACCCAGACTTCGGGGGTCTTGAGGCAGATGGAACCAAGCCATCGGTTGTTCATTGACCTTGGTTTAGGTGTGCCAAAATCTCAGTGTAAAGCCTGATGGTTTGGCTCTGGTTACAAGGCAAGGTGAGGTCTGCTCTAGCCGAGATGGAGGTTCCTGAGCTCCAGCTGTGGCAGCTGTGTTCTGGGGACACAGTGATCACACCCGTGATGTGTCCCCTTCCACTCCACTCCCACCTTGCCAACACAGTCAGAATCTTGAGTGCTCTTCATCAAGATTTTAGTGGTAGGAGCTTTCACTACATGGGCATTAGGAAGGAGAAAAGCCTTATGGGTGGCACTGTCATGTGAAACAACTTCAAAAGGACAGCAGCACTAAATGGGGAATTAAATAAGCAGAACCTAATGCTCCAAGGCTGGCTGACAGGATTTGCAGCCTTAGTTTTGCATCTAGAGGAAGGTTAGCAAATGTTATACAGAAAACAGAGCTTGAAATAAGCTTCCCTGTCTCAAAGCTTATGGGGACACAAATTCTCAGGGAATGGGAATAAGAGAGAGAGAGAAATACATTTCAATCAAAATGACTGCAAAAAAAAGTATAATTTGTCAAGTTTTGCAAACCATATGAAAACAATTCAAAAGTGACACAAAAATATATATAAGTTTGAAAAATACTTAAAAGAAAAAAGTACAGATCTCACAATATCAAAACAAATGACGTATGGTTAAAAAGGAAAAAAAAAGACATTGAGTAACACCATATTGGCAGAAAAAGTAAACCTCTCCAGGGCAGCTGTGTTCTGTCATTTAAAGTGTCAGTTTGTGTATCTAGGATCTGTCTACAACGTGCTCAGCAATGACAACATTAACTCTGAGCATTAGAAGAACCTCATAGCAGCGAGTCAAATCTGAGAGCAACGTACACAACAGAGCAGCGAGGCTGTGCTGAGAGGCCTGAAATGTCCTAACGCACCTGGCCACGGGCTCCTCACTGCCACCAGGCACCAAAGCTTTTCTAAATCTATCTGTGAATTGTGATGGGGCTGTGGCACGCAGAGGGCTCCAAGGTGGGCTGCACACTGTGGTGTTGGGTGCCTGGCTGTGAGGCAAACCTTGGCCTTTGGCTTCTTCAGCCTTTATAGGTATGGAGTCTTACAGGGGAAGAGCACCTTGGTGGGACTCTGATCTACACCACACAGACTGGAGCTAATGCTGCTGATGCAAGCAGGTAAGTGCTAGTGGGAGTCAGGTAAGAATGGAGCCTTCGGCTTCCCAGAAGAGGGGGAAGATGCTGGGGTGGAAGAAGAGGTGCTATTTCATGGGATCACCCTCCAAAGGGTGCCTGGAGCCTCCCCAGTCTAAGAATTGGACTTGAGCACATCCAATTACAGTATTTGTGCTGTAGTGAGCTTCCTATAAAGGGAGATTACTTTGCCACTGAGAATGGCTTGCACTGATGCAGACTGAAAAAGAGCAGAACGGGTCCAGTCCATGGCTGGGACTTTGCACGAGTGGTACGAGCTGCTCCAGAGCAGGCCCTGGCAGAGCTTATGATGCAGAGGGAAATACACTCTCTGGCATTTGGAGCCCTTCCCCGTAAAACAGAACACAACTAAAAAGGTGGTGAAGGACTGGAATGAAGATGTGTAGCCCTTTGTGAACAAACCTTGTTCCTTGCAGCACAGGCCCCCTTAGAGAGAGAAGCTCTGTGTTGCCAAGGGTGTGTCATTGGTTTTACTGATCATCCCTGGCCTTAGGAGGCTGGGTGGGCTGGCAGCTCCTGCTGTACCACCACAGGGGACAAAACAGACCTCGGGACTTCAGTGGGAATGTCTTACTCCTGACTGACCCCCATACAGTTAGCAGCGCTTCCACTAACGTGAGTCTTCTATAAAAAAAAACCCTTAACGGAGTGAATTAACTTGAAAGCTCTTTCTTCCTCATTTCCTCCATTTACAAATATCACTAAAAAGGTCAGCTCTTTTGGTCTAGCTCTCGGGTATTGTGTCCCCCAACCTCTCTAACCAAATAAATAACTCATCGCTGCCTCTAACCCCATTGAGCAGCCAATACTGATTCAGGACCGGTGTTCTTGCAGACATTACAGGACCTCATACAATACAGCAAAAGGGAATTTTCTAAAAAGGGGGGGATAAAAATGTCACACTAGCGATCACACAACTAGGTCTTCAAGCTCATGATCATTTGAGGCTCTCTGTGTGGTCTAAAATAAAAAGGTTAAAAGATACATAATGTAGTTGTCTTTGTTTTTTTGTTTTCTTTTTATACAGAAATCATACACACGGAACTTCAACCTGAAACTTCATAACAAAAAAAGTCCACTAATTTAAGGAAAGCATTTTGTTGTGCAAAAAGTCCCTCCCCCCTCCCCTGTTCACCTTCATCTACTGAGGGTCTCACACACACACACATAAAGTTTCCTTCCAACAGGTGCGTTGGTCAGAAAGAGTCCTCCCTATGTACAGTGAATTAGAGAGAAGCTGGATACAGTGCTGGCGAGAGGCGTTAGGTGATTGCCTCTATCTGGAAGTGTCCATGTTCTCCTCCTTAAAGTTACTGCAGTGCTCTATAACTTTCCTATGGATAAAACAAGGACAAGGAGAGAGGGTTTAGTTTAAAGCTTCTTGCACGGCAGCTGTGGGACAGTAACGTCACTGTCCAACAGCTCGACCTCCATGTCAATGTACACTGCAGCGGGCAGCCTTCTGAGATACACATCAAAATTCTGAGATACACATCAAAATTCTGAGATACACATCAAAACCAGTGTTCTCCACCAAAGCAGCTGGGAGCTCACAGCTCACCCCTTGGGCCTGTGTGTCCTGTCAGTGTACAGCCAGATGTGCCCGACCACTCACCATCTCCATACCCAAACCATCAGGGAATGAATGTGCAGAGATGTTTGTCATTCACTCTGCTGCCACCCATCCATGCTTTTCCTGTTCCTTCTCTTGGAGGTCAATCTCTGAGAGCCTTCTGAAGGCTCCAGTCATCTCCAGCATGTCCCAACCCTTCGGCTATGGGAATGCCTGCTGCCCACACAGTGAGTGCTCCCAGCCCATCCCACCTCTTTCATTCATCCTGCAGGTATGAAATGATAGCTCACAGTTTGCCAACAACTGGGAACTGCAGCTGGCTTTGAAACCCCTGAACGAGCGACTCCAGAGGGAGGACACGTAACAGGGAGTTGGGGAAGCTCACAAAGGTGATGGACTCTCCCCTTGTTTTGAAAAATCCTCTCATTTTAACTGTGCATCAGCAATTTTACTGCCAGGCCAGTGTGATTCTGGACAGGGAGCCCACACAAGCAGGAAGAACAGCAATGACTGGTGACTACCTGCATAATTTGTAATTAGCCATGTGTGGCTCCCCTGTCCAACAAACCACTTCCATCACCGATTTGCCTGGCATCCATCAACCCTGAATGATCTCTGTCCATTGTCCACCTATAAACACCTCTCTAGTATTTTCTGCTCTTCTCCTGTGTCCACATCTCACCCCTCACACACCAGCACAGGCCTCTCCTTGGCAGCCTTACTTGGCATAGAAGAATAAAAAATAAACTAACGCTAAACTGAATGTTTGATGATTGTGCATTGGTTTCCTACCGGGCCATCTCCTTGGTCTCTTGCCGTGCTGAGGCCATTCTGATCATGTCCTTCAGAAGGGGAATCCCACCTTCTTTGATCAGCAGTGGGCAGTACTTGTCAGCTGTGGAGAGAAGAATAAATCGTGTCCTTGTGAACCCTCACAGGAGTGGCACAAAGGGTGGCAGGAGGGTAAGGAGAAGCCTGTGGCCTGAGAAGCCATAAAACTTTCCATTTTATGGAGCCAGCCTGCCAGGGGTGCCCTGGCTGTGAAAACAAGACACAAAATAGCTGAGAACACAAGAGCATGGCCAGAAGGATCAAAACAGTGAAGGAATTCCCTATGTGCTACGTCTCATTGTTTTTTGTTTGGCTGTGCTGCCTGGACATTCCTGCATCATTTCAAGAAGGTTCTCTCTACCTACACAACTAAACTAGGGAGAGTTTTTTTGGCTAACAAGTTCAGATCCACACCCTTAACTTTGTGATTTTGAAAAGGGAACTTACGGTAGACAGAGACCAGGTTATAGAGTGCCCAGGTAGCCCAGTGCTGGCTGACTGGGGAGATCCCTTGTGGCAGAAGTCGAAGGATTGGTTCAAATGACCTGCACAGAAATATTGGAGAAGTTAAAACCCCCCAGTGCTGCTTCTTTGCCACTCAAAGCAACACAAACTGTGCTCACAGATACCAGAGCAGTAAATCCCTGGCACATCCCAGATTCTGGCACCACAGACTGAGTGTGTGTCACACGGCAGTGCTGGCACACTCATGGGCCACCCCAGCAGGAACACACACCCCCAACACATGCAGCTGAGCCCAAGAACTGATCTCCATCCTCTGTCAGTCATTGCCTCACGACAGCTGAAACCCAGCAGCACAGATCTCTCTGCAGAGGGGCCAAAGCTGTGTTTCTTCTGACAACAACGTGTCCATGCTGCAGCTCAGGCACTGGATCCCTGCCAGGCACTGTGGGAGTGCAGAGCACCTCATGCCCTCTTGCAGGGAAGGGCTTTGGAGGATTCCACCAGCTGTATTAACCCTCGGAGGGATTTCTGGGGACTGTGTCTAAATATCCCCCAGAAGAGAGTGAAAGCTACAGCAACCCACGTGACTCTCAGAAGCAAACAGACTTCAGGAGGTGCAAAGGCCGAGCAGTCTCAGAGAAGAATGCGTGGGCAGTCCCAGACAGTCAGATCCTGGGTTTCCTAACTATTCAGTGTCACCAGGAACATGCAGGAGAAATTCTGTTGGGCTCCCACACTTCTTCCATAGGGATTGCCAGGCAAGGTGTCTAATTTCAGCAGCCTGTGTAATGTTTCAAAGGAAGATGTAAAACTCTCACTATTTATGTCCCTGAGGATGCTTCTCCTTCACTCTAAGCAAAGCCTCCATGCTGGGCAGTTCCTCTTCCCTTCCCTCTGTTGGTGCTTGCTTCCCGTGTTAAACCTGGCTTCCAGGTGAGTGGGCCAAACATTTCTGTTCCTCACCTGTAATTGATATTTCTCCTGGAGTTGATATCCCAGCTCTGGATGGCTGCCCACATCCTCTTCACAACTTCCTCTCGATGGGGCTCACATATACCCCAAGCCTCTGGACCATCAAACATGATATGGGAGAGCACACCACAGGCATTATAGGACACCTCAATCCCATCTGCTTTGCTCTCCAGCAAGTTGCTGCCAAGAGAGAAGAGATCATTTAGAGATGCTGATACACCAGAGGTTTACAAGTCTCCAGGTGATCCAGGAGCAGAGCTCCAGAGCATTCAGCCTGTCCCAGCCCAGCTGTTGGTTCTCCAGGCACTCACCTGAACACACTGATGAACTGGGAGGTCATGAGCTGCGGGCGGAGCTCCTTCACCTCTGCTACGTTGCCCAGGAGGCCCAGCATGTTGCGATGCAGCTCCTGTTTCTCTGGGAACTCCTGAGCAAGCAAAGAACAGGATTATACAAGAGTACAGCTGTGGTGACGCTGAGAACAAGCAACCCTGGAGAGAGACTGTACAGCACATGCAGACATGGTGAGGAGTTTGGAGTAGTCAGCAATGGTTCTTTAGCAGATGCCAAATGGGATCTCTGGTGTTTAAGATTCATGTGAAATGAGAGAATTGAGGCCAGGGCCCGCTATTCATTCATTCCTGCTCTACTTAGGGAAGACTGCATACAAGATGAGGGAAGAGGAAGATGTGTTGAGTGTAAGTTTCTGTTCTGGTTGGGTGGGTGGATGTGAGAAAGGAAAAAAATATGCAAGCTTTTTCTTTTCTGTTTGTGCAACATAGACAGTACTGCTTATAGATCAGCACAGCCGGGGATCCTGCCCAGGCACCTGTATCTCCACTGGCAATGTCAGTGTTCCTCCACAGGAAAGCAGCCATACTCACTTTCAAGCACTCCAGGAACAGTTTCATGCCACTGTAGTTAAGGAACATCTCACAGTTATCAGGGGTCTCGTCAGTGATGTTCCAGAGGGCACTCCAGGAGAACTCCATCACCTGATCACACTACAGAACCAAAGAGAAAGGGACAGAAACAGCTTTGCTAATGTGGGAGCCCAGTGCACACCAACCACTTGTGTTTCCTCTCTGGTATCACCCAACATGGCTCCAGAGGTAAGAAAACCTTCTTATTTGCTTTCAACTTGTCAGCAAGTGGGCTTTTTGTTTAATATTTTTGCCTCCCTGTCACAGTGCCCTGCCCTCACCCTGGGTCAGGAAATTCTGCAGCACCAGCTGAGATGTCTTGTGTTTGTTAGAGAAGCTGAGCTGGCACTCTGGACTTATCTCTGTGCCTAAGTCAGACTGAAGAGAAAATGATGTATAAATTTTTGGGGGAAACACTCACCGTTTTATCAGCCAACTTCTTCTGAATCAACTTGAGCATTGTCTGTGGGCAGAGGAAGGGGGAGAGTGAGAAAGAGTTCAAGAATCACAGAGCTAAAACTGAACAGCTGTAGCACTGCAGGGTTGGCTGCAGACCACTTGCAGGCATGTGCAGTTTTGATCCTTTGTAGAAAAACTACCTAGTGTTTTTGTGGGACTGGGTTATGTTCAAGTATTCACGGAGCTGAACTTTGTCACAGTCCCTGAGCTGTCGAGTTTGAAGTTGTCAGTTTTGATCTGTGTGACAAAGTCTGGAACGTGGTGTAACCGCAGCAAAGTGGTGGCCTCTGCAAGTTCTTTGAGAAGGTGATGAGTATGGGTTGACATGAGTTGGGAAGCTGATGCAGACTTGGGGAGATGCAGAGGGAGCTAAGTTACCAGTTCTGGAAATAATATAATGCACTGAAGAGGTAAGGTATAAGGTTAATTCCAGTGCTGGCAAGCCAATAAAAGATGTCCCATGGAATTTGTTCCTAGGACACTAGTTCCCCCCTGTGCAAGGCTGGATAGCTGGCTGGATGCGTTTGGTGGACTGCTGCAAAGGAATTGTGCTAGCCTGGGTAAAGGATAAAGTAGACACCTCGGGATCATACCAACCATGACAAACCCCATCTTGCCCACAGCTTCTTTATGGTCATTGTCCACCTGGCAGACCAGAGCATTGCAGAGGTGCACGGCGATGCGCTGGATGGACTCATCCTGCCGGCTCTGGTTGAGGATGTTCAGCAGCAGCTCGTTGACTCGGCGGTACTGGAACTCCAGCTCATCAGGAATGCTGAAGTTGCACAGTGTCAGGCAGCAGTTTCGCTGTACCTGGGGCAAAAGAAAGCAAATGCTGGGCAAGTAGCTATGAAAACATGGACCCCATCACCTCATGTTTCCTTGCTGCTTGGTACTGAAACCATCTCCCTGCTTGACTGCAACCACTACCATTTCTGTTACCCTCCTGTCTAGCACTGTGCTTTAGCCGTGCTCTATTGGCACCCTCTTCTCACCCCCTGTCACTCTGGTCTCACAAGGCCACAGAATCACCCAACACCCATCACTTTCCAAGCCAGTTCCTCACTGCCTGTAAGCAATCTATGCAACAGCCACCATTCTGCAACCCGGTGGCATTATGATGCCAGCTGGTGTCCAGTACAGTGTATCGGGATAACGCTCCTTCCTATTGACCCAACACCCCCATTGCCCACACCCTTTTCACCCCACACCTATGCTCTGTGTCACATACACCCTTTGACCGCTACCATCAGATAGGAAGCAGCCTTGCTATCATCACTTTCTCCCCCTTGTTCTGGAGAACATCATGTGGGTAAGGATCACCCTGCAGGTAATCCTCATCACTGAGTGAAAGCAAGGAGCAGATCTGGGCAACAGCTTCCCTGGTGCCTGCCTTGGCTCACGTCCTGGAGGTTTAGAAGATGCTAACACCAGGCTGAAGACTTTAATACAGGGAGGGAGGACTATAGAGCTGAAGGCTGCTCTTACTGTGACTTCCTGGTAGGACTCCATGCCATTCAGCACCACCTGGATGACCTGGCGCCGCAGCTTGACGCTCTGCTCCATGCGGTACTCGGAGTTGGTCAAGTAGAAGAGCGCTGCGCTGCCTGTCACCTGGATGTTCTTGTCATCCTTGTGGCACTTGAGGGCTGTGATCACCAGCTGCAGAGAAGCAACACGGAGCTTCAATGCCACTGACTTGCTGTTGAGTCTTGGTGGGACTGTTATGGCTGTGTGGGGCAAAGACTGTTACAAGCCTGCAAGGAATGTGTGGCCCAGGGATTGCAGGAATATGCGTAGGAAGCGAAGGTACCCAGTTCCACTGCTTCACTGGAACTTCCTCCAGGATGATGTCTCCTGATATGGAGTCCCAGGATGAAGAAAAGACTGGGACTGCAAAATTTCCCTTGTAAGGGTGAGGTAAATGCTAGCCTGGGGCTTACCTGAAGGGCTCGCAGCAGCTGGCTGCAGCGTTCGATCCGGGCAATGTCAAACAGGAGGTTGATGGCCCGGGAAGTGATCTCTGGCCGGTGTTCAGTGTAAGCCTCAATAGCATTCAGGACTTGCTCTTCATTCTTGTCTCCACTCACCTGGCAGGGAGGAACAAAAAGAGTCAGAAGAAATGATCAAGGATGAAAACCAACACGAGAAGGGAACTCTGAGGGGAGATCTGGAAGGTCGAAGGGTACAACTTCCCTCTGCCCTGCTGAGGCCCAGGATGAGAGCAGAGATGTTGAGTCATTCCTCAGCCTAGAGGGACAAGAGAGGGCACCTTCGGGGCAGGAGGATGCTATTCACAGGTAAATCCTTTACTTTTAGTCACAAGCATCCTGGACCTTCAGGCAGGATGATTTTTCCACACCCCTCTCTACAAGGGATGCTTTTTAATCCTTGCAAAACCCACGCAGGGTACATGTCTTGCCTTCCGGCAGTTTTCCCACATTATCCAGTAGCTATTGGAAGGTCAGAACTCAGCTGTCCCACCTGAGACCCTGGGCACTCTACTGGCAGCAAGTAATTTTCATTCTTTCAACTTGTGCCAATGTTCTCGTGGCCTCGTTACCTTGTAGGCTGGGATATGCGTCAGGCGGCAGAGAGACGTCTCAAAAAGGCCCAAGAACTGGAGTGGTCGTTTCAGACCCCGGAAGGGAGCAATGCTGCTCTTTGCTGGCTCAATGCTGAGGGAAAAAAGATCATTCATATTTAGTGCAGTGTTTCTTCGGGTGTCTCCTGCCATAGAGACAGCTATCAGCTCTCTGGTCACTCTGACTGTACGGCTCCACAACCAGAGTAACAGCTTCAGTTCTACACCAGCCAGCCTCTCCTGAATGTAACATCAGATGTTCATCCCAGGAGATCCTGAGTGAAGGGCTAAATGTGTCCAACTGAACCTGCAGTCAGAATTCATGCAGACAGATGCAGTTTTCCCAGGTAGAATTTATCCTGGGAATTCACCAGCTGGAGTGAACCCCCTCCTCTCATGGATTTCACTGATAGAAACTATTTGCAAACTGGACTGCATGTCATCATTAGACACCCTACTCTGCTCCTGTGATCCTGCCAGAACTGTTTTGCTGTCATGTTTCTTATTGACCAGGAGCTCTGGAAAGGAGCCAGCACTGTCCCACTTGTTTTCCTTTTGATCAGAGAGTGCTCGGGGAACAGGAGGGTGGAGTTCTTGGCTGATCTGGAAAGCCAGACCTCCAGGTATGCCCCTACTGAGGTGCACCAGGATTTTCAAAGGTTGATCTGCCCAGTATCCAGGTCAAATGTGAAAATCTGCCTTTCGATTCCAAGTTCCTAAGACACTCAATAGATGTATTGACTCGGTGTAGAAATGTTCTGCCTTGGAAAAGCCCAGATTTCGCTGAGGGTAAGAATACTTTGTGTATAAAACAGATAAAGGGCTCTTGAGTCCTTTCAGAAGAAATACAAACTGCTGCAAGAGATCCCTGGAAGAGCGTGTGTGGAAAAGAAGGGCTGAAATACTTGTTCAGATGTGTGGGGACAGATAGGATGAATTCTTTATTACTCTTAAAAGTCCTTATGTGTGTCGCATACAGGATCCAGAGCCGATTCCCATACCAGTCTTTAGCATCAGGAGAAACCAGCAACAGCCATATCCTGCTTTTTAGTATTAATTAGACCTACAGAATCTGGAAGCTCAGAAGAGGGAACTGTTCTTAACTCATCTTTGACTCATCTATGCACCCAAGCAGACCTCCATAACTGCCGTTTCCTTACCTTGTCTGGCCCATCTTCTCCTCCATGCTTGGGATAGTGCAGTTCTCCAGCATGGTGTGCCCTGAGATATCGAGCGAAGTGAGGTTTGCCAAGTTTTCCACAAACAGGTTTAGAACCCGACGGGTCAGCTTGAATTTGTAATAACTGGACAGATGGTCTCGGGAGATATCCAAGTGCCTGCAAATGACAGAGAGGAGCTCAGAGCCTGGAAAGCGTTAGCTGGAGCTTCTGCCTCTCTACCAGAGGAAGATGACAAGCCAAGTGTGATTATTATTTATTTGTTGTGATTGTTATTTCCTTCAGAAGATACAGGCATGTGGTTCTATAGGATGTGGCAGCAGGATCTGGCCCTGTGTCTAACCAAAGCACACAGATAGCTGGTAGAGGTCTACTTAGAACGGAGCACAATGAATCATTTGGCCACACATCACAAAGGGAATTGCTCCAGGCTCAGGAACTGCCCTTCCCAAGCTCCATCACAGCAGCCACCTGAGCACTCCTGCCTGGTGATTAAGATGCAATAGAGGATCTGTGCATCCCCAGAAGCACGTGTTGCCTCATCCCTGAAACTGTTACACAAGTTTTTGTCTGCTTCCCCAGTCTCATATTTTTCCCACCTCAGGTTATTACGCTGCCCTGATTTCATCTCTCTTCATGTATTTAAATGCTCAAGCTTTGGGGAGACTCTGCTGCTAAGGGAGTGGTGTGACAAACTGATCACCGTGTGTGGGTGGGGTCCCTTACAGGACAGGGGCTGCTCTTGCCTGCCAAGCAGTAGCTAAGATCCTTGGGAGAGACTTTTCTAAACTGCCTAAGACAGGAGCCAAATCATACTCATAAAGTGTCTTCTACCTGTTGTAGACCAAGTTTCATTGCAAGTCTCTGGGAGTTAAAGTACCTGGACTTAGAAAATGCTATCCTGGACATCTCCAGGTCATGTTAATGTGGTACCCTCTAGTGTCTGCAGTCAGCAGGGACGATACTAAAGCTGCTGCAAACAATCCTTCATGTGAACAGTAAGGCCCTTCTCTTTGCCTTGGGAAGTCCTGGATCCCTTTCCCAATACCACTGTGCAGTTTGAATAGCAATTGTCTCACCCCTGTCTCAGGAAGTCATTTCACTGTCAACACTGTTAGGTCAGGAGTGCTTATTTATTTACACAGCTCGTTCCCTTGGCCACACCATCCACACAGGGTGCTTCCACAGTGCACAGTGAGCAGCCTGAGCTTGGTGTTCCCTAGTTTTACCTCGGAGCTAGGCTTAAACTTTCAGCATTCCTGTTTCACAAGTGGTTTGGAGGACTGAGTTTCACACTGTGATGACTGCTATATGAGTAGACGTACCCATCTGTGCAATTTTTTTGCCATCTCTCAGGTATTGTGCTGTTCTTTTTTAGTTTGGCTGGGGGTGGTCATTGGGTTTTTTGTGGTTTTTTGATGTGGTTTTTTTTTCCCTTCCTCTTTTTGGGTGTGTGTGGTCGTGGTGTGTGGGGTTTTATTTTGGGGTGTGTGCACACTGTTTTTTGTTTTTCCAAGAGGGAGTTTTTGCTAAGTGGTGTCCTCTTGCAAGCAAAACACAGGCTGCCTTTAGACACGTCAGATATGTACAGAGTCAATGAGTGAGCCTGTTCATGGGAAGATTTATAACTTGAAACCAGCAGCAGGTGGCTCTCCATTAGCAGGCAAGCAGACCATTCCTAAGAGATCTTTCCCTGTCAGTGGGAAAAGGATAAACAAGGAAGAACATATCTGCTGACCTGAGCTTGCAAAGCTGTGCGATCACTTGGATGTGCTCCTCTGAAAGGTCCATGTTGTAAAGCACTAAGGAAACCAGACTGTCCTTCCACTGGGTGAGAAATCCCACATCGTTCAGCTGGATCCCAGAGAGATCAAGAGCTGCAAGGGAGGCCAAAGGCCGAAGCAATGTCTCCACATTTACCCCTTCGATCAAGCGGCCCAGGTTCAGGAAGCGCAAGCGGCTAAAGCCTTCAAAAGTAAAGTCCTTGACCAAGACCTGGCGAGTGGGGTTCACCAAACAGTCATCTTCACAGCCTCCAGGGTTCTCCTCCTCGTAGAAGATATTGCAACAGCCAAAGAGGCTGAGGGAAATAAGTGTGTGGCTGAAGCTCACCAAGGTTTGCAGACTCTTGGCTGTCAGCTTCTCACAGTTAGTCAAGTAGAGCTCAACGAGATCCTGGAAGATGGGAAATCAAAGTTAGAAATGTTTCCCAGGTAGAGTGCCCACCCTGTTGGCTGCACCACCTCCCCCTGGGAAAGCCTGAGATCGTGTATCACTGAGCTTGACCAGTGTCCCCATTCCCTACAGTGGCCTGGAGAGCTGAGAAGGGAGAAGCTGAGGTTCTCACAAAGAAAATGTGGCTGGTGAAGGGTGGAGTTTTGGGAACCTCTGGGACTCTAGCTGGTGCCTGTGCAGCAGTGCTGCTATGTGAAGGGACAGCTGGAGGCTGTCAGTGCAATACCACCTGCTTCCTGATGGCTTCCAGGTCCTGGTCCTGCACAATCTGTTCCTGCAAGTGGATCCGAGCTAGCCTGGTGCTCCGGGGATCCGAGAACAGGGTGAAGAAGCTTTCATGGGGTTCAAAGATGCTGTCTGTCTTCACCAACTCCACATACCTGTATTGGGGCAGTGGTATTAGCACAGCATGACACAAAGGCTCAGCTACAGCTACAGCACCTTCACCGGTTACGAGAAAACGTGACCGAGTGCTTAAGCACACACAGATTCCCTCCTGATCATCCAGAACAGCCTTTGGGGTAACAGAAGATTGGCTTACTACCTCCTCTTGCACAGCAGGAGAATCTCAGGCAAAGATCTGTGCAAGGTCATGTGTGTGTTTGAGCAAACTGGATTCTGGTAAGCAGACTCCAGGACTTTCCCCCCCCCCGGCTGTTTAAAGGTAGTAATTTGATTTTTCATTTTCAGAAATCAGCTGGCCAGAGTTCTTTGCCAGACTTCATGGGCAGGAGTTCAGCCAAGAGAGACTGTGATAGACAAATAGCAAATCCCTGGAAACGGGCTGCTTTGTAAAGCTATGGGAGCAGCAGCCTTACAATTTAGTGTCTGTTAGCACTTTGAGCTCATTTCTGTGGTTTGAGAGAGAGTTGCAGTGCTTCAGTGGTGGGAAACGAGAAGGCTCCTTTGTTGCTTACTTGGAAGAAGCAGTGACTGTATTTCACTCTGGGTTTACCTATGTGGAAATGGTGATTTCCACAGAAACTAGAATGATACACAGCAGTACGGTAACCCCTGGGGACACTCCTGCTGAATCCTCATCTCCAATATGAGGATCAATTGGGGAAAAAAAAAGAAACATCCCTATGAATTCTTCCCCGTTTTTTCCCCTTTCCCATCACTCTTTTTAGAGAATTATGCTCCCCCTTCCCTGAGCTCCTGCCTCCTTCCCAAACCAGACACCAGCTTCTCCACAGGCCTAAAACGTACTCGTTGACCAGTTTGTCACAGATCTCGCTGGGCAAGAAGATGTCAGGATGGAGCCGGAGAGTTTCGTTGTCCAGCAGGTAGCAGAGTGTCCCCTCCAGGTTGCGCAGGCAGTAATCTGTGCACAGGGTCATCAGTGACTCGGGGCTATCAGATGCCATCTTGAGGGAAGTTAGGGGAAGGGAAAGAGCAGAAAGAAGCTTTTGATTCAGTAGATCCTTTCCTCAACCGAAGTTCCAGGATGAATTTACAGGGACATCAGGACAGCTGTAAGCAGAGGAGAAAGAGATGCATTGATGAAGGCACACGGGTGAGTGTCCCTGTTGTACCAGCAGGACGTTGATGTTGTATTTACAGCCCACCACTTGCTGACCCCAGAGGAACCTGCAGCATTTTGGCCTCCCTGGCAGTCAGCCCTTCATAGAACAGAATCATTATGGTTGGAAGGGACCTCCAGGGTCATCAAGTCCAACCTTTATCCCATCATATTCCTGACCATCAGACCATGGCCTCAAGTGCCTCATCAACCCGTTTTTTGAACACCCCCAGGGATGGTGACTCCACCACCTCCCTGGGCAGCCCATTCCAGTGCCTATTCCTTGATATCCCCACTCCCAGGGGACACTGTGGGAACGAGTCAATGTGAAATGTGTTTAGAAGTGAGGCTGCACAGCAAAATGTTTCCTCACTGCAGGGGTTATCTGGCTGACAAAGGCCCTCTGAAGGGGAAGTGGCAGAAACCACATTGCTTGGTTTCCTTCAGGGTGGGTTGGATAAACCACCAGAAAATTTACTGTCAGGATGATCTCTTGTGTAGTCCCAGTGCGACCTGGTGGCCCCGTACCTTGTGCCTGCACTGCTCTGTCACCGTTCCAAGTGACGTTCCATGTTCAAGATCAATGTTTCTCTGCAGTGCCAAGCCAGAAGCTTCACAAAAGCCCTTGAGCTAGACCAGAAGCCAGAGGGAAACACAGAGCCTGGTTTGGCTTCCTGCTGAGTGTGGTGTAAGGTTTATGCACGTGCTGGGCATCTCTACATCTGGCTCCCTGGGACTCCCAAACTGTTCCAGATCTGTCACACACCAGTATGAGTGACTGACCTGGAAAAAAGGCACCATGCTTTCACCCTTCTTCATCTTCAGTACAGGATAAAGGAGGACGGGTGAGGCAGACAATTAGGGGAAGCTATTCCTGTCTATTCTCTTGAAAAAAAACCCTGACAGCTCTGGTGTGAAGCCTGGCTCACTGGCACTGAAGCTGGGTTTGTGGAGCCTTGAAGGTGTTCAGCAGAAGTTACTGAAGACCAACAACCCCGTTTCACTTTTCAATTCACCTTAGAAGCAACCCTAATGTGAACCTCTTTCTGTATTTCCATGGACACCCAAGAATTGTGTTGAGATGTTTATTTTTGAGTTAAATGTCTCTTATCAATAGGTATGTCCCTGCTGGCAGTGAGAACACCGGTGTCCGGAGTCAGTTGTCATTCCCTGTGCCACAGGTGAGCAGCAATTGCTGGGTAAGTTGTTGCAAAATGTCCTTAACTGTGGTCTGGTTCTGACCTCTGACCCATGCCACTGCAAAGATCAGGAAACTTGTCTGTGTCTCCAGCTCTCTGCTTCTCTAAAGCTGCCAGTGCTCTCTCTTTCCTTCATTCCTGCAGGATCAGTACGAGATGGAAAAGTTTAACTCCCTTTCCTCACCTTAATCACCACCCCCAAAGGCATCCGGGGTGCATCAGGCACCTTCCCTCCTCCCTTCTCAGATGCTCTGTTCAGTCACTGCCTGGGCCATGACACCCATAGTCAAGAGGCAAATGGTCTCAAAGCAAAAGCAGATGTTAAGGAACAAAACAAACCCAAAACCTCAGCAATCACAAAACCTGTACTTAACAGAGAGAGTTTAAAGGGTGTAACTTGCTCTTCTGGGTTGCTGAGTCCTGAGCTGGGGTCACAATAACCTAAAACTGTGACTCCTCATGGGTGCCACAATAGCTCAGAGATCTTGCAGACAGATGTGGTACAAAAATGAGCAAGGTGGTGGATCTTCAGTTTATTGAGAAAGAAGGAAATCCCTAACCCACAGCCCTCTTCTTTGGAGTTAAGTCAGGAGAAGAGTCAGGGATACAATGGGTCCCCGTGTGCAGAGTATTGTCCCCCTGGCTATGGGAATGCAGGTGGGAGGAAGCTGTCCTGTGCTCTGCAGACAAACCCGCTTCGCCTCCACAACCAGTCCCTCTCGCAGACTTTGCCTGAAGCTTGGTGAGAGCCTTTCCAGACAGACAAGATCAGCAGGAAGATCTGAACCAGCCGGGAAACGTGTCCTGCTATCCCTACCAGTTCCCCTGTGCCACCAGCCAGGAGGTCCCCACAGCCAGTGCTCTTCCACTGTTTACTACTGATGGCCAGAGAACTCGCAAACAAACTCCCATTGACAATCCATTGTCACGTGCAGCTGGAAAGGGCCAGTGCTTGGGACTTGGCCAAGCAGCTTAGAGCACTAAAGGGCAAGGACTGCCTTCCTGTGGCTCTGGCAGCCCTCTGCTCCCCCTCTGCTGATACCAGCACAATGTTGATCCCAGCCCTGGAGAAATCAGCTGCATTTTAACTTCCCAGCTCCCTGTGATCCACTGACAAAATCCCACGCAGAAGGTGGGAGAGAAGTGGTTAAACCCTCCAAGGAGAAGAACACCAAAGAAAAAGTGCTCGTCCTCATGATTTATTGGGGATATCTGAGCAGCACCCAGAGCTGCTGCTGTGACCTTTCGTGCAGGACAGGATGCAGGCTGGTCTCTCCCTCCTCAGTTACATTCCAGACACGACACGTGGGCAGAGGCAGATGGAAGCAAGAGTGTCAATAGCTTCACTGATCAATATTGTATCTAGTTATAAGCTCAGCGTGTTGATAAAAATGAACTAGGGATGCTGACAGATCATTAACATTTGCCTAATCATTACCCTCGGGCAGCTTTGCAGAGGCAGAGACAGCTCAGCCTTGCAGCTGCCCCCAGAGCTCCCCAGCGATGGGCAATGAGCTGTGAGGTTTGGAAGGGTCAAAGGGAAAGATGTGAAAGAATCAAAAAGTCACTGGAATGATGGCTGCCAATGCTTTTTCCCAATTTACTTCTCCAATAGATTTGCCTCCACCTCAACGCACGAAGGAATCGAGTCCCTTGGAGAAGCAGGAGTATCAGAGCCTGTGCACCCAGTTACCCCTGGCTCTGTGGAGGCTGCTGTGATGCCATGGGAAGCTCCAGCAGACACCACTTGGCTCTGCCCCCTCCTGCCCTGCCCAGCCCCTTTGGCAAACACTGCTCATTTGTGGGCTCCATCCGTGTGGTTACAGCACTTGGGATCATGCTTGGCACTGCCAGGGCCTCCCGTGCCAGCGTTCTCTGCCTTGGCCTGCAGATCCATCTCCTCTCCCAGGCTCTCCCCAGGCTGAGCCTGACTCACCGTGGCGTTGTGCCAGCAGCACAACGTTCCCAGTGCTGCGACAGAGCTGGCTGGCAGGGGCTGACTCTGCTCGTCCCAGGGGAGGGCAAACAGAGCCCACCCCCAGGAGCTGAGTGTGATCACTCCAGAGTAACAAATGTAACATAAATGCAGCTCTGGCACAGGGGGTGTTTGGAAGGAAACAGCACTGTCACGGCAGCTGGCACCTCGCAGCTGTAAATCCCTGTGATTTTATTCATTGTGGGGGATGCCCCCAGCACCCCTGCCCTGCAGCAGGGAAACTGAGGCCCAGCAGGCTGAGCTGTGCCATGGCCCAGCAGAGCCTGACATTCCCAAACCCGGGAGCCTGCTGGGACTGCTATTGGAAATGAGATGGCTCGAGCCGGCTGGGAAACGTGGAACTGCCCCTGTACCCACGCCTGCCTCTGTGCTGGTACCTGCCCCGGTACCGGTGCCCATCCCTGTGCCTGCCCCGGTACCGGTACCTGCCCCTGGGCCCGTGCCTGCCCCGGTACCGGTGCTCCTTCGGCTCACCAAGCTCTGCCGTGGATTCCCTCCCCTGCCCACGAGGACACCGCCGGGTCCCCGGGCCCTGGGGATCGGCCACCCGGTCCCGGCGGTCCCCGACAGCGCTGCGAGCTCAACCCC
>VZRW01008855.1:74760-87083 GCA_013398125.1 Aegotheles bennettii | reverse complement strand
TCATGCTGCAGCCACCGCCGATCCAGGTAGTAGCTGTAGCAGCTCTCGAACTCCCGCGGGCTGTAGTTGGGGACCGGGATGGGGACGAAGGGGTCCAGGGCATCAAACCCCTCCTGGGGAGGGAGGGGAGCTGGGGGTGAGGAACCCGAGCCATGCCCCATCCTTCTGCAGGAGCTGCCAGGGAGGGGACACGGCTGGGGCACGTCCCAGCTCACACAGAGTTCATGGAACCATGGAACCATGGAGTGGGTTGGGTTGGGAAAGACCTTTCTGATCATCACATCCAACCCAGCGCTGCCAAGGCCACCACTGACCCATGGCCCTCAGCACCACATCTACAGGGCTTTGAGATCCTCCCAGGGGCAGGGACCCCATCCCTGCCCCCAGGTGGTTGATCCAGAGGGGAAGAGATGTGACCTGCTCCCCAACACAACGTCTGCCACCCTGCACTGAGCACAGTTCCCAACCCAGGGGTTCTGCTGGCTTCCCAATGTCCAAAGAGGCCAAGACTGACCTTGCCCAGCAGCTCCTGGGGCAAATAGGCAGAGCTGGGCTTGAAGAGCGAGCCAGTCTGGCTGAGGGTGGTCACCACGGCTCCTCCGTTCTGAAGGAGAAGCAGAACAGAAACCCTGTTAGCTGCAAACGTGGTGTTGGTGAAACAGTCACAGACTGAGGCCACACAGCGAGGTGATTGCTTATTTCACAGAATCACAGAACCATCAAGGTTGGAAGAGCCCTTCAAGCTCACCCAGTCCAACCCCCACCTCCATCCCCACTCACCCACAGCACCCAGCGCCACATCCAGACGCCTCTTGAACACCTCCAGGGACGGTGACCCCACCACCCCCCTGGGTAGCCCATTCCCACCCCCAATCACCCTCCCAGGGAAGGAATTGTCCCTGATGTCCAACCTGAATCTCCCCTGCTGCAATTTAAGACTGCACTCACCCAATCATTCATCATCATCTTTCTCAGGTTGTAGACAAGCGTCAGCTCCTCTGGAGAAACCTGGGTGAGATTGTCTGCATCACTTTCTTTGGCAGTGGTTTCTACCCGAGGTATAAATTCCCCTCCCCTGCCTTAGGCTGGAGGGATCATTTGCATCACTTCGATGTGTTTTTGTCTTTGCTTGGACTTAGCACTGAATCCCAGACCTTTCTGACCCTGACAGGAGACACCTGCACCTCTTTCTTACCAAGAGGACTTCCTTTGGTCAGAATGGCCCAAACACACTACAAATTTCACAGGTCCCCCCCAAGCTGGCTGAGCCAAACGTATGACTTTTGGGGATGACTACAGAACTTATAAATGAACAAAATGCCCTCCCCTGCTCTCCCTCCCAGCAAGAATGCAGAAATATCAGAGCAGATGGCTTCTCACGGGGCTTTTGTCCTCCTTCTTTAACGTGGTCCTTCCCCAGAGCGCGTTGACGCCGTCCACTGCCACGAGGAGTCGGAACGAGCCGAGGCAACTTTGCTGCTTTAGCTCTTTCAGCACAACTCCAACAGCATCGCTGGCGTTTCTCACGCGAGACAAGCCCTGCAAGGAGGAAAAGGCACAGAACTGGGCTTGGTTTTCGTGTTAATATCAAATACTGGCACCCCTGGGCACTGCCAGCCCTTCCTAGGGGGGAAATGACAGCCAAGAGTTGGTTTGTTCCTTCCAGAGGAGCGATCTCGTCTGGGTTACGGAGCAAAGTAGCAACTTCCAAATTCTGATTCCTTTACAGATCCATCCCTTCTTCCACAACCATTTTTGTAGCCACCTTGTTGACAGGCAAATGCTTTCCATTTCCTAGAGCTGGTAGTTGTAAGATCTACAGAAACCATTTGTTCTACACACAGAACGATGGCATCTTCTAATGAAAAGGTGAGACAAAGCCCTTGTTGTTCCTTACCTGCTCCACCACTTCACCCAGAGGTCTGCCCTCCTCCGTGCTTTCTCGTTTGCCCCACACGTATTTCTTTTGTGTTTTTATCTGCAGAAAAAGAACTGTGATTAAACTGGGAACAAAGCAGTGTGAAGGCAGCAGCGTTAAAGACTGGCACAGAAGCTGGGAGAAGTATTCAGCACAAGCAGCCATCCCCGCAGGGGGGTTAAAGTGCTTCTTTTTCAACAAAAGTTGAATTCCAGTGGAGGGTTTGTACACAAATACATTAAAATATGAAGCATTTCTTGAAAGTGAGCAAATCTAGGGCTGGCGTTGCAATGCTCAGTGACAGGAAACACGTGCACACCCCTGAGAGATGATCTGTGGGTAGACCTCAGCTCCTAACCAAAACAACCCAACAGGCCCTACAAACCTCGTTCAGGAAGCGCTCGTTTGAGATTTTGAAGTTCTTGAGCCAGAAGGATGCTTGCAAAGGCTGATCAAGCCGGTCTTTGTTGTAGGAAGACTGCAGAAGCTCCCTGCAGTTTTTCACCCAGAGGTGAGCTGTGAGCCAAAGAAAACAGTCAAAATAATTGTATGAGTTCGGGGTGGTGGTGGGGTGTTTGTGCCTCCTACTCTGTTGTGCTGGTAAGAAAAGTCTGTCCTTGGTGGACAAGACTCTCCCTTGAGAACAGAGGAGGTCACACTGACCCACAGCAGTGTCTCCTGTCACACTCATTAACAGTGGGGTGATCAAGACTAGAAGCACATGAAAATAACTGATGATGTTCTGCTTTATTTGGGAGTCTGTGCTTCATAAGCCTCCTCCACTATGGAAGAAACAAAGATAATTTGCTGTGGCCTACACTACACCTTTCACTTGAAGGAGCATCCTCCGTATCAGCCCGTGTTTGATGGGGTAACATGGGCAGCATCAGTGTCCTTACCATCTGGGATGTGCAGCACCAGCCAGCCTTGCCTTGCACAGAAGTGAACCACGTGGCACAGAGTCATGGTTTTCCCTGTTCCTCTCTCACCATCTCCAACAAGAACTGTCAAGGAAAGCCTCCAAAAAACCACTTCAGTTTACACGTGACGCTGATTCTTTTGCAAAAGGCATAGAAGAAGTTCAAAGGTCAGAGATGACAATCCATTGTGCTTTTGTTCAGCAGCAAACCCAGCCTAAAGAGTTCCTTCTTTATCCTCCCACCCCATCGTATCACAGCTGATGATCCCCATTCCCTTAGCTGTGCCTTGTTTGTGGATCTGTCCCATGAGCCAAATCTGGCTTAAACTAAAAGCACGTGAGATTCATGAACTTCTCAAACTAGCTTTGCTGACAAGAGATGTGGTAGAACCTCCCCGTGGAGACCAAACCACAGTGGTCAGCGTAGGATCAAGACATCACCCTCATCTGCATAAACTCAGCTGCTTGCATTTGATTTGCATTCTACCACGGAGTGATAAAAGATACAGATCACGTATCTGACAGCTGGGTGTGCAAAGTTGGAGTTCTTCAGGTAAGTGAAGAGTTCCAGAGCTGGCTTTCGGACCATCAGGTAGGCTTCGTTGAAGGTCCTGATCTGAGGAAAGGAACAGAACATGAACAAGAAGCTGGGTGCTGGGATGCTACAGCTGTCCCTGAGGTGACTCCATCTCTGGCCAGCACTGTGCACTCCACTGCTCCACCCTCACCAACCAGGCAGTCAGACCAGCACAGTTTACCCAGCTGGTCAAGTGTGACTCCCCCGTGGTGAATCCATGCTGACCACCCTTAATGACTCCCGTGTCCCTTGTGTGCCTGGAAATGCTTTCCAGGATCAGCTGTTCCATCACCTTCCCAGAGATCGAGGTGAGGCTGACCAGAAAAGCCAAGCCCCTAGAATTACTAACCCACAGATGAGAAACCTGCTCCTAAACCCACGTACGCACCCACGTCAGCTGCTTGTGAGACCTGATCTGGTCACAGCACGACCTGCCTCACAGCAGAAATCAAGATTTTTTTGTTGCTGATATCAACTTATTTCACTAGGCAGCCTGTTTCATCCAGAAATGGAACCGTGGGGAGTATTTCTGTGATTCATCACGTACTCAGAAATGAAAAATACTGGGTAGAACGTTGCCTAAGGTGGGATCCTCACACCCTACTGCCACTGTCCTCGTTAGGTTGACTGATGTAGGAAGGACCAGGGATAACCACGTCCTTGCAGCACTTCACTCTCATCTTATTCCAACAGGAAAACATCGTGGTTACATGATGGATCTGGTTCTTCTCACATACCAGTCTGCTCCCTACCTGCTGCTGGAAGCGACTGGGCAGTCCATGTGGAAACACAACTTTCATCTCCTCCAGTGGAATGCTGTAATGGCGACCCTCGTGGTGCTCTGCATGCTTGGCCTGGGAAGGTAAAACACAAATTGTCACTCTCGGGGCAGTCTGACACCTTTCTCCTGCATACAGCAGACCCGTGAGGATGGAACAGGGAGGGGACGCTCCACCGAAGTGAGCAGATACTTGCTCAGAGGCTTGGTAAGTAGGTCCTTACTGAGGGTCAGAAGAACTAGTGTATCAAAGTAAAGCAGGAATTGTAGTGTCAGGACACTACTGGCAGATCATAGAATCATGGAATCATTTAGGTTGAAAAAGACCTTCAAGATCATCGAGTCCAACCATCAAGCTAACTCTAACCCAGCTCTACCAAGCCCACCACTAAACCATGTCCCTCAGCACATCTCTAGGACTTTAAAACACATCCAGGGATGGGGACCCCACCACTGCCCTGGGCAGCCTGGGCCAGGCCCTGACAGCCCTTTGGGGCAGGAATTGTTCCTCACATCCAACCCAAACCTCCCCTGGGCACCTTGAGGCCGTTCCCTCTTGTCCCATCGCTCGTTCCTTGGGAGCAGAGCCCGACCCCCCCTGGCTCCAACCTCCTCTCAGGGGCTTGCAGAGAGCACAAGGGCTCCCCTCAGCCTCCTTTGCTCCAGGCTGAACACCCCCAGCATTTACTTAGTGACTCCTTCAAGACCTCTGACTGTGCACTCCAAGAAGCAGTTGTTACTGGTATCTAAAAATGTAATGCCAGTTTCATGCCTTGTTACACATCCTTGTTTTTTTCCTTCATTATTCTATTTTCCTACCATTTATTTACTCATTCTACTCCTCAGTTTGTGTGTCTTGTGTGCTTAGGACAGTAGAGACTGTTCTGCAGTACTTCCTGCATGACTTTCAGCAGCTTTGAAGCTTTTATCATCCATCTCTCTGTACTTTTCCATGGATTTAAAGTTTAAAAATCCTCCTCTATATTCTTGTGTGTGCCAATCTTTTGCTTCTGTTCTGGTTGAGATGGAATCAAAATCTAACAAATTCTTTGTTTTCTTTATTTTGCATAATAATGCTCCAGGAAAAGTGGTTTTATTTGCTATTCAGAAAGAAAAAGCAGCAGTTGTTATTTCTGCCAGCTTTAGCAGATCTGGGGGTTGATCCAGGCTTTCCTTGTATTCCTTACTAGCTTTGGTGTAGACCTGGGGCTTAATTTACTGAGACCCAGAACAGATGAGACCATACTGGTGTGGTCTGGCTGACAAATGGTTTAACAGGATGAATGGATGGATGGCGGGGAAAAAGGCTGTGATGAGTGCTGCTACCCTGATCTGCTGCATCCCCCACGTGGAACCATGCATGTACCTACAAGTCTGAGTACCACCTGCTTTTGCCATGTGTATTTTGCTTTTCTCAGTTCCCTGATGGATTCTTCATGGGCAACCGCTGCAGATCCATGAATTCTCTGGTCCCAGGATTCTTCCTATGTGTTAGTCCCCCTCCCTTTCTTCAGATTTTCAGTCTTCCAGCACACAACATGTCTGTGCTCTTCTGCCCACCCATGGTAACTACACCCCTACTCCCCACCCTACTGAGGACAGGTCAGGGCATCCTGGACTGGATGCTTTACCTTAGTACAGGATTTGAGGTACCCATGGGTTTGCCAAACTATTTATAAGAAACCATTTGGTAAGTTCAGCAAGCTGCTCTCTAAGCTGCTTGAGTTGCCAGTCTGGTGTTTACTGGTCAGTAGATCTTAACAATAGGAAGGAAGTTTTAAAAACCTGGCTAGTAAATAGCTCCTCGGCTGTAAGGAGATGTTTCTTGGAGGTAAGGTAGAGAATTATTAAGAGAGACTTCAGTCTTTTCCTACTTCACACTCTGGGCTGGATTCCCTTGAGTTTTCCTGCATGTGTTGGACACGGAGTAACAGCACCTGTGGTTCTGTGTGGCAGTGTTATTTATGGACTGGAACAGAAGAGCAGTCCTCCAGAGACTGTTTTCATTCTCAGTTTCATCACCAACTTGCTGCATAACCCTGGGCAAACTCCTTCACTCTGCAGCTCTCACATCTGTAAAGTGGGTCAGTATCTTTATCCTCATGTTTAGGGTTTTGCTAACGGAATGGTATATAAAAGCTGAGTCTTATTAAAAATTTAAATTTGCATCTGGTCATCTTAATCCATTTTTAATGGGACTTTATAGTGCACAAGTATGGGTGCAGCCAGAGCTATTGGGTTTGCTGACGAAGCAAGCCAGCAGAGCCTCTCTGCTGCAGTACAGCAAGCCTGAGGAATGCCGAGCTGATAAATTAATAAGCAACGGCGGTTGTCGCCAAACATCAGGCACGTGAAGTCAGAATGCCACAGCAAGTTGCCTGGCAACATAAATGGAAGGCACAGGACAGTGGGGACAATCCTTGCCATCTGGACTCTTCTGTGCAATCTATACAGACACTCACATCACGTGAGTAAGATCATCTGCATGCTGCTGTTTCCATAGAGACCCCAGAGGAATCGGTATTGAAAGACTCCAATTACAGAGGCAGCAGAAAAGCACCTCAAAGGCTTATTCCATTCATTTATTCCACTTCATTTTGTGCTTGAGACAGAGAGTGTGAGGCTGGAATTATGATCCTGGAGAGCTGTGCTTGCTGAGGTCATCTGGGTTGTGTTTTTTATCCCCCTTCATAGCCAATTTGGGGAGGTTTGTCAGGGAAGAATAACCCTGGAGTTGAAATTAATGGTGTCTGATGACAAGCTAAGCCACATCTGAGCTTCTACAATACACAGTCTATCTCATCTGTGCAGCTACAGAGAAGGAATCAATAGTTGTTCCCAGGAGCTCTCGGGCAGAGGACCAGCCCTGTCTTGTTTAAACCCAGGCAGGTGCACTGCAGAGCTGTGCCCAGTTTGCTTCTGGGCTGGGGATTGTGGTCTAGGTGCTCGTTATTAGTCCTGCTGCTCCCTTCCCTTATGTTTACTAGAAAAACAATCCCAGTAAGCACCCGTGGCTCCAGCACGCCTGCAGACAGACTGATGGAATTTAGGCACTTACTGACAATAATGATTGTGGCAGTAACTCACCGGGTCATCCTCACTGGTATAGAAAACTGCCCTTGGTCTTTCTGCTGGGGTTTGGACATCCGGGCTGACCACGGCACTTAAGCGATCCCTGGCTGCCGTGTGGAGGGCAAACCCATGGTCCAGCTGTGGAAAGAGAAAGGCAAACAGACAAGGAACTTTACAGCAGTCAAAGATTACCAGTAAAAAATCCAGGTAGGAGCTTGTTTTGTACACTCGCTGTACGGGAGTGTGCACGGAATAGAATTCTCTGCAATTAGAACAAAAATTCCTCATTAGAATGTAAATTCATCACGAAAAACTGCACGTTTTTAGAACCACATTTCACATTTAGATGCCTGCTTCTAAACCACTTCCATTAATGTACCTTAAGTCACCCAGGGAGCCAAGCCCTGACTGATCCCCTTAAGGAGCCAAGCCCTGAGCGATCCCCTTCTGGATTGCTGAAGAGCACCAGTGCAGTCATTAAGGTCTCATTGCTGGGAAGTTCCCACAATGTTTCTGCCTCCACTAGTACCCTGGAAATTCAAGCTGTCTAGTAATCCATAATCACCTCAATTATTGAGGGATTAGTGCAGCGCTGCCCACTATTTGATATTCATAATTACATTCCCTGCACTGATTTTTCTGACTGTGTCCCTGCATACAGAAGCTTTCATTAGAACAGAGCCATGGCCGAGAAACTGAAACAGCCACCTAAGCTGATTAGTCCTTTTTTTTCCATAGACAGACTGCCTGTAAAACCAAGCCAAAACAGGCAGGAAAGTGAGTAGTGGAAGGACAAGCATTTGATTGTGTTCTGGTAAAAGAAAATATGAGCGTTTGTCAATGAATAAAAAAACCCTGTGACCAAAGCAAGCAAAACTGAAAGCCCCCCTTCATATTATTGACTGGAACAGTTGCAGGCTCCACTGTAAACAGAGCGAGCAGTTTCCTATTTTGTCTGTCTGCACAGATGAGAGGAGCCATAAACTGAAGTTTAGAGACAGGAACAGCTGTTCCGGTTCTCCATGGCATGATGCAATTCTGCTGTCAACTGATTTTTCCTCGGGGGGGTCATTTGAAAGCCACAAGGGCTAAGAAGAAAGCACCACAGCCCACATGAAACACACAACGGGCTCCTGAATCAGCATTTTGGCACTTTTCTTTTCAGCAAGTGATGAAACCTGTTTGTACTCGGCGCCAGATACCTCCAGAGCAAACCACTGCCATGTAAATACTGAACATTTGCTTTTGTCATCACATTTTAACACCACCTGCTCTTGTTCCCACAATGTTCTCCTCCTCAAATCCAAACGATGAATTAGGGTGTCTTATTTGGCTACGTTTAAAGCCCGCAGAAGTGACTTAATTTACAGCCCAGAGCAAGGCACCGAGATGCTAATTTAATCCATGAATAACTACAGCAAGCAACTATTGTCACCTGTTCACCTCGAAAATGTCAGCCCCTAGGCTGGAATCATAGTCCCTCTCATTTCCTTTGAGCATCCTGCACTCCTTCCTCCTCAAATCTCAAGTGAACATCTTGGGCACCTCGGTTCCTAAAATTTAGGAATTTAGCTCTATAGTAGGAGCTTTGCTCCTGCTCTGTGGACATCCCTTCTCTGGAGCACCACACAAATCCTCACCCTTGACCCATGTTAACAGCAAATAAAATTAAGCAAGGATTAACTTCTTGCTCTGACCATGTTGTTTTCATGTGTGTCCAGACTCAGATCACAACTTTAGCTGGATACTTCCTCAATCCAATATGAGCAACAGCACTTTTTTACAAGTCTCAGATCAGGAGTTGGATTCTCTGTGGCACAACAGCCAGTTCCTAACAAGCTCTATGAAGGGAGCAGAAGACAGCCCAGTAAGACAGGATGCCAGCGTGGGAGGGGTGTGTTGTCAAGCCCAGTCCCCTGTTCTTGCAGCAAACTACACAGAATTTCTATTTTTCCATCAACAGGACACATCTTTAAATTACTACACCTTTCTCCCTTTTAGAACAGCACTTCTTGGAGCCTTAGCATGATGTGTCTTCCTCAAAACCACGGTCTTGTGTGCCTTTGGAACATTTCCTTTGTGGACTGCAGGTGCAGAAGCAGCCTCTGAGTACCTGGAGACACAAAATCCTTCCTAACACTTAAAGTGCTACAAAATCAAGAGACGCTCCTAGATAACTCAACAGTTATCTGAAGTTGAGAGATACAGATCTGCATTTTATGAATCACCACGTTCCATTTACAAAACACAAGTGCATCTGCATTTTGAAGAGGCTGCAAGAATACCTTCGAGTGACCTACAACACCACTGCTAATTCTTCATATATTGATTTTATAGTAGCAGCATGCCACTAGGTCCTTCCTCCTGAAGAGAAGGATCACTGATCCCTCTGGATCACAGCTTGCCAGACACCTACACACACCTTTCTGGCTTGCTGCAGAGCTCTAACACACACGTAAGGCTCTCATGTTTTCATATCATCTTTTAATGCCATCTATGCTCATAGTGTAGAGTGGATTCTACAGCGTTTCTGCCTGCCAAAGGACAGAGTAGTGTAACTCAGATCCCTGAAATGGCAGCAAACTATCACGTGGTACGTGGAGATTAATCACAAAGTCATGTGCCATAAGGTGGAGCTGTTCCTACACGATTCCACATCTCTTGGTCTCAAAAAGACTGTTTATTTCATGAAGGCTGCCATCATAAGGACAGTGCTGCACAACCAGAATCTCATCCCTGGAAACAAGTCATCCTCTTCAATGGCTGCACATCACTAGGGATTAGGGAAGGAGCATTTAAAGGACAACAGCAAACAGAACAACTGGAAGTCTTTGCTGTTAGGAATTCATTCCACATCTGCAACATTAATTCACTCCACATCTGCAACATTAATTCATTATGCTGTTTATAATATAAGGAAGCTTTACTGATAACACAGTGCTGCTGTTGTGGTGCCAGAGCTGATGTTCCTGCACCTACCTGAAGCACTGAGCCAGCTTTGGCAGAACTCATCTCCCCACCAGAACAGAAGCTCTGGGAAAGGCTGGTGGTTCTCTTCCATGTCCCTTTGCACTTCCCAGCAGTGCAAAGCAAGTAGATTCTCTGTTTCCTGAGAAACACTTGCACTAAAGATGCAGAATTTCAGTGTTCTGGACATTTCAGAACACTAAACTTTAGTCTTCTAGCAAATACCTTATTTAAGCCAACCCAGGCTTGCTTGCGTGTTCTTGCTCTCCAGCCAAGGGAGAGAAATGGAGAAGCAACACAACGGGACTTTACACAACCAGCTTACAGCAGACACCACGTTTTTAGATGACAAACATAAGAAGAATCTCACTTTTTACAGTTGTAAATTGTCATTCCAGGCCACAGAACAGCTGAAACACTGGAAGCAGCATCACGCTGTTACAGGACTTACCTTTAGAGGGGAGCAGACAAGTCCTTTCAGGCTTCTCAGCATTTTTTCTGCAGAGACAGAAGTGGATTTTTTAGGGTTTTTATTGTTTAATTTATCTTATGCTGGGAGAGAATCTTTCCTGCCCAAAGAGCTTCAAGTCCAGGCACACAAATAACCCAAACTGTCAGAATGCTCTGAAGCAATGCAGGCAACTACTGGTCAGCAACATCATTTGCCTAATAAAGAATTATTCCATTAATTATGTTTCCTTTTTTTTTTTTCAGAGAGGCATTTACAAAAAACCCCCTTACTTTATAAGTAAAGATAAGTAAAGGAGAAGTTCTTTTATTGGGGAAGGGCATCTATTTCACCTGCAGCTGTTAAGAGATACAAGGGCTACACAGGGATTATTTTGAAGAAACTGGAATAATGCAGAGATTGAAGCAGCTTCTGTTTTTCCAGCTTCATCCTAATCACCTATCAGTACCTGCTGCTCAGCCAGCTTTGATTACAACAAGAGAAAGAACCCAAAAGAAAATGTTTAAGTGATTGTGATGCAAAAGGAGAGGGGAAAAAGGTAAGTAAATTAGTTAAATCTGTCATCCCTGCTGGCATTGTTCTTCATACTGGTTTCTGAGAAGAAAATAATGACAATACCTAACAAAGATGCTTTAGGAATTCTTGTTGCCCAAGTTACACAGTGCAATCAAAGCCAGATAACAATCTTGTAATTCCTTAGGCAAAGGAATTCCTTAAGCAAAGCAGGACAAAGATGATTTAACTGCACAGAATGAGAAAACAACTCCATGCTGGAGGATGTTAATTTTGTAAAGATGCTTTACATTCTTTCATCTCACAACTGATGCACAATTCATATCTGACAAACGAGCTCCAGTCCTGCTGCTTCAAGAATAAGTGAAGCTATCAGAGAAACCCAGTTGTGCATGAGAACGCATCCCATTTGCTTCAAACCACAGGTTTCATGCTAAAGAAAGTGGGGATGGGAAAGCTGTTTTCTGAGCCACTGCTGGTGAAATTAGGGAGTCCCAAGAACCTGAAAGTTCTCGTTTATTTTGGGCACTCCCAACAGTGTGAGGGGATTTGTGGATGACTGCTTTAACACAACTCCTAAGGGCTCTTCCCTGGGGTTTGTGCATTCCTGGAGAGAAGCTTCAGCAGAAGAGTGGATTAAACCTGCACTGTGTGATGTACTGTAGGTGAACCTGCTCCGGCAGGGGAGTTGGACTAGATGATCCTTCGAGGTCCCTTCCAACCCTAGAATTCTGTGATTCTGTGATTCTGATCTGTACCTGGATGGAGCTAATGCTGCCCGACTCAGTGTATGTTCCATTATGGGAAAAATTCTGCTCTGCTTGTTTTTAGGGAAGGATTTACAGATTGGGATACAATTTGAATGCGAAGAACCCTGAGAGTTACGCTTGCAGCCATCATTAAGCAATCCCAGGGGTTAATTAACCCCTCCAGGCTAAATTAAAACCAAGCTCCTGGTTGCTTGCTGCCTGTGTGTTTGCTCCTGGCTTCAGGAACCCGAACACAACACCGGAGTAGGGAACACCCCCGAGGTGACCCTGGGCTGCTGCTCCCTCAGGGCCTGTTCCACCCCCCCCCACCTGCTCCCGGGGCCCTCCCCGGTGCTTCCCC